>JAHNEJ010003423.1:0-219121 GCA_022559845.1 Amorphophallus konjac | reverse complement strand
AAATATAAATGTCATTACATAGAATGGGACTATTCAAGAGATATTTCATCGTAGCAAATATGATTGACTTATAGGATATATATTATTGTCACCAATATTGGTTATCATTACTTCCACAAATCATGAGAAGAGGATGGGGGCAGCACCCCACTCATACAGCAGCGGTGGTAGCAATTGTGACTCTTAATATAGGGGTGTCAATTGGACGGGTTTGGGTTAAGTTGGCCTAAGTCTAAGGTAACATGCAATTTTACAAGGTAGCCAAGGCCCATTAAAATCGCACATCTTTGGCCCAAGCCTAGCCCTCTCATTTAAGGTCCAACCCATTCTAAAACTTTCAATTTTAGAGTTTTATTTAATGCCCTGCCGGCGATGTAGGAGCCATTTGCATCACATGCAGTGAAAGAAAATAATAATAATATATATATATATATATATAGTTTTAAGTTGCCTCTCACGCAAGTAACATGTTCGTGCCGTTTGATCTTGGATGGCTAAAAAAAATTTAAAGGGTAAGAAAACATCTATTAAAGAAGCATGGGATCTACACAAGGTTCGTTGACTCGGTAATCTATACTGGATCGGGATCGTTTTGATCCGGTACGATATGCTCGAGTAACATGTGTCTCGGGCTAACTCGATCGTCTCCCATCCCACTCAGTAGATCTTTCTTTCTTCATCCTAACACCCTCCCAACCTGACGGCGATTTCTTCTCTCACCCCGGCGCCTCCGCCCCACCCCTTGCAGTCCCCCAACACGATAGCAACGTCTCTTTTGGCCCGATCATTGTCGTCACCGTCAGATCTCATCTACCACCGCCGAATCTTCGTCGCCACCATCAGATCCTCGCCGGAGCATACCTATAAAGTCTCAGAGAAAGATAGAGAGGGAGAAAGGAGTGACTCGATCCGAGTCGACCGGATCATGTCTCGGATTTTCCTGAATCCAAGTAGATCCGCATGAGTCACCCCGACTCGGACCGAGTAGACAAACCATGGATCTACACTATCTTTGATTTCTTTATTAAGAATTTTCTCATCTTCCAAGTCCGATTATCCTAAGTGCACCAATCATAGGTAGATTTATAACATGGTTAGGCACAAATTGCATATTTATACCGTGGTGCAAAGATTACTCAACCAAAAAATTAGGTCACCAAAGTCTTCCTTCCGCAGGCTAGGCTCGGCTGACAAATGGGCCAGCCCGGCCCATTCAAACCCTCCGGTGACTGATCTGAAAGAGAGATGAGGGGCGATGAGCAAAGAAAAATGCTCATTTTAAAATAAGTGAGTTGAGTTAATCCACTTTTATTCTTATTTACTTTGGTTGTGAATCGGATTAAATTTTCCCATCGTGGAGACGGAATATATTAATCTAGATTAAGTTAATTTTAAGTGAATTTATTAAATCCATCTTTGCCAAAGTAAATTAGATTAACTCTGGGGATAAGTCTGCTTATTCCTATGGTAAGTCCGAAACAAAGAGATAGTGCACATCTTGAGGTCACTTACACACTTAAGATGTGTACCAAGTAAATTTTCTTTTATGACGTGGGATTCACGCCTTCGAACAGAGCACAGTTGTCGACTAGGTCTGACTCGGGCATACCATGTCGTACATGAAAAAACTTGATACATGATCCACTCTGAATCGTCTGAATCACTACAAAGTATTTAAATAATAATATAATAAAAATTAGTCTATTTTTTAAAAATAAAAAATATAATAATCACATAATGATATAATAGCAATGGTAGATCTTACATTTCATTGATGGAGAATATTAAGTTATAATGTAAAATTTATTCATTTATTAATTATCTAATAATTATATAATATTTAAAAATTAGTTAAAATCAAAATACATTAAATAATAAATACATATTTTAGAATGAAGAAATTAATAGTAGTTCTACAACTTGAAATATTAGATAAATAATTTAAATATTACAAAAAATTAATTTTATAAAAAAGAAAAGATATAAACATGTAAGTAGAGAGAGTGAGGCCTAGTCGTTACGACTTTGGCGTATTATATTGGATCGTGGATCATTGAGTTGGAAAACTCTCGAATAGAGTTTAAATAATTCTTAAATATGAAAAATTTTATTTACCAATGAAAACATTATCTAAATAAATAGACAACCCATCCCCCATATAAAGACCTAAAAAATATAAAAAAGAATGGTTCAAAATTAAAAAAACTAAATTCACACATCTGATCTATTTTTTTATTCTTTTGAGTCTTTTCACAGGGGGATGGATTGTTATGTGAAATAGGTAAGGTAGGCCTCCAGCCCTCCACCTGACATTTTTTTTAAAATAATATAATTTATTATACATCAAAATGTGCAAAATGTGCAATAGTCTTGGGTGTGCATAGAGACAAACTCTTTGTTAATAAATTAGCGTCCACATGTAACCACTCCAGTTTTCAGAGAGATCAATGTTTAGCCCAACGGGCCGGCAGTGTACTGAATGGGAAGTGACGTCTTAGTGGCACGCAAAACAGTGACAACGTATGAGCTGTTAGTGGATTCCCTAATGGGCCGCGCAATCGCTGGGCCAAGTGCGGACAAGTGGACGGTTCTCCAGGAGTTTCTGCACCCTTGCCTTGGGAATTGTGATTAGGGATGAAAAAAGATAAGTTAGAAAATATGTTGAAGGATAATGACAAAAATATTATTTTTTTATCATTTTATGTACGACAAAGACGAAGAAATAACTGTTTTTATCCTATTTATAATCTGATTTTCTGTCCTCTTATATTTCAGAATGTTATGTAAACATAATATCGTAGTACAACAATGTAATACTTAGGAAATTCTTACAAAGTTTGGATAAGGTCTAAAGTAAGATTTGATACATTGGTACGGTACGGCCCGTATTGCACCGCATATATATTAGTCAGTGACGGGTATGATCGGTGCGTGTTATACAACCGATACACTACATATGTTATTTTAAATATTAATTATTTTTATAATAAATCTTTCTTGTAGGTCGGTTGAGGACCTCACATTTCAACCTGAGATCCCGTGTTTAAAAAATTATTTAAAATGATGACGGATGTGAGATTCGAACCGAAGATGCACGCTTAAATTGCGTATCAACTGATCAACTAAGATAGAATAGCATTTGAGTAACTTTATTCTATATTATATATATATGTATACATAATATTTTTTGTCTCGATATACAACGATATCAATTTGTACTTGAAGAGGCGTGATCTCGCGCTGGTCCTGAGCGGGCTGAGGATCACCAGATCGTGAACTGCAAGACAGGGAAACGGATCAGAGGGCCCAGGGGGAATCCTTGGGGTAAACCCTCCGATGCTTAAGTCAGTGGAGCTATGGTGGGAGCAATAGTAGGGAGGAGAGAGCTTGTGCGCGAGATCTCTCTCCACCAGAAGGGTGAAACGGTTCTTGCTCAGGAATTTTGGGCGTATGATTACCTTTTTTGGCTTACCTTTAGCCGGAGGGTATCTCTGGTTTAAATAGTACGCCGTCTCTTGGAGTCCTGTCAGCCGAGGAGTTTCAGGTGGGGGTTACGTCCTCATCGTGGGCTTTTATGGCCTTATCGTGGGAGCGTTATCATCGTGGGGAAGAATTCCCTTGCCTTCCTGAATTTCTGCCTGCTACGGACTCTTAACGGCTGCAAAGATAAGCATTCGTCGGTCGTTCCGAGCTCAGAGGGGCTAGTCCTATCCGGGCGATAGGCTTAGCTCGGTAAAAGATGGGTCGGATAGGCTAGCCTACGCCTCCTTCTCCCGGGCGGAGAGATGGCTCGGGCGCAGGCCTTTCTCGTGACCTGACCGATGCTCGAGCCCTCCGAGCCTTGAGGCCGCCTAGGAGGGTTGTTTCCTCAAGCGCTGTTTATTGAGCTTTTTTCCCTAAGTGGGCCCTGAGGGCTGTCACTTAGGTGAGCTTGGCCTCATTGGGCCCTGCGGGGCCTAGTTGGACTACTTTTTGAATGAGCTGTAGAAATCTCCCTCTCCAGTACTGTATCATACCAATAAAAGACCGATACGATCGATACGAATGGACAAACAAACCCTGATCTAAAGAGTGACGTGAATGGCTAATTAAGACCTAGATTATTGCTATATCGTTTTACCCATATCTCTCTTTCATATGTGCACTTCTTTCTTTTTCTTTTTTCATAAACAGTTTGTAAACTTGTAATTCACTCTCTCCGTGAACATGATCTTAGCATGTTGTATCTATATATTGTACGCTCATTATAGGATAATAGCATGCTCTTGTACATGATGGAACTGTTTTGTGACTCTATATATTTGTTTAATCTTTTGAATATAGAGTTTCTATGAAAGAGAAAGATTAAAAAATATGTAAAATTGCGACGTTATCCAATATTTTTTTAGGTTTTTTTGTAAATAGGCCCTGAAGTATAGTATATTTGTGAAACCCCATCCAATGAATATATGTAAGAAATCCTACAATATCAGGATAAATGCATATAACCCCGTGCAACTTTATCAAATCAAGGGGTTATTCACATGTGAAGTGAACATATAAAGGGTCATTTACATGCGTTTATGGTTCGGAAGGTTTTTCACATATTCACGATGTTCTAGGAAGTATAAACCCCAAAACTTTATTTTTTAAGAGTAAGAATTATGATATAAATTAAAATTTGACAAACCGATATAGTACTATCCGTATCGTACGGATCGTATCAACCGATGACTGATACAACCGACGTGTGATACAGAACCGATATACTCTCATATGTTTTAAATATTATATATTTTATTTTATATTAAAAAAATTGTAAGTGAGTTGATCAGGACTAATATGTTTAAATGTGAGCTCATTGACTTGAAACGTATCAGTCGCATGAATTTTTTTATTTACATTTTTAATTAAAAAAACTCAAAATCCCAAAGGTGTTCCTCAGATTGGAACTTAGGACAACTTATAAAGAAGATACAGACCACCTAACCTATTGAGTTAAGAGCTTTTTTATATTATTTTACATATATTATATATATAAACATTCTTTTTTCACCTCGATATGTAATGATATCGAATCATACTGCACCGATCTTTTGTACATGACGGTAATATACCGATAAAAGATCGGTACTACCGACACAAACGGTCAGTCAAATCTCCATGTAAATATACATGGATGAGAGAAAAGTTAACTTAAAAGAAATACTTTCTATTTTAAGAATAAGGACGAGGATAACATTGTTATATGCACCATTAAACTCATGAGTAAACAGATCAAAAGAAACGTTGTGCCTATGTAAAACGTTAAAAGAGAAGGGCAGCATGTCTCCTTGTTCTTCTAGAAAGTTATATTAAACTTCCATCTCTGTTGTAGAGGAAAAATATGAGAATAAGAAAAATGCTCGCACCAGCCATCTCAGCTTAAAATTTGCAAGTCTGTACATTTTTTCTTTACATAAAAAATATGATAAATTTTATTTACATGATCTTTTTTTCGTAAACTGAAGATGTCATCAACATCTTCCTTACAGAGAAGGAAAAATATGATACGAACTATCGTTTTGATATCACTAAGTGGGTATATACTAAATCCATGGCGACTCCTACAAGAAATAAGGGGTATTCAAGATATTACCAAAAGAAATAAGATAATCATGATAGTTCTCTTTCTAGAATTTATAAAGTATATTCATACCATAATTTCAACTAATATTTATATAACTAAAAATTTTCCAAAATTATTCACATTAAAATTTCTTTTACTCCATTTCATCTTAAAAAAGAAAAAAATATTCGACTAAAAACTTGGATTAAAAACCATTAATTCCTCCCCCCCCCCACCCGCCATTATAGTTTTTTCATATTAGAAAATACATATTCCTCCATGGTTACCAGATGAGAAGTGATGAAGCAGCTGGCCGCACAGAAAGATGCCGACTTCTTTTACCATTTTTCGATTCCCTCTGTGCATCTGAGGAACTTCTCCGGCGCCGGTCCCTCACCGGATATACCCGGTGTTGATGGCGGCGACGCTCACGGGCAGGATGGGGATGGCGAAGTAGGTCTCCATCATGATCCTCGCCTCCGCCGCCCCCGGCGACGCCCCCGCCTCCACCAGGTCCCGCACCAGCCGGGAGCAGAACGCCCGCAGCGCCCGAGCCGCCCGCGCGCACTGCAGCCGCACCCACCTCAGCCGCCTCGCCCGCATCCGCCGCAGCGCCCGCGCCAGCGCGCGCGCCCCCCTCCGCCACCACCTCCGCCGCGGGGTCGCCGCCGCCCCCTCCTTCTTCCCCCCTAGCCGCACTATGGGCAGCTTCCTCCGCCGTGCGCCGGCGCCGCCCGCGACCCGGTGACCGCCAACGCGGAAGGAGGGGAGCCTCCGGAGCGCCGCCGACTCCGTCGGCGCCCGCCCGGCGGGGCCATTGAGCAGACCAACCTCGTCGGACGCCATTCTTCGTGGGCGAGTAGATAGAAAAACTTCACCTTTTGGTTTTGTTGCAAGGCGTGCCTTTTGTTGGGCGCTGTGTGTGTGTGTGTGTGTGGGGGGGGGGGGGGGGGTGGTTTTAAGGTCACCCGCTGTGAGTGTTAGGGATTCCTCACTCGCAGAGTTCTAACGGCTGTTCCGGACGCTTATGGCGCCGTTACGCTACGAGTGTCCAATGGGGCCCACGCGTGGCGGTGATGGAACACCGCAGATAGAGAGTTGACCCCTGGTGTTGGTGTGGATTAGGTTAGAGGGAAATGGAAATTAAGGAACGAGGGGATGCATGAGCAAAGGACGGTTTGGTGTGTTAATTACACCCTCGATCTTTAAATCAGATTGGCAAATCTAATTGTATCACCGGCGTTTACTTTTTAAATCGCAACTTCGATTAGTCAACTTAAATTTAAATAATTTATTACTATTTTTTATTTTGAAACCTATCGGAATTAAGGTGAAATAATTACTTTTAATTTTTGACTAGGGTTAGTTATTCTATGAAAATTCAGATTAGAGATAAGAAAATCTACTCACTTTATTAAACTACATTTTTACTTTATTCTCAGAGTTAAGACTCTTTATTCCACTCTTATTCCATTGTCGAAGAGATCCTAAATACATCACCAGGCCAACATCCTCAACAAGGGAGCTTATTGTCTCTAACTCCATTGATAGCATTAGACCGGCATTAACTTAAACAAACTCCATCAAATTTGGGTTGATAATTTTCTTTGATAAATGATTATCTCGTAGCATAATTCAGTTCATATAAATCATAGTTCATTATATCGATCCAACTCACGTTAAGCCGGTCGTATCGTATTACATTTGAGTAGGATCGAGACAATCAACTCGATTCAAGATAGTCGGAGTCTTTTAAAGTTAAATCAAAATCTGCTTGATTTAAGTCATATCATATTACATCTGGACTCGATCGAGACGATACGATCGACCCTAATCTAAATATAAATTTAATCATTACGTCTAAAGATCCGTTTGTTAAAGTTTACTCGATAAATTTTTCTGAAAAATCCCTACATAAGAATAAGATAGATGTCAGAGTGTCCCTTCGCGTCATTGTGACCCGTCTACACTTTAAAAGTAGTGGGATTAATGTGACAAAGAATTTTTAAACTCCGTGGAATGAGTTTTTGTAGATTATTTACTTCTCCTCCTCTTGTATCTGTCTCTCTTTATTTCAAAAAATTTATCCAGCACAACAGTCAAGATAACTTTGAATTATTTGATTGAGATTAAAATTATACGGGAGATTCTAACAATTAGAATCCTCGATCCATCTCGATCAAATGTGCCCTAAAATTTATGAGTGTCTCTGAGATTGACAGGGGGGAGAGAAGAATACCATAAGTTAGTGGAGCAAGTGGATGACATGGGTCGGGGAACCCACTGTCAAAGGTTGTAGTGGTGGCCTTTGTTCGAGCCCTCAGATGGAGGGAATTGCCCCCACAAGTGTGGGGGGTCGGTGGCCCCAAACGCCCACTCGTTTGGCTGTGGATGATGGGATAGAACGTGGGGGGCTCACGCGGAGGGAGGAGGGTTGCAGTGCCTAGGAAACTCATCAAACTCATTAAAGAGGGTAGTAAATGCTCGATTAGGTCAAGAGATTAATGAAGAAACTTGTAGGCTTATCTGGGGGTTTGTGACTTCACGAGGAAGAAGGGGGTTATAAAAAAGCCGTAGAACTTAACGTCAAGGGGTTATTAAAACTTAATTGGATGGTGGGGGGAGGGAGGGGTTGATACAGCATTTAGAGTAATTAATGGTGGTGGAGTAGATAAATTGTCAGTTAACGTAACGCACCAGCTTCCACCATATGGGAGGTCGTCATATATATAGCCCATATTCTGCGTTAGAAGCAACCAAAGTACGAAGGAGTAATTACACTGGAAGTAGTTACCCAAACACTAGAGCAAGAGCAAGTGTTACCCGTATCATCGTCGTCCTCCATCGTTACTAGATCTCTAGCTTATTTATTTGGAATTCATTGTGTGAATTTTACCTCGTTGTCCTATTTTAATTTTATTTTTTAATGATAAGATTTTTTATATATATAAATCTCTACAAATTTAACGAATTACCGTCACCGATTAATTTCTCAATTCTAACTATTTTCTTAAAGATTCTTATAATTTTTTAACTCTCGTTAGAAAGTCCATGTGATTTTAGGCCGTCAAATAAAAATATATTATAAAATATTCCATTCAAGGATGACAGAATATTAAAAAAGATCAAAATATCATATATATATATATATATATATATATCTCAATCTCTCTCTCTCTCTCTCTCTCGGCGGTGTGGAATAGGGAGAGAGGAGGTGGCTTGCCAGAGGGAGAGGGGGGGGCATCTAGAGTAAGGAGGGAGGAGGGGAGTATGCCAGAGGGGGGGTGCTTGCTCATCGGAGGGGGAGTGACTTGCCGTAGGGGGAGGGAGTGTGGAGGGGGGCCCGCCAGAGGGGGAGCGGTCTACAATAAGAAGGAGAGAGGATGTTCTGCCAAAGGGGGGGGGGGGGGGCAAGGCGTGCCTACTCGTTGGAGGGGGAGGGGGCTTGTCGGAGCGGAAGGGATGTGGAGGGGGCTCACCAGAGGGGGAGGGGGGCATCTACAGTAGGGAGGGGGAAGGGGGGTCCGCTGGAGGGGAGAGGGACCGAAGGGGGAGGCCAGAGAGGGACATCTACAGTAGGGAGGGGGAAGGGGGGTCCACCGGAGGGGAGAGGGGCCGAAGGGGGAGGCCAGAGGGGGAGGGGGGAGGGGGCTTGCCAGAGGGGGAGGGAGGGGGGTGCGGTCTACAACAGGTGGGGGGAGGGGGTCCGCCGGAGGGGGAGAGGGATAGAAGGGGTGCCTGCTCGCTAGAGGTAGAGGGGTTGAGAGAAAGTGGAACTCTTCCTCAGTGAGAACGAGTTCAATTTTTTTTAATTTTTGAAACATAAAGTCACTCCGAGTGAAACCAACTTCAGATGGAAGTCGTTCTCACTTGGAGCAACTTCCGTTTATGTATCTCTCCCTCTGCCCCTGTCCTCTATCTCTCCCTCTCTTTCTGTCTTGAACTATCACCAGAGGGGGAGACACCCACTTGTGTCCCCCATCCCCTTACACACTCTCTCTCTCACCTCATCCTCTCTTTTTGTCTCAAATCATCGTCAGAGGGGGAGACCCCCTTTGGCGTCCCCCCTCCCCCTATGCTCTCTCTCACATCGTCCTCTCTCTCTCTCCCTCTCTTTCTGTCTCGAAACGTCACCGGAGAGGGAGACTCCTCTGGCGTCCCCCCTCCCCCTGCGCTCTCTCTCTCTCTCCCTCTCTTTCAATCTCAAACCGTCGCTGGAGGGGGATACCCCCTCCGGCATCCCCCTCCGCCTATCCTCTGTCTCTCTCTCTCTCTATGTTCCTCTCTATCTATCTCTCTCCCTCTCTTTCTGTCTCTGATTGTCGCCTGAGAAGGAGACCCCCTCTAATGTCCCCCCTCCCTTGCTTGCTCTCTCTCTCTCCCCATCTCTTTCTATCACCGATATCCTCCGGCGCCATCCCCCTTTACTGCACTCTCCCTTTCTCTCTCATCATGTCATCTCTCTCTCTCTTGTGCACGCAACTAACTAGGAGTAATTTGGTCTTTTTTAAATTTTGGGTCAATTAACTATAGTTTAGTTACTTTTCGTCGAACCAATAAAATAGTATGGACTTACTTGTATAGTTGTATAACGACGATGATTACAAGGGCTTTTAAGAAAATAGTCAGAATTGAAGGACTAATTGACAATTCGTTAAGTTTGTAGTGACCTGTATTCAAAAAACTTTTAATAACAAGGCAATTGATAAGTAATGAAAATTATGGCATCCCTTTATTAGCCAGCAAATTTATGTGTCACAAACATGCATGCGAAATTTGACTGTGAAACGAAAAAAACTTTTCTTAACAAATCATTTTCTTATCAATAATTTATCTGAAACTCAAAAGATTAAAATGTTAGCATATACGCCTGAAGAATATATACCATCCATTTCTAGTTTTTCTTTACTTGCCACTCATGGCCAAGGATTCGTCCAAGCAACTAATGGATCACCTGACCTAACTATGTTTAGTTGCGCTTTTTGTGAAGCAAGTGCTAACACAATCTGTTGGGCAAGTGCTTTACATTTAGGCTTAATTTAGTAAGATTTTTTGGGATGATTTTTGATCACGAAAGTCACACTTCCAAAAGGTAAAGTAAATAGTAAATATGCACGTTGATTTCTTTAAAAATCAACCTTTTGAGTTTTAGGGAGATATAGAAAAATATTTTTCAAAAAGTTAAAAAACTATTTTAGAGGAGTTTCTTCTCTCTCCGGAGATTTTTGAAAAAATCCAAAATCCATATTTATTCTCAAACGCAATCTTAGAGGGCATTTTAAGCTTTGAAGTAATAGGGCAATCCTTGATGGGAAAACTTCCCGGGTAGATTTCTTTGACTTCCGGAGGGGGGGTGGGGGGTGCGGATGTAGAAGAGGAGGTGTGGGGGGGAGTATGAATTGGGTTTGCAATATCGATTTGGTACATGCGGTACATGGCGTATCAGATTGTTCTTGGCAAAAATCAGTACGCCCGATCTGTGGTACACATACGATATGAGAGGCTAAGTTTCAATGAGTGTAGGGCTAAGTAGGTTAACTTTTTGACGGCACGGTAGCGGTCGGTACAACTGCGATATACAGTGGTACCGGCCATATCATACTGTACCAGAGAAAGTCGATACATGCGATATGATCGGTATGTCAAATCTTAGGTACGATGTCTTTGAGCGAGAGATGCATCAAGACACCTTATTCAGATTTTTCATCCTTACCATATGGGAGGGGTACCAGCGCCAGTGCTCCAAGAGTGTCGACACCATCATCATCACCATCACCATCACCATCACCATCAAGTCCGACTGGGGAGTATTGTGGGGTTTAAATTGTATGGGTGATTATAGTTATATGTGTGTGTAATCTCAAGAATTATGCCCTAAGTTAGAGGTTCTTGGTTTCCTTCTAGGATCTCTCTTGTACTTAGCGCTTTCCTGAAGAACAATAGTAGTGCAAAGGCAAAACAGTAAGAGCCAATTTGATAATCAAATAGTGCATCTGAGATTTCCCACCTGATGAAAGAGAAGGATGCCCCCCCCCCCCACACACACATGACTCTTGTTCGAACTCGAGTAAGGCATTCGACCCCCTACCCCGCTCGACTAACAAACTACCCCTAAAGGAGTCGGGCTTTGTACACGTACGTATGAAGATTTGTGTCTCCAAATCACATAAAGTTATGCTCTCTCTCTCTCTCTCTCTCTCTCTCTCTCTCTCTCTCTCTCTCTCTCTCTCTCTCCTCTGTGTTCTCTATTGTGTTTGTTGTGTCTAAGTGATATGGCTGGTGAGGAGGTTGATAACGATCGATCACAACACAATCCATACCTATACAGTTCCTTACGTTATCCCATAATTAATGTTTCGGCAAACATGGCAATGCTTGTTTGATGAGTCAGACTCGCATCACAAAATTGCTCTAATGTTTGTTAAATTAGTCACTTTCGCATAATAACTCAGTCTTTGATTAGAATACAGCCGAGATCACATGCATCACATCTGTCGTTCTCTAGTTTTAAATTGATGTGTGCTTCATAAATTTCTCTCTCTAAGCATCTGGCCTATGATAAACAAATACTTAGCTAGCTACCCAAAAGAGTGATTGAAAACTTGGCAGGCTGGGCAGGCACAGATCCAATCATGTTGTTGGGAAAGGAACTAAATTAAGATCAAGTACGCATGCATACCAAGAAGGTAACTTGAATGAAGGCAAATTAGTAAAGATTAGATTCCATGGCAAGAACCATCATGCATGTATGTGGCATGCAATGTACGTAGGATAACCTGACTTGATTAACATAAGAAAATGTTCCAATGCCATGGTCAGTAATGGTAAGGTGAAAGGGGAAACATATGTCAACAAAAAAAGAAGGAAACTCATTGGATAAGGAAGTTTTGTTTCTCCTCCTACATGTTAATCGTGGACCTTGGAAGGATCAAGCATTACGTACACTTTCTTCCCCACTTTGATCGGAGATTATCTCCCATTTGTCATGTGATTAACCTCCAATTTATCTCTTTGTTAATTTGATAAGTCAAAAAAATTAATCGAGTCATATTGAGAGATAACTCCCATTTAACTTGGATAGATTGTTCCACCCCAAGAGGTGGGACAGATCGAGTTAACTATCGTTGGTCTTAAAAAGATAACTCATTATCTATCAAAATAAATTGAACTAAATTCTTAGACAAACTAATCTAGGAGAGATAACCCTCATTTTATCTATCCCTCTATCCAAGAGGGGCATATCTTGGAATAGCTAATTTAGCCCGATTCCTTTGTTGCTTATCAAGAATAGAGAAGTCTACGCATATTATGCATCAGAGAAAGAGAAGAAGTTAAAAGGGCACAGGAAAGAGCTTTCTTTTATTAGCATGTATTAGAGGGTAAGGCAGTATGTCGAAGTTGGAACTTGTGGGACAGCTGGTCTATGTGGAGTCGGCTCCAAGAAGTGAGAGTTCAGTCGGAACTTTTGGGCTTCGTTAGGGGTACGTGTCAACGGGTCGGAATTGGGTTGGGTTTCACATGATTCAAACTCTAATCCGATAGCATAAGATCCGAATTTGACCCTATCTCGAATTGAATTTTGGATGCCGGATTCAGATCGAGGTTAGATCTGAAATTATATCCGGATTTCAGATCAGATTCGGATCACAACAAACCCACTTTGTATTACCATAGATAGGCCGAAGCAGAGATGCCTCTTTTAAGTAGATGGATATTTCCCCCAAGATTGTGTTTGCAACTTGATGTTAACAGACCTCACATGCATGTGAAATGCATGATGGCCTTTTTCTGTGCTGCATCATCCACTAGCTGTGGATCACAACACTGTATAAACTATAAAGTATAGAAAACTACAAAGATGAGAGTTAAAGGTCTCATTCGAACATAGAAATTAACGATATCTAAAATTTTCAATATCCTTTATCCACATTAGGCGTGTAGATCGATCCAAGGAATCTCATCTCATCTCATCTCATGCATCAGGCATGCTTCATTCACCATTCTCGTTCCGTCCAAATGTGGGCTTGGCTCTTCGGGCGGGCTATGTGTCATTGTGTTGTTAGCCCATGATTCATGGGGTGGGCATGAGCCCATGTGACCCATCGATCAATAAATCTGATGGAATTCGATTCCACATTTGACCGCGAATAATATAAGATCAACCTTAAGTTAAGGTGTGGAAGAAAAGTGACGGTAGAGTCGTCAAGTTCATGACTTCCTGGTCATGCCCATTTCAATGGGGTTTGGGGTTAAGAATTCTAGAAGGGGGTCTCAGCAAGCAAGTTTCCCCACGGCTTGACGTTCAAATCGCTTTGGAATCTGGAAGTCCAAAGGACCTCCCTGTGATTTCCTGGTCACCAAACAGCCAGCATATGGAATCATGGCAGGAACCCAGCAGCTGAGCCCCATTTGCCCAACTCGATTCTCCAATATGACACCTCCATCATTGTTGATCTGATATGGATTTCCTTTCTACCTTTCCCCTCCCTTCATGATTGATCGACGTCGTTTTCATTGGAAGAAAGAGGGAGATAAAAACAAAAAGAGATTTTTACATATGTATTTTCATAAATTTCAGTTTTGTTAAATATACTATGAGCATATTATGATGAACATCTTCAAAATATGAGTAATGTCACGATTATGTCCTTGTCGTAAGTCCCGTGTGTTTAACTCTAGTTAAATGTGAGTTAAAGAGTAAGATTTTTGCATACATATCCGTGTAAAATTTGATTTTGTCAAATATATCTTAGATCTAACGACCATAGATGATATATTTCACGGAATATTCTCCTCTCGTCGACGGCAGTAAATTAAAAGGTATAATCATAATATTTGTGTCTAAACGAAAGATACTCATGATAATATACTCAGATGAAAGGTATATTTGATAAAATTAAATTTTATGAAGGTATATATATATATTATAAAATCTCAAAAAAAAACGTAGAAGTAAACAGAAAACCGAACAAAATTCTCGTTAGCGTTCTCTGATGATATATGCGAAGGTTCTTATATATTCTGTAACTTCATGAGCGCTAAGTGAGAAGGTTTATCTTCCAATGATGATATTTGTAAAGTAGATGCTACTTCCGTAACGAGGCAAGGTCCAAGAAGGGTGGTTCAAATTAAAACGCGTCTTTCCCACGTTTTAGACGTAATTAAGGAGAGACGGATCAGAGTGTGAAGAGGATTATATATTATGCCGTGGGGAATCCAATCAATTAACACAAACACATATCAAGAGAACCCGGATTCAATCTTATCCAGAAGGAGAGGTTGAGGCAAACAAACATACAGCAACTCAATAATCTTGGAATATCAGAGCAATGGTTTTTAAACGTGTTTGGCAAAACCTAGAAAGTCACTCTTGGTTTCTATCCTTAATATTAAAAGAGAAATGATAGCTACCTTACTTGACGGGTAGAAAAGTTACTCATATAAAGTTCTATTGGTCTATGTCATTGGCACGTGAGTTCCACCCATTAAATTTTTAAATATTTAAATATATTTATATACATTCTCATCTATTTGTCACTCTTATTCATATATTTCTCACTCTTATATAGTTCTTTTTCACTCTTAAATAGTTATTTGTCACCCTTAAATAGCATGAGAAGTTTCATTCGTTATCTCGAGAATGCGCAAAAATTGACAGGAGTCGTTAATTATTTGTCACCCTTAGATAGTTATTTGTCACCCTTAAATAGCATTTGAAGTCTCATTCGTCGCCTCGATAATGCGTGAAAATTGAGCTATTTGTCATCCTTACATAGCTATTTGTCATCCCTAGATAGTTATTTCTCACCTTTAAATAACTATTTGTCACCCTTAAATAACATTGGAAGTCTCGTTCGTCATCTCGAAAATACATAAAAACTGACAAGGGTTGACTATTTATCACCCTTAATTAGCTATTTTTCACCCTTAAATAATTATTTGCCACTCTTGTAACATTAAAAATTTCATTAGAAATACGTGTAAAATTGACAAAAAATGGAGCCCACACACTGCACATGTGACCCAATGAGAGATAAAATGGGTAATAAATTTACCCTCTTGCAGGAGTAATAAGCATTTATCATATTAAAAACAATACACAAAAGTATATCCGTCAAGTTTTAGACCACCTAGATAACTCTTTCCTTCAAACTTCACGCTTTAGAGTGGAATAATAGATGTAAAGCTCACAAAAGTTGCATGCTTCATATAAAACATAGACCATAATTAGTGACGGGTATGCACATGAATTAGAAGCATCCTAAGAACAAAGGGCTTCGGGCTTTAGATTGACATCCATCGTCACGGAAGAGAAGGGAATGGAAGAAAGCGCTACACACAAGGGAGATTATCTCTCGTTAGTTTTCAGACAAACAACACTACGTTTTTCACAAAGGACACATTTTTTTTTCCCTTCACTTTCTTCAGCACCTGGTGGATTCCCCGTTTATGTTGTCGAGCACAGCGATGATCCCGACGACGAAAGCCTGGTCGAAACCTGGTTGCACCACCACATGGTACACATCCTTGCTCGCCATGGCCTCGATCTCTCTCTTCACACCAATCTGCACGAACAAGAAAAAAAAACTAGGAGAAAGGAAGAACAATCAAACGAAACAAAATATCATGGAGTATAACGTCACGATGTCACGCCCAAAACTTAAGAGATGTGGTATGTCATGTGTCAACTCCACCATGCATCTTGATCAGGTCGCCTGTTGAGGAGGGCGACTCAAGTTCGCCATTATATATCCCATGCCATCCGGTCTTTAGAGAAGATCAGACGGAAGCAGGAATATGTGACATGGAATGGAATGGAATAGCATTACTCTAATTCATGATCAAAACTAGCTAGTAACCTAGTGCAGTACTGCAACGGAGAGCTACGTACCTGTGCGACGAGGTTGCCACGACGATCCATGATGGTGCAAGCTCTCTCGGCAAAGGACCCCTTGACCTCGAAGTCCCAGCTGTTCTTCCCCTTGGGCTCCACAGAGATCTTAATCTTGGAGTTCTTGTTCAGATGCGACTTGGGGTCCCTTAGGCTAAAGACCGAGCTGCCAACTCCTTCATAATCCATCAGGTACCCTCTCCACTGGTTCTGGACGCTGAGTGCCTGGACGATGCCGCCCTGGAAACCAAAGCTAGAAAGACTCATGCACTGCACCACAGATACATACATATATATATATATATACATATATAGTTATCTAAGACTAGAGTGCTATAATATATCAACCTCAAGTGTGTATATATACCTTCTTGCGGATGAAGAGTATGGGCTCTCCATCGCCATCCCTCACCAGCAGCTGCCCCTCGGCGCCTAGGGTTCCGCACCCATCCACCGTAAAGAGCACCCTCTGTGTGTAGTTGGTGACGACGAAGCCCCCCCCGTTCACGACGAGGGGCCTCCTCCTAATGATCAACATGGTTTGGTAGAGAGAGCAGAAGATCTTGCTTATGACGGGCGTCGTCTCCCCCTGGTGCCCCATCTCCCTCCCTCTCTCTATCTCTCTCTTACACCAAAGAGCAATATATCTCCCTAAGAGACTCTAATGGATCTCAGAGTTAATTTCTATCTGAAGCAGGTGTCCACAGACCGAGGGATATCTATATATAGAGACACCTGACTTCCTGAGGGAGACGACGTTACACATAGGTGGAGGAAGGTGGTGATCCCAATTCAAAGTTTGGTAGGGGCTGCCAGCCAAAAGGCAAATCTTGACCATATGGTGGTGGCTCTGGTCGGTCGGTGCAGAGAGAATGGAGTCCTTTGGGTGTGGAAAACCGGGTGGCTGATAATAATTGCAGGTTTGCAAAAGCTGGGCACTGTTTTCTTCCTAGGGCACTAGTAGAAACCCTAGAAAAGTTTGGCGGAGGTGTAGAAGTTGGGTGGCTCTGTGCGAATATTTATGCTTTCAGTTGAGGAACATGGGGAGGAAGATTGCCAAAGGCATCTTTGAAAAATGTTGGTTGCTTTAAGTTAACAACTTCTGCATGGATTAGATGGATGAAAGACTCACGTTATCTCGCCTTTTCATTTTCTCTGCATGACACTCACCATGCACTGGCCGGCCGTCATTTTCCTCCCAAGTCTTTTCAAGTTCTTTTCAGCAGTTACGTAGATGTACATATATCGATCAGATGGATGAAAGACTCACACTACAGGTAACATACTGTTAATGCCAATGAATAAATGCCCAGATCCCTTAACTTGTAAGATTTAACTTTATCTTTGTCTGATTAGAGTGAAGTTTCTCTGATCCTTGAGGCCACTTCTCAATTACATGGGAATCTTACTCACTGTGGAGCAAAGGAGACATGAGGACAGTACAACATTATTCACACCGTGTTCCCTGGGCATGGTGCTTGTAAGTCCTTTCCAGCAGATAAAGTCCAAAGGAATGGGTCCATGAATCCCCGTCCTCCATATATACATTGTTATTGATAGGAATCAAACTATACATATCTAGTTAATTTTGTCAAAAGTAAATATGTACTTTCCTTATATATATATATTCATATATTGCAAAAGATCTACATCGGAATATTCATATTCATGAACTTCTAATAGAAAGGGAGGGTTTATATGTCTAAATCAGGGTTAGTTTCCGACATATAGAAAGACTTACCCCATAAACATATATAAAAAAGGTACATATTGTTGATCTTGTTGAGGAAGCCCATCCTTCTTCCTATCTCTCATAATATTTATTGCACCCGCCGGTGGATTCAGGCAAGCAATTGCAAGACCTTTGTTAGTGGTTGGAGTACTTGTAGAGATAGAACAAATAACAAATGAGGAAGAAGAAATGGGAAAGAAGAGATCAAGTCACAAGAATACGGAGATTTACGTGGTTCGGAGGCGAGGTGTCTTCCTATATTCACGGTCGCAGTAGGATTTTCACTAGAATAAAACACACTCAGATACGATACAAAGAGAGGGTTCGCACCTTTTTATATAAGGAGATTAGGGCGCCAGATATCAAAGATAACAATGCCCCTGTTATAAACATAAATTTTCTTCCGCGTGCGAAGACGCACGATAACGAGTTTGGACTCCACACTCTAACAACCTTCAGTCCAAGTTGAGAGGATCTGTTCGGGATTCCCCGGTGACGGAGGTAATGCCTCTCATGGTCCAACAGCAAATGCCATGCATGGCATGGCAGTACGTAGTAGCTGCAGATCAGGCACCACCGAGCTCATGGTGGCTCCTCTGCAATCCCCCCGGCATGACTTTGACTTCGTCGCCCCCACCCCAGCGTTTAACGCTGGCCTGGGAATCACATCAGCCTAACTTCAGGATGCTTAACGGAGGAGGGAGATCGATCAACTGCTCATAATAGTGACCAGGGTGTGATGGGGAGAGCTGTGCTGGCTTTTTCTAGTTTCTTGCATGCTAAGCCTACGGACCAACCCCAGCGCCCACACCTTCCTGTGCCTGACGTTGATGAGCAACGGCCTTTCCGTCTCCTTTTCTTCTATCGCTTTCGAGAATCCGCCTCTCTCGCTGTAGAATTAACCTGCGGCATCGATCTCACGGTAGAGATGCCCACACAGCTAGCTAATGTTTCTGGCTGCTGGGGACCTCCCACTGCGAATCCCGCAGGAGGCCAGGAATCAAGCCCCCAGACGCGTCGCAGCCAATTGCGGCTGCAACCGGAGGTCTTGTGCATGTTGCCAAGCTGCCGCGCCCGTCATGGACCCTGGCATGTACGCCATGCGCGCGTCTCCGATAGAAAACTCAAAGATACATGATCACAACATGTCAATTACCTCATTATCGCCATCGTCGGGATTTTATCCCGTTGATTTGAGATGATTTACTCCACGAGAACTCTTTAATTTCTTTCATTTGTATTTTGTCAGGTCCACCAAGATCTAACCCATTTCATTGAACCAACTCAATCCGATTCTTTAAAACAGTAGTTGTAGGGTGACAAACTTTGACGATTAAGTCTGTTTATTTTGAGTTGGTATTTTTTCTTGATCCAAACTTTTTACCGGATTAGGTTAGTGCCAAGAACTTGACATGGTCTAACTTGTGTTGTTTGACTTTGACTTGTCCGGATTTTCAAGTTTGATCTATCTTTTGACTCCTACCAATATAAGAGTTGCGTACAATGTTCTAACTCAAAATTGAGTTGAGTTGAGTAAGGTTAGATCATGAGTCCAACAACATTTATTAGACTCTTTTGGGGCGACTTTGTTTTCGGATTAGGGTGGGGGTAGGTACATCACCTGGGATAGCATACTCGCCCCCAACTCTTAAGCTGGGTCGGGTGGCGCATTCGCATCTTCATCTCGAATGAAAAAAATCTAAAAAATCTCCAACCTAACCCGGGTTACGTCAGAATAACTCAAACTTAAATAACCCAATCGACGCGATTACGCCATCTTAACCGGGACTATTGAATTATCAAACTTACCCTTTGTGACCTAATCGTAATCCAATCAATTGCCACCTCTATTTCATCAAATGCAAGGGCATGGCTTTTCCAGCTAAATGATTTTTGAAAGCAGTCGGTAAACATTCATTGTTAACACCCATTTTAACTCAATATTCTAAATGACCAAGACTACTTTCCTGTTACGAGAACTTACAACGATTTAGATATTTGAACTTTAAATCTAATAATTTGGACATTAAAATATTAGTGTCCAAAACTCGGTATATAGTGCTGAATCTTCTTCTCAACTATTTGGGCAACCATAATTAATGCCTAATTAATCAAGCATCCCGATCCCAGGAGTACCCAGATCTGTAGCCCCAAATAAGGAAGAATCGAAACAAGTTTGCACAAACGCCGGCCATGTAGTCACATCAATCATCACCTGGCCATTAGCTACATTTATTAGGACAGCCACATACAAAATAGGCTGTCCGCAAATCCATGAAAACGAGACTCTAGAGATGATGCCCTGCGTGATAGCCACCTCTAGCTTCGTCTTCAGAAAGTACATTCCTGTTGCACTGGTTTGTCATAAGCTTTATCCTGCGCAGATAGCCAAATCAATACTTACGACTTACATAACTATAGCTAAATATCGTAGGTAAAGATCCTATTTGATGTAATGTGCTCCAATCTGAGACCAGGTAATCCGTATATGAAAATAGAACAGCCATATCTACTTTCTAATTTGACCACGAAGAAAAGAGATAGAATTAATTTAATTATAATCATAATAAGATAGATAGACGAGCAATATCAGAGGTCTTTACTCATAGTTAATATTAAAATTTATTAGATTATATCATCCAACTAATATCAACGCACTATATTTTAGTCTGTCAAGAGATGTGCGGGTTTAAATCATAACCATGTGTTCTAATATCATATTAATATTTATTGAATTGGGTCGTTCAGCTCAAAATCTTAAGATGTTAAAAGGAAAGTACTCTACTAATATAAACACATTCTATTTTAGCCGGTTTATAATACGGGACTATTCTACCCGATAATAATATTTGAGTTGAAAATATCAATTAAGAATAACTTCAAACTAGAAATTTCACCAAACGCAAATCTCATAAGTATGCTTCAAAGTTAGTTGAGTTTTTCCCTATTCTGTAACCTTAACAATCACAGAATTGATGTTGAAAATTAGGTACATCAATAAAATTGCGTTGTTGTAATTACTCACTCACCAACCAATCCGTGTCCACAGACTTTAAATTAAGTTGTCGCAATAATGGAAGGGACAGTTTCCTTTTTAGGTGCAAAAAAAAACATTCCTATTATATGACATTGCAAATATCTATCTACTGTTTGCTATCAATTATATGATGGACAGCTGACCCTGAAAGATACCCTTTTCTGGATGGAGTTGTCCTCTCAAAGCACAGGCTGAAAGGGAGAGAAAGTTTTGGGTGCTCTCATTTTCCAAGTAATCCTCTTAAGTAAATTAATTCATAGTCACTGGCTCTTTCTTTCATTAATCGCCTGGTCTGATCTTTTTCTTATTACCATGGGGTTGATCAAAGGCTCAGTAACTTT
Source organism: Amorphophallus konjac (assembly GCA_022559845.1). Lineage (NCBI taxonomy): Eukaryota > Viridiplantae > Streptophyta > Magnoliopsida > Alismatales > Araceae > Amorphophallus > Amorphophallus konjac. The sequence goes on along the minus strand of JAHNEJ010003423.1, from coordinate 197,533 downwards.
CAGTTGGACAATATCCTTTACATTATGCCCTAGATGAGATGAGGTTTCTCCAGTTCAGATGATTAGAAGGATATTCACATGTCTCTCAGTGTTCCTCTTGAAATTTCCCATGTGTACCTGATTTACTCTTTACTCTGGAGAGATTGAGAGAAACCTTCTTCCAAGAAGTTGGAAACAAATGGCCTTCCCCCTGGAACTACAAAATTAGGATGCTGCCAATGACTCCATGGCCAAACAGCTGGGTGTCGATATGTTACGTAGTGAATCCAAATCTCAAGAAAGATTCTAGAAAAAAAAAGGAACAAGCCTTAAAAATCTGAAAACGAGGAAGGGAACTGTCGAAGAGATGAACGTCCATCTGATTTCATGCCCAGTCGACCTGCAACACAGATTTTTCTCAAACTTTAGTGCAGCTTTAATCTATATCAACCCATATCCACTCCACTCCACGACTCTCTCTCTCTCTCCTCAAATTGAGTTTGGTTTAAGATTCACAGTATCGACGAATTCGTATTGACTCAGGGCACTTTGATAATAGAATAAGATTGATAGGATGAGTTATTCGTAGATGAGTGAGTTATTCAAATTTAGGAGCCGAAATACATCATTCAAGGTCGAATAAGATTTAAATGTTTAATTCAGGGTTAACTCATTTTAGCTCTCTCGTAAGAATACCATATCTTATCATGAGTAGGATAGATATCAAACTAAAAACATGAAAATTCAAGAATAACTAAGTCACAGACCCACCTAATTTAATTTATCTTAACTTATTATAGAAGTGACCTTTGTCGTGACTCATATACGATATTGTGAGTAGGATAGATATCAAACTAAAAACATGAAAATTCAAGAATAACTAAGTCACAGACCCACCTAATTTAATTTATCTTAACTTATTATAGAAGTGACCTTTGTCGTGACTCATATACGATATTGTGATCTGAATTGTATCAACTTTGACATAACTCGAGCAGACTCGAGTCATCTCGATCCGAGTCGACCCTCTTAATTTTATCCATATATAATATGATATGACCAATGCGAGTGGCACCCATAAAGCCAACCATATTGCTCGGGTGAAAAGGAAATCCACACTCCACTTCAATAGCTTTGGGGGTTTAACGAGCCATCTCATCCACCGACTTGCACTTGGGCCAACCACAAGCAGAAGCCACGGAGCACAGGAATGGGAATAACTCATGGGAAGATGTGACCTCTCAGAGCTCCAAACTTCCAATTGGATGCCAGTTGGAAAACTATATGATGTGATGAAGCATGAAGCTGTCTTGGGGGTCCAACGATCACAACCCATTCTTCCCAACCCGTGGTCTGGTTTTTCTGTCTGCATGGCCAGCCATCCCACATGACAAGACAGAGAGGATGGCCCGCTGAAGAGAATTTATTCTGTGGCTCCCCCATGATATATTCTGCCCTGTCAGGAGGACACAAGGCTTCATAGATCCTCCAAACTAACATAATTAGTAATGATGGAGAGGAGATATTATTTGAGCATCCTCCACGTGATGACAGTGCATAAGTTGCAAAGTATTTTTACCTGGTTTCTTATCTTCTTTTTGAGAGTTTGAGCAAGCTGTTACCCAAATAGATGACACTTCACCCATCCTGAATGAGGAGGGTTTATCTCGCCATCCTGTTAAACAGCTCCCACCATCCAGTCTATCACGGGAGCCCAACTCCCCCGAGCCCATTACGCCGTCAGGACGGCCCAATACGTCATCTATCTTGGCACAGTCCGGGTGCAAGGTTCGTAATCGCGTGCGTCTCCTTCGGTAGCGGCATCGACACACAGCTACTGCTACACATTAATGGCAAACGACGCTAGCTCCAATCTGACGATGAAATCGAGACACCACCCGTGTCACTCCCCCTGTCAGCATAGTCTCACGCCCTCTCCGGTGAGTCGTGTCTTATTAATGACCGACGTCTATGTCGCATTAATGGTGGAGCTACCTCCCCGACGAGAAATGACAAGTCAACGCCCATGCCTCCGTGTCTCATCAGAGATGCGAGTTGGGCGGCTCACGTCTCCTTGGTCACGGCAACCCAACAGTCAACTCCTTCGGCGATGGCATAAGTACTCCATTCTCCTGTCTCTCCCTCTCTCAAATATTCTCCTCTCTCTCCGCCATTGCTTGACTTGATCGTCGGAGAGTTATCTCCTGTAATAACTCTCAGAGTTCTTTCTGACCATCTACTGGTGATTACAAGTCTCCCTCTGACGAGACTTGCGGTTCCAGTCAAATAAATTATTGAAGGTGTGAATTGAAGAGTGAGACCATTTTTAGACTGCTACAATGAATATAAGCATCCATATGTCAGGGAGATGATGCTAGGGGGTGCCAATGCTAACCGGTTGTTTAACCCACTACACATGATTGTCACATAAAACATCCGATTTCCAAATGAAACATAAATTTTGAGAGACCAAAAAGCCATTAAGATAGGGAGACATTTTTGAGATAGAAGAGGACTAATGTTAACCGATTTCACAACAAGGGCAACACACCCATTTCCCCTTGATTTCTGAATCGTGGTTCAGGTGATGGGGAATAATGCTACTATGTTCGGTTCGACTGTGTGAATGTCTTGTTGTTGTCCTCTTTCATGGTCTAGAGAGTTTGTTCAATGATAAGAACCAGAGCGTTTGATAGTTGGTAGTGGAAGAGAGACCCACCCATCATTAATGCAGGCCATCACAAGACGAGAACACCGCACATGGGGGCCGATTTGGATGCAAATGGCAGCCTCACCCCAAGTTCAGAAAACTCCAACACAAGTCCTTGTGCCAATCCACGTTAGAAAATGATTACAATCTTGGAGAGAATCTTCATTTGATAACTACTTCCCTTTATAAAAAAAATTTAGGACGTGTTTGAAACGAAGGTGCACAGAGATTTTAATTATTGAAATTCTCGACAAATTTAAGCGTTATCAAATAACACAGTAACACGTTGACTCCTGTGCAAGGGCGATTTTCAAAGGAGAGAGAACTCAGACACAGATACGTCTATTTTTCAAATCTCTCAAAGCTCCTTCGATTTATTACTTGGGATTTCAAATGATGAGAAATCCCTGGAATGTGTCAAAGTACGAAGATGTGATTTTCTGAAATGGAGGCAAGGTCACCTCCATTCCAAACGCGCCCTTAGTAAGTTAACTTGATTAAAAGGGAACGAATTTTCAATTGAATAAAAAATCCTGTTAATAGTTGAGTTTTCTGAACGGCTATTCTCTTAGAAAATATTATAGACTATTTTTTTAGAAGATATTATAAGCTATTTTTTCCCGAATTCCGTTTGAAGTATAATTATAATGTTTACCATATGTGACCATCTTTTTGCCTTTCACAATATTTAATCTGAAGCTAGGGTTGTTGGTATTTTGTTCCAAGTTAAATCCAAAATGGAGTAAGGTGGGAGATAATTAAATTAAAAATAAGTTTCCCGACTGGGGATTAGGCTTCTTATTAGGATTTTTTGCATGAAAATTATTGTTAAAAGTGAATTTATAAAAAAATCATTCTTAAAAATATATTAGCAGGTATATCACTGAGTTAATTCAAATAGTGCATAAATATCATTTAAACGTGATTTTCCTTACAAGTTGTTGATAAAAAGAAATAATATACGTGCAAATAAATATGACATTTTTACACAATTCAGATTACACAGTGATATATTTATTAATGTATTTTTAGAAATGATTTTTTTATAAATTCACTCTTAACAATAGTTTTCATGCAAAAAACCCTTCTTATTATGTCATTAACATTATTTTTATAAACACACGTGTGTGAGAGAGAGAGAGAGAGGCCTCCATCCTTTGAGCTATAGGAAACTTAGTGCCTTCAAGTCTCTTCTTTCACCTCTTCATAAAGAATCTCACGAATTCTTTTTCTAATTTTTTTATTTAGTTTTTAAACGAACATACATCAGCTTGGCATAGTTAAATTGTTTTCATTATGTAAACAAAAGCGATGACTGCCCGAAAAAAAGGGTCAAAGAGACACCTCAAGAGATGGACCACATGCAACTGTTCAGAGTGTGGGCTTCTCGGATCTTGACCGAAGGAGGACTTCCCGGACCGGAGACTGTCCTTTGGTTCATGTTTGTACTTGGGTTTCAGGATATCCCTCGCCACGGTAGGGTAGCGATTCAAGGACTTGCAAGGTATCGTGCAAGATTTATCGTCCCGGTCAGATTGATCACTTCGAACACGAATTAGGATAGAACGGTACGACTTGACATGGTCGTGCATCGAGATAAAAAAATATATTATATATATTTATTATAATATGATATGCGTTTTAAATCGTTTCCTACAATTATTTGAATCTTGTCTTCTATCATATTTTGAAACGTTTTTTTAAAATAAATATATAAAAAATGAATAAATATAATATTTATAACGCAATTCAAACTGGGGATCTCACATTTGAACGTGAGATCCCTCGACCAACCAACTTATAAAATGAATTTGATATAAAAAAATTAAAATAATATATATATCGTCCTGATTGCGTCTCACGGACCGGTCGTCTCGATCTGTGGCTGGAACGGGCAGTTCGAGTCATCCCGGACCGATTTGTCAAACCGTGCGTATCGGTCCTTATCCTCGTCCTTTTAAAAAATATATTTATCTTTATATATTTGGGTATTTATTGACTTCCTAAAACAATTGATACGATGGGATAGGTCAAAGCTAAATTATTGAATAAACCTACATTTCTATGAAGTTTCTGACGTCATATCTTGAAAGATTTGTTATTAATTAATATATATATATATAACACGAATAGTACAGTGAATTTTTAACATGTTAATGATATTGAGCTTAAAAGTCAACATTCAGAAAAAATAAGAGATGGAGAAAAGGTATGGTAAGTATTTCTCTAAAATTTATATTTATAGTTTTAGAAATTTTATAAGTATTCTCTTATAATATATCCTTCTTGCACTCGTACACTTGAAATCAGACCTATTATTTCAAATACTCATACAATATATACAAAAAAAGGCTGGTTGTACTTATATTTTAGTCACATTCGTGAAGTTTGAGTGATGCCTCTAAACATAGTCCTATCTTTTCAAAGGGTTGACATTTTTACGTCCAATCCTTGGTGTTTTGAGAGAAGGGTCTGGCAATTTGCTTTGTAAAATTTAAAATAGTGAATTAACTTGCAAATACGTTTGAGGCATAAATGCAATAAATTGAGCATAGTTGTAAGAAAACGTAATGGGAGGGATTTCAATTATTAGAATCATCCAACAACCTAATTAACCGTGTGTTCAAAAGACACCCTGTTCCATCATATTTTGAAAAATAAATATTTTGAAAATGTAGAGAGATAAAGAGAAAAAGAGTGAGAGAAATTTTTTTTCTTAAGTTGGTCCAACCCTGTTTATTCTCTCTCTCCAGGGGACTCTAAGAATAATCTCCAATCAAATCGCGTTCTCAAACAAGACCTAAAAAAATATAGTAATATCGTATTGTCATATTTTTTTGTCATTGAGTTAGCCACTTTTACACTAATCTTCCCGAGGAAGACATACCGTGTCGGCCCATTAGTACCCGTCCATTCGACCCACCACGGGGGTCCAACCCTCTAGGTCTATTACGTCGCATGTCGGCCCAGAACACCTCCTGCCCCAGCGCATACCCAGCTTAGGTCTAGTATCTGCGTGCACCTTCCCCGTCAGCAGTCACGGCACACATCTACCACAACGCATTAATGACGAACGGCGCACAAGTCTGGCGACGAGGGAAGGATGCCGCCCACGCCACTCTATCTGAAAGCACAGCTTCACACCCTCTTCGGTAAATCCTGCTGTATTAGTTACTAGCGAGCCGTACCGTATTAATGGCGGAGCTAATCCTCCTGCGAGGAGACGACGAGTCAACACCGATGTCTCCCTGCCCTGTCAGACACGCGAGTTGGGTGGTCCACGTCTCCTCCAATCACAGCAACCTGACGGCCAACTCTCTAGGCGACGGTACAAGTAGGACCATGTCCCAACGACTAGGAGGTACGCAACAACACCCTCTCGAACTCGCTCTCTCTCCCTTACTCTGACCTGCCTCTCCCTTCCTCCCCGAGAGTTCGCCTCGTTTCTCACCATTGTCTGATTTGATCGTCGTAGGGTTGTCAATTAGAGTAGCTCCCAAGACTCCTTATCCTTCGTTGGTGGCTATAGTTCCCTCTCAGACAAAGCTCTAAATCACGATCAAATAAATCATTGGAAGTGTGGATCGTGAATTGGGTAACCATTTCTCGACTGTTACATTTTCGTTGGTGACTGTAGTTGTCTCTCCGACAAAATTATTTATCTTAATCAAACAAATCATTGGAGTTGTAGATCGTGAATTGAGTAACCATTTCTCGACCGTTACACTTACGATTACGAAATCAAACAACCGACCTCAAGTCAATCTCAAATTTAAGTTTTCATTCTTTTGAAGAGGCCAAATTTAAATTCCATCGATCCCAACTTTAAAGGCATCAAATTTAAATCCCACTCTTCTCGTACGTCAAATGACAAAAATTATGACCCCATAATATTATTTGAATACGAAATCACTTTTTTAAATCCTCACCTCCATCTTCCTCGCCTCCATACATCGAAGCGGGGGCGAAGGGGAGGGCACACGTCACGAAGCGGTCATGGGAAGATGGAAATGAAGGCCCGCAGAGCCCGGCCCCACGTCATCACCCCCCACCCCAACTTCTTTCTACTCAGCCCTGCCACTCGGGATTCCCCGTACTGGGCTTCACCCCCGACCGCATCATGGTATCGGCCTAATAAAGGTAACAGTAGAAGCCCAAATCTGATGGCCCCTCGCTCCACTCCTTCGCAGACCCCCCCCCCCCCCCCACCACGTTCAGGAGACACCGCATCACCTTAAATTTTGTTTTTTTTTTCTTTTGCTCTTTGAATAGTGGGTGGGAGGTTATACTCTATACATTGGCTCTGACATCATTGGGAGGAGTGCACATATTTAAATTAAGATTTTGAACATGTATATCCCTATCAAATTTAATTTAGTCAACTATACCTCTCATCCGATTATATTATCATAAATATCTTTCGTTTAGATTAAAATATTATGATTATACCTTTTAATTTATTATGTCGGTAGGATGATAATATTTTATAAAATATATCATCTACGGTCGTTAGACTAAATATATTTGACAAAATTAAACTTTATACGAGTATATATATAAATCTTACTCTTTAACTTACACTTAACTCGGATTAAAAGTAGAGTTTGTCTACCCGGTGCGGATAGTCCCGCCCGGATCGTGCATCGTCATCGAGTCGTCATATTAATTTAATATTATATTATATTATATATATAATATTTTTTCTATTTTATTTTATTATTATATATATATTATATATATATAAAGTCTTTTTTTATCCACACTTGGAACTAGATATATCGAGACGGATCGAGTCGGGATCGACTCGACCCGTCTCAGCCCGTGACCGGGACGGGCGGGTCGATCGAGACGGTAAACCCTGGTTAAACGCACGAGACGAGGGCATAATTATAATATTACTCATGTTTTGAGGATATTCATAGTAATATGTTTGTACCAGAGATATATTTGATAAAATCATTTATAAGAATATATATACAAAAATCCCTTTAAATTATTAGTTGGTTTTTGAGGGGCTACACTCGTAGTGTGTGGTGGTGGGGGGGGGGGGGGGGGGGCTTGGATATATAAACAACATGGCATCCATGTGGACTCGTAGAAAATTGTATGCGTGTGTTTGTGAATTGGCGGTTGACAAGGAGTGAGTGGAGAGTCTCGAGTTCATGACATAGTTTAACGTTGTGATGTATTTTTTTATGGTCAAGTTGGCGTCATCAAAGAACTTAGCACATGGGCTTATGACATGATACATACAAGTGGAGTAGTACTTCAAATTAAGAAAGGCATGAACAAGTGGAAAAGAAGAAGAAGAAGAAGGAACATCATGTATGTTGGGCATTGGCTAGCTTTGGTAACTTTGAATTTACAAAAAAAATAGTTTCACATCTTGTATTTGCATGTAAACCCTCCCTACATGAATTTAATATCATGTATATCATTTTTGATAAATTCCCATCATAATATCCATAGAATATTCCGTCACCTTCTCCCTGACTCCTTAAGAAGATTTTAACTGATCTTTTAACAAAAAATTGATGATAATAACACGAGGGATGGTTTAATTGACTTCAAAATAGCATATATATATATATATATATGACAGATTTTCGCATAATTTTATTTTAGTAACGATATAATTGAAAAGGACCGTTTTAGCTTTTTTACCGATTATAATTGAGGAGAGTAAAAATAGAGATGTCAACGGATCGGATACGGTACAGATAGTAGACTATCTATTTTCGTATCCGATAAGAAAGAATTGTATCTATTTGATATTCGTTAAGTATTCAAAAAATGATGTATCCAACGTAATGTTCTCAAAGACAAGATGAAATATATAAAGTGAAAATAAGAAAGTAAATTAGTTCTATTAGACTTCAGTCTTCGTCATTTTCTCATAAAAATAAAGAATATGTTAAGTTGAGAATTTTAAAAAAATATAAAAAAAGTTATAACTTAGAAACATTTTTCTATGATAAAAGTAAAAATATCTTAGATTATGTATATGTATCATCTTCAACGTCTTCGAGAGCCTTAATTATTTGAGATAAATTCAAATTTGTTTAATGATAATAGACAGATTGAGAATGAGATATATCTATTTTTATATCCGTTAAAAAATTAGATATATCTGAATTTATATCCGTTAATTTACCGAGAGTAAAAATATTATTCATCTCCTATTAGTTAAATCCACAAAACATACCATTGTCAAATTATCGATTATGATTGACATCCTATCAAGTGTGAAGAACCGAATAAGGCCGCGCAAAGACACCGCTAATAAGACAAGCAATCACGAGCCCAACCGCCGAGCTGTCACTGGGCTGCAGACAGGGAGAGTGCGAGGACCCTCTCACTAGATCGTTTGCCGAACCCCGAGCTGCTGACGAGGCTGCCAGCTAAGCCACTCCAGCCTGCTTCGTATACGTCACGTGCCCCTCTGCGCGCGCGCGCACACACACACACCCCCACACCCCCTCCTTCTGCTGCGCTCCTGCAGCAGCAGTAGCTTCTGCTGCAGCACCCCACCCCAAGCTCACCTCCTCTCTCTACCCCACCACCTTCCCCCCTCTCTCTCTCTCTCTCTCTCTCGAAGATAAAGACCGGAGAGGGCGGCCATGGGAGGGGAAGAGATCTGTACGCCCCTCCTGCGCGTTGGCAGGCCTTCGTACGGGTCCCTGCACACTTTGTCTCTCTCCACTTCCTCTCTCCACTCCCTGCTGCTGCCAGTGGGCAGTGTGGAGTTGGGGGCGGGCGTGGCCTCCTGCAGCGTGTGGGATGGGCGGTGACCTTATCGTTGGGGTCCATGTCCTCCGCCGCGCCTTCTGCTGCCCGCATTTATACCTCCCCCGCCTCGCCTTCCTCGCCTCTCACCCACCTCCTCTCTCCCCCACTGCTCTGCTGCTTCCTGCTGTTGCTGCGGCCATCGCTGTCACTGTTCATCGGGGAAACTAGGAGCTGGGTGCCCAACGATGGCGTCCTTCAGCACTGCGACGGAGGCGGCGGCGCCACCCCTGCAGCCGCCCCCCAGCCCCAGGTCGCCGCCGACGTACCCGGACATCTGCGGGAAGCACCGGCTGCAGGTTGGGGTGCAGACCCTGAACAGGGAGATCGGCTTCCTTGAGGTAATGGCTGCGTCGAGAGGGTTCCCCTTCCTTTCTTGTGCTCTGCGGGGGTCGCAGGGGAAGGCTGCTGTTTCCACTGTGGGGATGTTTGGAGTTCGAGGCTCGCCCTCACCGCGGTGCGCTTACCTGTGTTCCCGCAGAACCTGGGTCAAAGAGAGTTCCTTCGATCTAACTGTGTGAGGCAATGCCTGGTTTTTGTTACCGTGAGGTGCTGGAAACCCATTCCACTGGTGGGGGTGAGCTCCTTCTCCTCCTTTCGTGAGCAGGGCTTGCTGCCACTGCCCACTTTGCTGGTCCAAGTAGGAATGGGATCATTGAGAAATGGGGTGGGTGGGGGGTGTGGAGAGGAAAAGAAAACTTGGGGAGTCAGCATTCTCCAGTAGGAACCTGCAAGTACGCAGATGGGAGTATGGGGGGACCTACTGCTACAAAATTTTGGAAGCCATGTCGTGGTGTTGCAGCACGTCTGCATTAGCAGAACGAGCTCCAAGAGTCTTGAGTTTGAGGCATCCGAGGCAGAAGAGACATGTGCCCTTGTGGGTCCTGCTCTGTCGTCTCCTTTCTCGACGAGCTCTTGGGTGAACTCAACGTAGTCGTGGGCTGCAAAGCTGTTCGAATTGAATAATAGCTCATCTATGGGAGTGCGATGGATCAACACCAATTTGAACGTCTTGGGTGTCACAATTTTTTTGGATACCCACTACCTCCGGACGGGGAAAAAACAAATCCTTCGGGTGTTTTCAACTTCAAAGGAAAATTTCGGGTTTTCAAGTGGAAAATACTGATTTCACTGCCTTGGGCTACTCCCTTAAGATACTCCTTTCATATTTTATCAACACCAGGAACAAGTGGATGCAGTCTTTCTCATTAATGGGGTGGAGCTCTGTCTTCCATGTGTTATGTGAGGAAGTACCTTAAAAAGGGTTTGAAACTAACACCATCCTTTCCAAATAGCATGTCTCAGTGTCCATCACTTTGAACAAGTCCATCGTTTCTCATAATTTATTCTAAGTTTTAACAAAATTTGCAGTTCCCTTTTCTGCTTTACACGAGGCACTCTTCTGACGAAGAATTTTGCATCCCTGAAACTGAAGTATGTTGCATACATGAAAGCCCAAGCCCCCCTTGTCAGGAATAGCCAAAGAGAAAGCCAGACATGCAAGGGCCATCTTTGTCCATATGTAGGATTTGCTGTCAATTTTTGGTTGCATTTTCTTTATCTGTTTGCATCGAGGATTTTAAGTGCCCTTGTTGCCTATTGTCATGTAGGCAGATTTTATTTCCTAAGTGTATTGAGATAACTATGACTAGCATCTGATCCAACAATGTATAATTCTCAATTTACTCTCTGTGATGTTAGATAAAAGTGTGACAATTAACTAATTCTTACTTTTGTTTTTCTCCCAACCATCATGTGAAAAGTTCACACAATTTTTTTTTAAATTTATGAAAAACTCTGTGGAAAGGAGGCTATGTGGTTACTGGGACAGAATTGCATTTACATTCGCTTTGAGAATGTCCAACAATTTGTTTAGCTGTGTGGCATATTTTCCATTTTATCGTGTAGCATAGGGTAGGAAGAATGATATCTGTCCATAACTCATTTACTTTGAATGTATTGCTCTACACAGGAGGAGTTACACTCACTCAATGACCTCCAACCTGCTTCTAGTTGCTGCAAAGGGTATGTCTGCTACGACCACTGCTTTATCTTAATGCTGTCTCACCTTCTACCTAGTAAATGCATATTTCTCTTGCTTGTTGATGCATAAAACTGTGGAGATCTGGTGGAATATAACAACAGAATGTAATGCTTTTGGCAGAGTGAGTGATTTTGTGGGAACAAATCCAGATCCATTGTTACCCATGTATGACTCCTTAACTTCCTCTTCTTTCAATGTTTGTATAATGTTAAGATATTTTACACTTCTTTTGTTAAACAGAAACCAGACGAGACGCAAATGCTATGTCTGGAGGCGGCTTGGGTACTTCCTGAATACTTTCAGCAGCTCACCTGACATTGTTTCTAACAGATATTGAACGTTTATCCCAGGTTCCTTTAATATGCTAGTGCAACTGCTTTATGATGACTAGCTTAAGGTCCTTGATATATACTTCTCTTGAAAGAGGTGGAACTTGACATTGCTGCATAAACAGCTAAGTAAACCGATTTATAACTTTTAACTGCTATTAGCTACTTGACTAAAAATCTTCAAGAATTGTATCACAATTTATGTATGCTGGCTAATTAGACACAAGAAGTGCTCCTGGCACAATCCTTGGGCATTGTACTCCAGGTTCATTGCTACCTACAAAACACTCACATCTTTCTGGATCCTAGCCAATTGGCCAGCAGTCGTCATATTAGGTGGACAATCCTTTATGATGGATCCTACTGAACATCCTATATCCTCAAGTTTCTTAACATCCTGCCAATGCGATCGAAAGTTAACAGTCATTTTTTTGTCTTTGCCCAAATACCTGAGTCTCTTTTAGAAAATGAGTAAGTGATTATAAGAAAAAAGTACCACATATAACTATTCATCTTTTCTTTTGTCTCTAGCATAATTTCACTTAGCAAGGCCCATCCTATAGTTACACATTTCATGTCTCCCGGACTAATTAATTAAAACAATTATTTGGAAGTGACTTTTTTTATCAGTACACTATGTTGGGATGTGCTTTTTTCAAATGCATATATAGTTGTATGTTTTAGAAGGATTAATTAGTTGGAAAAAGCCTTCAAGCATATGCATTAATGTTGCTTTGTATGCTTTATAAGGATTAATTAGTTGGAGACAACCTTAGGCTTACATGTAAGAAGAGGTCCAAGGTTATGTACTAAGTGAATTATATGAATTGTCAGTACTAGTTCCAAAAGGTGTCTTTCGTTTTGCATTTTGCAAGTTATGGAATGTTGGAAGATATGGAATTTTTGCTAGTTTGTACCATGCCTCCTTCCCTATTTTCATTTGTTACCTTTACCTCTTTGGCTGTTGCTTTCCTCTTACACTGCCCAGTGTTATTTCTCTCATTCCCTTTTCTTTGATTCTAGGCTGCACCCAGGTTAATGCTCTTAGTTCTTCTCTCCCTGTGCTATGTCAAGTGGAATGAATACCTGCATTTTCAAAGACTAATGTATCCCTTTCCTATTGCATCTTTATTACACATTTAGAGGCATGGTAGATCTAGCAGTTCGGCCCAAGGTCGGCCGACTTGGCAGATCGGACCGTCCCGGGATCAGCCTGGTACGGTATGAGTCGGCCCGTCACAGACCGACTAGGGCCAGGTCGCTCAGCTTCTCTGTTGAAGACTTGGGCCAACTCGTACCGACTTGGCCAATTTGGACTGACCCGCCCACCCGAGATCTCTGGTACGGTACAAGTCAGTCAACTCTGGTTGGGCCTTAATCTACTCAGAGTGCATGTTGTCAGTGATTCATTGGTTACATTTGTTTCCGGTGAGAATATGATTCTCCATTGGCGACTTCAGCCTGTTAGTTTCTTTGACACTCCTAAAGCATACTTTTATCCCTCCAGACTTCCCATTTTCATATTGGGGAACAGTAGCAGCAACAGGAAATACATATATAGTGCTCCTTTTGCAAAGTGATTAGGTATATCCCAAGAAAAACCCCAACCAGCGATTACTTGCTAATGCCCTATGAGAAAGAAAATTTTCTATACCTTTCATCAGGTTTGCCATTTATTCTTATAGGAATGAAGCAATCATAACTGAAAGCATCTTCGAGTTCCCTTCTAACATGTGTATGCATGTCTTGTTTCTTCAACCCTTTTTATGCGTTGACCATCTTGCTGAACTTTATTCTGGGTTCCCCATCTTTCTACATCATGGTTCACTCATTGAAATGAATAGTTTGACTGTGTATTCAACGGCACCATCTTCACTTGTTTCCATCTTTTTGACATATATACACTCCGCTGCATTAAGTTGATGGTGTAACGTACCTTTTTTCTCTGGTTCTCATCTCCATGTAATGCCATCTCTAGTCCTGAACAGGACAACAGTAGAATGTTGGTTTAGTCATGACATTTATTTCTCCTCCGTTAGGTGCAGCACATTTTCCTTTTGTGTCCCATTTTGTATGACCAAGCAAACTAATGGGCTCTTAGGGTTTTTAGAATGTTTTCATCTGCTTCTGCCTTTTCTTCTGGACGAACCATCTACTCTGACTTACAGAACAAAGGTATAATTCCTTTTATATCTAGCTCCTGACTACAAATTGGTTTGATCGAGTTGATCAAGCCATCTTAAGATGATATGTATGTTTTTGTTTGCCAAGTTAACTGCACTCTCTCAAGTATGGTAAGGACCAGATGCTGAATATTTACCATAAAGTCCTATGTAGTCAGAGGTGAGAGACGACCTAGGCGATGAAGGGGTCACCTCATGTCTCAAACGTCTAGGCGATGGCCAAGACATTTAAGGTGTTTGAGACAATATTTTATTAAAATAATATATATAATTCAGAAATATAAATATATGTCCAAATATCAAAAAAAATACATACATAAAATCAATAAATGTCTTAAATTCATTCATTCCTAAAATCAAACAAATTTAAATAAAAGTAACAACAAATTTAAACAAAACATCAAACGGGCCGGGGCGTGCTTGTTGAATAATGGAGCCTGAACTCAATTGAGAGACTCAGCTCTAAGACCTAGTTGGAATGTTTCAGTTGGAGAGTTTGATCCCACTCCGAGTGGGACCGGAGTCGCAATGCCGCGGAAGAAAAAATTTATTTAAGGGAATTACTATAATTGGTGATTAGTGGTGACCCAAGGGTATTACTGTAATTGGTGAGCCGAGGGTCGTGAGAGAGGCTCGTGTTCTCAACAGTGCGGAGGTGGGTCGGGCCCATGAGGCCGGATTGAGGCGGAGGCGAAGCTACTTGTGGCTGCCTCGCCTCGCCTCCTCGCCTAGGCGATCGCCTCCATCGCCTTTGATAACATAGATAAAATCACAAAGTGCCCGTCTGGTTTCGGTCTCGGGATGCTAAATTAATCCTCTTTATTGTGGATGGTGGCTTAAAATCCATGCTAAACCACATTATTTACCATTTTCAGAAAACCTAAAGTTAAGTTATCAAATTATAAGCTAAATGCAGAAATGAGAATATGGAGAACACTGCCCATGAAACGAACATGTTCATGGTCTGCACTTACATCTTTCTCATTAGCAGTTTTAATTAGAGTCTGACAATTTTTCACTTCAATGTCATGTCTTGCAAGTATTATTCAGCTTAAGGCACAATTGAGGCTATTGTATACCATCTTTTTCTGTTCGGAAGGGCAGTCTTATGCATCATATGGTGACTTCATATCCTTGTCTACATGCATATGATGATGCATAATGGCTTGTGCAGAATTTGGTAGGATGTGGCAGGCACCAGTTGGTCTTCTGCGCATGTCTGATCAGTGTGTTTGTTGACCAGGGAAAAGCTGTGTGCTGGCTTCTCGTGGATCTGTTGCTGTGGGTGCTCATGCAAGAGGAAAAGACTACGTTGCTGTCTCTGCCAACTGCCAAAAAATTGTTGCTGTTGCTCTTGTAGAACACAGAATCGGAGCTGCTGTTCCTGTGGAGGACCAAAGAACTCTACCTGCTGCTCTTGTGCCCCATCAAAGACCTGCAGCTGCTGTCCCTGTGCCCGCCCGAAGTGTCGGTGCTGCAGCGGCTCCGGCCTCCACCACCCGTGCTGCTGCTGTGATGTCTTCTCATCTTGTAAACCTTGCTGCATCCCACCCAGATGCTCATTCCCCGACTACTACTGTGGCTGTGTGTGGTCCTGCTCGGATTGCGGAGGGTCCCGTCTCTGCCCAAGGTGTTGCAAGCCCTGTTGCATCAGCCGCTGCCTCTGCCCGTAGAGATGTGATTGTACTCCATCCACTTGGCTTCCACACATGTACTTCATTAGGGTTCTACATATATTCTTCCTTGCATGACAAATATACTGCTACACCGAACCAGCCACAGTCTGCTTGTGTAGATATATTCTTTTGGTGATAAATATGCTCGTACTTATTCTGCAACTTGCATTGAAGCATGGCGACTGTGTATATGTTCTAGCGGGGAAACTGTTGTCTTCTGTAATTATATCCAGCGAATTCTCCCTCCCCATTTACTACTTGTTTGCCTACGGAGCTGGTGGAAGCTTGGACAAGTTAGATGTTAGATGTCATATAACTTTCCTTTCGACTTTGAACTGTAGCTGTCAAATTGAAGCTTTGTGGACTTGGTTTCAGGGGAAGGTTTTCTGTTTTTATTTAGGTGGCGTTTGGTAATGCGTTGAGCTGGGATTCCAACATTTGAAATCCTCGACAACATTTAAGTGTTATCACGTCCCAAATTGTGACTCGATTTTCGTGTTGTAAAAAATTCCTGTGAATCTTTCAAAATTGAAGAGAGAGAGTTTTGGAGGATTCTGTCGTCATTGCAATTCATCTCCTGTCTGTGGATTTGTACGGTGGAGAGATTTTCTAGGGCCAATTTGTTTAATCGAATTGTCGGCCGGGTTAATAAAACGGTGAGAGAGAAAATATATGGGGCCCACGTACTGCACTCACACACAGCCCTCCTTATTCGGGCCGACAAATTTTGTTCGACCTTTTAGGGTCGAACGCCTTATCTTAATCGACAAACAAAGAAGGCCCTAAAGAGTACGAAGGGCGGATCTGTTACCAAACAAGGTCTTAGTCTAAGGGTGCATTTGATAATACGATGGGGAGAGATTCTAATGATTAGAATCTTTGACAATTTCACGAGGTAATATGATCTAGGTTTTGACGCGGGTTGAGATTTCGACAAAGGAGAGAGATAGACACGATCGTTCCGTGTAAGTGAAATATGCAGAAACTCTCTCGGGGTAGTTTCTCAACAAGGTTGGTGGATTCTCAACACACAAATCTTCATTTTGACCTTGCTCAGGTGTTACCTAGCTTCCCCCGACCAATGAACTCGCCACCGCGAATTCTCTCGTAGGTGGCCGTTGCCGTCGACCTCGCCACTCGCCTCCACTACTGGGCGTTGTCGGTCGTCGATCATTGGGCGCTTATCGCCATCGTCGATCGACCATGTTCGTTGATCGCCATCGCCTCCACCGCTGGACGTTGCGTTAAGTCTTTGCGGAGAAGATAAACAATAGTAATGCTACAGTAATTAGTGTAGCATTTCTAAATCACTGTTCATTAAAAAAAGTAGTTAAATGAGGGGTAAAAATAATTAAATGAAGGATAAAAAGGAATTAAGCTCTCGCACCAAAAAAATTCTCATTTCACTCGGAATGGTCTCATCTCACCCAAATGAGATTTTAAATTTTTTTAAAAAAACCTCTGGCATGTTGTACATTGTACAAAAATATGAATTTTCACATTTTTTATAACAGCAAACGCGTTATCAAACGCACCCTAAGTTAGTTCAATATATACGCAGGCAATGCTTAGTGCTAACAAATCAATGTTAAAGTGATTTTTACACGCAAAAGATCTATCAAGCATGCGGTAAATCATTTTGGGAGAATTACTCCTCTCAAAATTATAATTGAATCAATACCTTTTCAAAGAGGAGATGCGAGAAATGTTCTTTTCAATTTTGTCAAATACCACTCAGGTGGTAGAACATGTCCTTTGAAAAGGGTATTTGTGACATTTTCCTTTAAGAAGGATGTTCATGTAACCATAATTTCAAGGGGTGCTTACATAAATAAAAGTTTATCAGGATTTTTATGGGGTCATTTTCTAACCCACTCACGTAATGCCAAAAGTTTGCCCTGCTGCACTTTGCAGGGTAATAGATCTGGTGCAGCCATTTTTTTAAAAGAAAAAAATTCAAGTCTTTTTTTTTTGGCGACTTGAAAAAATGCAAGTCCGCCTCAATTTGATCAACATGTATATAAATTAGACGGTTGAAAAAAATGAAAAAAAAAATCAGACATGTGTTTGCCCAAAATAATGGGCCGAACCAATTTGGGTCCATTTAGAAAAATTGGGTCTAACATTATTTATTGAGTTTGATTTTTAATTTCTTACTTTTTTTAGATTGTCGAATGGAGGTGTATCTTATATGACAAGTTAATAAAACATGAATCTAATATCATATTTTTTTTAAAAAATTAATTTACTTAATACACACCCTAACGTGTAATTGGCACAACGTGTGCACTAAATATTTTTCAAATTAGTTTGCATAGCAACGGGTGAAGCTCCTGTGGTGAATGAAAGATCCGTCCCGAGACAGGCTACGCCCTTCGGGCCCACTGGGCTTCCTCAGGGCACAGCGCAGGCGCTTCACGGACACGTGGCAGTATTTCGATCGCCGACTCTCGCGTGTAACGTTACGGAACTGAACTTGCCGCCGAGACCACGACCACACGCCAAATGGGCCCATGCATGATGTGGCCCAACGAGGCAACGCACCCATTTCAAGATGAGATTTGTTTTTCTCTTGTAGGCCCATCGTGACGCGTCCCGCTTGTTGTATTCCCGAAATCGGAATGAAGATTTTTTTTTAATGGCCAGAAATGCGAGTGAGAGCAGAGGTTGCTTGTTCCCTGAAGTGATGAGAGAGAGAGAGAGAGAGAGAGAGAGAGAGAGAGAAAGTCCTTTTTGCAAGACATGGACATTGTTGGGGTAGAGAGAGAGAGAGAGAGACCGTTTTGCAAGACATGGACATGGTTGGGGTTGGCAGAAAGGAGAAGCATGTCAGTGTTAGAAGATGCGGTGCAAATTGCATAATGAGAGAGAGAGAGAGAGAGAGAGAGAGAGAGAGAGAGAGAGAGAGAGAGAGAGACCTTTTTGCAAGACATGGACATTGTTGGGGTAGAGAGAGAGAGAGAGACCGTTTTGCAAGACATGGACATGGTTGGGGTTGGCAGAAAGGAGAAGCATGTCAGTGTTAGAAGATGCGGTGCAAATTGCATAATGAACACACTTAGATAAGTACTTTTGGAAATAATACTGGTTTTCATATTAATAATTTTGAAGTTTATAATATGAATATTAAAGTGACTATGGGAAAATAAATTATAATATGACGACACAACCCAAAGGATAGAGATGGGAGAAGACGAAGAAGGAGGAACGAAGAATTGAAAAATCGGCATTTGGAATGAGAGTGTGTGTGTGCGCGCGTGTGTATACTTATTTTTCATGTCTTATTTTTTATAACTTATCATATTTGACATGTGAGGAGAGAAAAAATCGTCAGGTTTAACATGGTCCAGTAACGTCAGGTGTGAAGTGGCCCTTTATTGTCAGGCGCAGACTCGCAATACGGCCATCGCCAATCGACCTCAGTCCAAAAATGATATCCAATTGAGGCCCACTCGGGACTGACCGACCAGGGAGCTCAATCTCCGCGCATGCGCTTCCGATCAGATGCCACGAAATCTGACAACAGATAAATGTTGAGGTCAGAGTTACGGGACTTAACCCGACGAACGTTGAATCCCACCCACGCCGTCGAGATGTACGTCACGATACTCTTCCTCAGAGAACGAGCGAGTAGACAACGGATGATCTCTTCGATCGAACAGATCATCGCTCCACTAACCACGCCCTCGCTAAGTCAGGAAAGAGACGATGTCACGGCAACCGATATGAATAGGGCCCAACACAGTAATATAGGGAGAGATCCTGACATACAAAGAGATTGTCACACACATAGACACATTAGCATTCTTGCCTCCAGAGAGATGCATAACTAGGGAACTTTATCGCATCCAGACTCCGGCCTTGTTTTTGAGCACTCGATTTCTTATCGAGTATTCTCTGTATATCCCTAAAACTCTCGTCTCCCTCTCCCCTCGATCTCTCATTTATTTTTATGTGTGTATCTAATTTAAGCGTTGGAGAGTTGTCTCTTCAGATCACATCTATAACTCCGTCTGACGTGTTACGTAGTGTTTGTAAGTTTCTTCAGGACAGTCATACACTCTTTCCCTTCAAAAAAATATCAAAGATATAGTACGAGGTTAAAGTAACATTTTTCATCCTCTACGACGTGTATTTGTGTCGACATTGGACACGTGTCTATGTCTAAGCTGAGATAAGTTTTTTAACTCTGTGAAGGGAAGAGCCGAAGAGGGGATCTTGAGATCCCTCAACAAATGAGTTGTAGAATTTTCATTGGCTAGGCTTGCATGAGATCTGTTAGCATAATAAAACATTAAAATTATTAAAATATACAACTAAAATATATCATTGATAGCAATATCAACACTGTCGTCGGGACATGCAATATATAATAATATATGGCAGATGGAGTACCGGTGGTGTGCGTTTTGAGTACAAACACAATTGGGGATCGTTTGCTACCATTCCTCGGGCAACAAAGAATTAAAACACCCATTAAGGCTACCTCTGTCTCCAACGGTTTTACCTACACATAAACGTGTTTCTTTCCCTTCGTACAGGTACAGGGTTGCTCTCTCTTCTATCTCCAATGGTTTTACCTACACATAAACGTGTTTCTTTCCCTTCACACAAGCACAGGGTTGCTCTCTCTCTCTCTCTCTCTCTCTGTGTTTGCTACCATTCCTAGGGTAATAAAGAATTAAAACTTCCATTAAGACTACCTGTCTCCAATGGATTTACCTACACATAAACGTGTTTATTTCCCTTCATATAGGTACAGGGTTGCTCTCTCTCTCTCTCTCTCTCTCTCTCATGGCTATGCAGTGCTGTCATTGAGACTATAGTTATTAGTAGGAATGTAGGGCCATCTTTGGCACAATTTCAAATTGGATTCATGAAGGTTTCATTCAAATTATTATTGGGAAAATTACTCTTATATTTTAAATTTTTTTAAAATTATCTCTATATCTCTACCTCTATCTTATTTATCGTAATACCCTTGAGATTTTTAATAAAATAATCATTGTGTCTTTTTGCAGAGATATAAAGATAATTTTTTATTTTAAAGAATTTTAAGGATAAAGACACGATGATCTCTTTTTTAAAGATTTGATAGGTATTATGGTAAATATGATAAAGATAGAGTTATAGGGATAATTTCACAAGATTTCGAATTAAGACATAGGAATATTTTTTTTCCATTATTATTCGAGAGGATGATATGAGGCTTCAAAAATTGTTCATGTTTTTTTATTGATTGATTTTTGACCTCAAATTGGAACTTGAAAATTAGAAATCTTTAGCTTGGGATTGAAACAAGATTGACAGAAGAAGCTTGACATATGTAACTGTCCAAAATTAATTGTAACCAGCCTCGCCCAATATTTTTTAATTTATAAAAAATAAATTTTATAGAGGTTAGAAACTGGACATCTGGACCGTCAGATGGCCTCACTCTCCTGGACAATGATTAGTTAGGAACCAAAGGGGAGAGAGAGTTTGGACACAAAATAATCAGGCTATCTTGAATGGTATTTAGAGAAAAACCCTTCGATACTTAAGAAGTGAAGTAATGGATTAATGGAGAGTAAGGTCAGTGTCTCTTGCCTAGTTTTGCTTGGTCTTTCTCTCGAGGAGACGAGTGTCTGCATAGGGGTTGATCTTATGAAGCGGAGATACATCCCTCGAGTGACAATCGTGACCCCATAGGGTGATGGGAGGATGTCGCCATGTAAGAAGAGGATGCCATCCCGAGGACATGAGATTTTCCCCATTAAGGAATCTGTGAAAAATTGTTCCTTTGTTTAGGATGTACACTGGTCCACAACGTGCGAGCCCTCTAGGGACTCTTTAGGCACGAGTTGTTTAAGTTACATTTGGAAAGACTTTTGGGGAGAGATTATGACCTTAGAATTCTCACTCCGGATAAAGTCTTTTCAAATGAAACTTTGTATCATCAGATTTTGGAGAGGATAGATTTTAGTGGATAGTGAGAAATAAGGAGAAAAAATGTGAGAACCCAAAGTTTTCAAAAGCTATCCAACAAAAAGTGCTTCTTCTCTCTAAGAGATTTTGAAAAAAAAACATCCACCCCTCACGATCTATTCCAAATGTGCCCTTAGTTTCGGACACCCCGTGTGAGGTCAAATGGGCCGAATGAGTCACAAAATGGGGAATATCACTGTTTTCCCTTCCTTAACTTCTAACTAAATGTTTCATCAAATGCAACCCTAAATTAGTGAGAAATAAGGAGAAAAAATGTGAGAACCCAAAGTTTTCAAAAAATGTCTCGCCTTTGGCCGAGTAGGTTAACATTGTACATAGCCATTAAACTTTGTCCTCAACCGTCGCTATTTAATTAAACATTTGATGTACCCACCTTTTATTCTGTTCTTACTATGGATCCGGGTAAGAATATATAATACATCAGGTTCGGTCGCAACGACCTCTTTGTTTAATAGTAGTAGTAATAGTAGATCATGACACTTCTCTCTAAAAAAAAAAGCATTACATCATGACCAATTTGACCCAATGCAAACTGGCCAAGTAACTAAATGGTATCAAACCTCTAATCTCATCAAGCCTAGCCTACTACACATCTCATCAATCTCATCCGTAACTTTCAGACAAAAAAAAAAATTCATCCCATCGATCTACATTTTTTTTTTTGCATTTTTTTGTTATTTGTAATGTCACACAGATTTTATCTACCCGACGGTATCGACTGTACCGATATTTTATTAATACGTTACGACATGATAACATATCGCATAAACTCGTCGTGTGTTGAGAAGAAATAATACTTTATAAATATTTATTATAATAAAAAGATGATAAAAATTTACGTGTAACTCGATCGGTTAAGGAACGTGTGATTCAAACACGCGAGTAGAGGATTCGAACCTCAGTATTGTTAGAAAAAATTACTTTAATTTTTTTAAAAAATAAAAAAACGTGCTTTGTGGGAGTTTCAAACTCTCAACCTTGTATATAAAGAAATGATTCCAATCAACTCATGTCAAGACATTTTAACATAAATTATAATAAAATATATTTAAAAGTATAAATAATACGAATTATTCATACGGAGATTAATACGAACCTAGCTATTCATACGACAAGCAATGTATCATACCTAAACATCAAATCCTGTTCGATTCGCCCTTCTTGCACGAATTTTTGCTTCAATTTATGAAGAAGAATGGGAAAAAACCTTCGAACATTGCGAGTTTTGAATTCAAAATCTCACATTTTTTAAAAATCCACCAAACTAAACCACCTATAAAGAGTTATTTGTCAAAAAATAAAATAAATAATATTTATGTAAAATTAAATAATATAAATAATGTGCCGATTACACGTCACACACCGATCTACGTACGTGTCGGGCCGTATTGATTTGTCAAAACTTACTTCTTCACTCCCATGAGCCTATGGATTGTTTTTTATTTTTTATAAATTATTTTTCACATAATGAATTACTTTTCACTGATCTACAGTATTTTCACTCCTATGAGAGTGTATTAGAGTATCAGACTACGTACGAGACGATCTGAATCACATGTGATCAATACGTATTGAGCACACACAGGAGTCTTCGAATAATGTGGATCAATCAGAAAAGGATCTGCAATGATTATTGCACACCGTTCATTCTCATTTGATAAATTTATGTCACAATATCTATAAAACATTTCGTCACCTTTTTCATCACTCCTTGAGATATTTTAATAGTAATTTAATATAAAGATGAGCGTAATGATGAATGTGATATTTAATTTATGTAAAAAGGATATATATATATATATGAGATAAATTTTCATACAAATTTATCTTTAACAGAGATATAAAGGCAAGAAAAAATCGAATAAAAGGAGTTGAGGAAACTGTGTCTCGCCGGCCCATTAGGGCCCGCTTGTTCGGCCCACCACATAGGCCCAACTCTTGAGACCCGTTACCCCGCACGTTGACTCAACGTGCTTTTTGCTCCAACGTAGACCCAATGTAGGCGTCGCACTAGCGTGTGCCTTCCCCGTCAGCAGTGACGACGCACGTTCTCAATAGTGCATTAATGACGACAGACGTACCAAACTAGCGACGGGAAGGGAGGACGTCGCCCACGCCGCTCTCCTTGATAGAGCAGTCTAACACTCCCTTCGGTGACCCTTGCCGCATTAATGGCAGAGCTGCCTCTCTGGCGAAGAAACAGCGAGATAACGCCCATGCCTCCATGTCTCATCAGGCAGGCGAGCTGGGCGACTCGTGTCTTCTCCAGCCACGTCAACTCCACGGCAACGATATAAATAGAGCCCTGACCCAACGGCCAAGAGATTTACGACCTAATCCCCTTGAGCCTTCTCTCTCTCTCTCTCCTCAAGTGCTCACCACTTCCCTCTATCATTGTGTGACTTGATCGTCAAAAGGTTGTCTCCTGGGATAACTCTTAGGACTCCTTCTGACCCTTTGTTTGTGACTGCATGTCCCTCTTCGGCAAACACTATTTTTTTTTCAGTCGAACACATCTTTGGAGGTGTGGTTTGTGATTTGGGTGACTATTTTATGACCGCTACAGGAGTGAACCATCGAAAGAAGTCCTCAGGATGGAATCCCTCACCCTACCCCACGTAATAATTGAAATAATTATACAGACAAACATACATCTAGAATCTATTTTATTTATTTTATTTCAAAACTTATATTTTTATATTATCATATATATCTTCGTAATATATTAATGTAACAGTTAAGAAATGGTCGCTCAAATCACGAACCACACCACTAAAGATTTGTTTGGTTTAGAGAAGGAGCGTTCGCCGGAGAAGGACCTGCAGCCATGAACAAATGGTCAGAAGGAGTTCTGAGAGTTATACCAGGGGATAACCCTGTGACGGTCAAGTCAAACAACTGAGGGGGAAGGTGGCGAGCACTCGAGGAGAGTGAGAGAGAGAGGGAGACCAAAGAGAGTGAAGGCTTGCAGAGGGTAGGTCGTGTACCCCCCTCACCCTTGGGCCAAGGTTTTATTTATATCGTTGTCGTGGCGTTAACCGTTAAGTTACCGTGGCCGAAGGAGATGTGAGCTGCCCAGCTCGCTTGCCTGACGAGACAGAGAGGCGTGGACACTGGCTCACAGTCTCTTCGCTAGAGGGGCACCTCCGGCATTAATGCGCCAAGGCTCGCAGGCCATTAATACGGCAGGGCTCGCGTAAGGGGGGCATGAGACTGCTTTGTATGGGAGAGTGATGTGAGTAAATCCTCCCTTCCTGTCATCAGACTGGTGCGTCTCTCGTCATTAATACGTTATCGAGGGCGTGTGTCATGGCCACTGATGGCACAGAAGCACGCAGATACTGTGCCTATGCCGGACTTGCACAAGAGTAGAAAGAGTGTTGGGCCGACGCACGAGATAGTGGGCCTGGAGGGCTGGGCCTCCGTGGTGGGCCAACCAGGCAAGCACTAATAAGCTGACGAGATACACCTTCATCAATTGAGTTCCACCGTACTTAATCATATCTCATACGCTGTTTGTTTAAGTAACTTTAAGCAAATTAAAATAGAAAAAATAATCTTCCACGGGCGTTATTTGATCAAAATAGTGATGCATTTATCCTTCAAAACTATACTATGATTTTTTAAACAAATTATTATTAAATATAAATTTATAAAAGAAATTTACTTGGAAATATATTAATAGATACATCACTGCATAAAATTATATTGTATAAATATGTCATTTTTATATGTAAACATATTATTTTTATCAACAATTTATAAAAAATCATGATGATTTTATATGACATTTATATATTATTTAATTTTATGCAATGATATCTCTACTAATATATTATTAACAATATTTTTTATAAATTCACTTATAGTAATAATTTATTTATAAAAATCACTATCTTATATGTCTCTATAAAGTCTTCTGTTTTGTATTTTTCACATAAAAATCTGTCAATTATGTTAATATAAGAGTCCAAGAGGGGCGAATAAAGAATATTAATTTAGGGCGCATATGGCAATATGAAGAATATGGGCTTGAGAAAGAAAATATGGGAGATTATGGGGTAACATATGTCATTAACTCACAGCTCCTACAAAGAAAACCCCCGATATTCTCGCTTTAATTACGAAGGTACCCCGCTCCCGCAAACGCTTGTCGGAGAAGAATCACTCCCCCAATTCCCAAAAATATCAAAACCAATCGGAATCCTCCAGTGGTCCCCACCGCACCCGGCCTCTGCGTTGGCCAACGCCCCCTCATAAGAGCATAGACCCAGACGGTCCTTTCCCCTCCGCTTCCCCCACCTCCCCCCCGGCGAACCCATCACCATGGCCGCGCCACCGTCCTCCTCCCCCGCCACCTTCCTTCCCCTCCTCCTCCTCCTCCTCGGCGTCGTCTCCGGAACGGCGGAGGCGGAGGACCCCCGCACCTACGTCGTCCACGTCTCCCCCTCCCAGAAGCCCGCCGCCTTCCCCAGCCACCGCCACTGGTACGCCTCCACCCTCGCCGAGGTCACCGCCGCCTCGTCCCCCTCCTCCTCTGTCCCCGCCGCCCGCATCCTCTACACCTACGGCCGCGCCGCCACCGGCTTTGCCGCCCGCCTTACCCCTTCCCAGGCCGACGCCCTAAGCCGCCTCCCCGCGGTCGTCGCCGTGGAGCCTGACCGGGCGCATCAGCTGCACACTACCCGCACCCCGGTGTTCCTCGGCCTCACCGACGTCTCCGGCCTCTGGCCCAACTCCCACTACGCCGACGACGTCGTGGTCGGCGTCCTTGACACGGGGATCTGGCCCGAGCGGGGGAGCTTCTCCGACGAGGGGCTCTCCCCCGTGCCCTCCACCTGGCGCGGCGCCTGCGAGACCGGTCGCGACTTCCCGGCCTCCGCCTGCAACCGCAAGCTCATCGGCGCCCGAGCCTTCTACAAGGGTTACGAGGCCGCCCGGGGATCTCCCATCAACGAGACGGTGGAGTCCAAGTCGCCGCGAGACACCGAGGGGCACGGCACTCACACGGCGTCGACGGCCGCCGGCGCGGCGGTCCTGCGAGCCGGGCTGTTTGGTTACGCCGCCGGGGAGGCCAGGGGAATGGCCACGAAGGCCAGGGTCGCCGCCTACAAGATCTGCTGGTCGATGGGCTGCTTCGACTCCGACATACTCGCCGCCATGGACTCGGCGGTCGCCGACGGCGTCGACGTCATCTCCCTCTCCGTCGGCGCCAACGGCTACGCTCCGAACTACTACCGCGATTCCATCGCGATCGGGGCCTTCGGCGCCGTCCAGCATGGCGTTCTTGTCTCCTGTTCCGCCGGGAACTCCGGGCCGGGGCCGTACACGGTGGTCAACATCGCCCCCTGGATCCTGACGGTGGGCGCGTCCACGATCGACCGGGAATTCCCCGCCGACGCCGTACTCGACGATGGGAGCGTCCACCGCGGCGTCTCCCTCTACTCCGGCGACCCGTTGGGGCAGAGCAGCCTCCCCCTTGTGTACGCCGGGGACTGTGGCAGCGCGCTCTGCCTCAAGGGCAGCCTCGATCCTGAGAAGGTCGCCGGGAAGATCGTCCTCTGCGACCGTGGCGTCAGCGCCCGCGTCGAGAAGGGCAGCGCCGTGAAGCTCGCCGGGGGCGCCGGCATGATCCTTGCCAACACCGACGAGAACGGCGAGGAGCTCGTCGCTGACGCCCACCTCGTCCCCGCCACCATGGTGGGCCAGATCGCTGGCCACAAGATCCGCAACTACACCAAGAGTGAGCAGAACCCGACGGCCACCATCCTCTTCCGGGGGACGGTGACGGGGCCCTTGCCGGCGGCTCCCCGGGTCGCCGCCTTCTCTTCCCGAGGCCCCAACATCCGCACCCAGGAGATTCTGAAGCCCGACGTGATCGCCCCCGGGGTGAACATCCTCGCCGCCTGGACGGGCTTCGCCAGCCCCACCGACCTGGACATCGACCCCCGCCGGGTCGAGTTCAACATCATCTCCGGCACCTCCATGTCCTGCCCGCACGCCAGCGGCCTCGCGGCGCTCCTCCGGAAGGCCCACCCCGAGTGGAGCCCCGCCGCCATCAAGTCCGCCCTCATGACCACCGCCTACAACACGGACAACTCCGGCGGCGCCATCGGCGACCTCGCCAACGGCAGGGAGTCCACCCCCTTCGTCCACGGCGCCGGCCACGTCGACCCTAACCGCGCCCTCGACCCGGGCCTCGTCTACGACATCCAGATCGACGATTACATCTCCTTCCTCTGCACCATCGGGTACGGCCCACTGCAGATGGCGGTCTTCGTCAAGGACCTCACCGTGGACTGCTCGGGGAAGAAGATGGCCAGCCCCGGCGACCTCAACTACCCATCCTTCTCCGTCGCCTTCGACCCCCACAACAAGGTCGTCACCTACACCCGGACGGTGAAGAACGTCGCCGGCGGCGCCCAGGCCGGGGATGCCACCTACGAGGTCGAGGTCTCCTCTCCGGCGGGTGTCGACGTCAGCGTGACCCCCAGCAAGCTGGTGTTCACCGAACAGAACCAGACGCTGTCCTACTCCATCACCTTCTCCACCCTGCTGGACCCCGCGAAGGCCGCGGCGTCGCAGGCGTTCGGGTCCATCGCGTGGAAGGACGGCGTGCACGTCGTGAGGAGCCCCCTCGCCTTCCATTGGACCTCTGTCGGGCTGGTCTCCTCCATGTGAGCTCCAAGACGAGCTCACCTCTTCCAGGTACACAGCAATCTGTTGGAATTATTACCACAGCCACGGCAAAGCACCCAGCTTTATCCAGTTTATTTGAAATGGCGGCTGCCGCACATGGTGGTTTTGGCTAACCTCATAAGCTGGGAGGAATTATTAGGAAGGTTAGACTGTTTAAATTTGTGATTTAAGTACCCTTCGGTAGGTAGATTACTTGGGGGATTCGTCTTCTCAAGCTTCCTGGTCCTGGTTTTGTGAGGACATCATCTGGTTGGACAGGAGTAATGAGCTCAAAACTCAAAAGACAGTTTTTTTTCCCCTTAAAACTCCTTGGTGAAGGTTGCTGTTCATGTTGTGCAGACTGGAAGAACCGTGGTGATGGGGGTTGTGATTTCCAGTTGCATCTGTAAATTATGAACCAAGTTGGGCTAATGATGGAATCAAACTTGTTAAGAAAACAGAGTGTGTATGGGTGTCATTAACTAACATCATAGTCATCATCATCAAGAAGGATTGGTCTCCAAAGGTCTGCAAAATTTCTTCTGTGAGGTGGTGCCAACTTCTGGTCAGGGGAAAGCTAGAACCAAAAATGTTGATGTATGGATGTTACATGCTCCAAAATGGTCAGTCAAGCCACTGGGTAAAGACTGAAGCACATCCCTGAACTGAAGTGGCAAATCCGCGTTTGGAAACGCTGCAGGATTGGATTCTGCGACATAATTCCTGGGAAAAGTTGGGTGTATAGCTTTTGAGAATTTTGAAATTTTTTTTTTTTGGTCTCCTTATCTCTCTATAGCCATCACAATCCTCTTTTCTAAAAACCCAATAGAATAGTCTCCAATTTGGAAGGACTCTTGCATTTGGAAATGAGGACTTGTTTTGTGCCAACTCTCCGTTGGAAATGGTTTTTTGAGTTTTATTCGAAGAAGAACGCATTTAGGCTTTTGGAAGATATTGACACGTAAACAAAAAACAATGTGTATATATATATATATATATATAAGATTAGATTGTCCGTACTGTCGATTTTGGCGAGCATATTTTTTTTTCCGAAAAAGATGTTTTTTTCTGATGTGTTGTGGCGATTGAATGGTGCGGATTACCTCTCAAACCATCTTTGCATGCACCTTCTAACGACGCCGCAACTTGCTGCGGGACTCTTGATTCTACGTTGAGGAGAGAAGATGAGGCAATGTGAGAGGGGTTGACAGATTAACTTGACTCCTATCAGGAGGTAATGTAATTGAAAGAACAAAATGACTAACGACTAGGGTAAAATCGACATGGCTCAGGTGCGGTCTATTGGCGTCAGATTCACATCGACCTAAGGTCCGTAACGTGTATGGCGGATCCTCGACAGTCATGGCCCACGATAGGTGACTTAATAGAGTCGGTCATCGGATTTGTCAACTCACGAAGGGCATCGACTCGGGCATATCGGACACCGGATAACCTTCTGGTGATCGAATGTTACTCCGGTTATCATCGACCTCGATTCCAATAAAGACGAGCACGTCTCATGGGTGCCGTACGACTCGCTTAAAGGTCGCCCGACTTCGGAGGAACGAATGTTCAACGGAAAACTCCTTATGATCGCGGAGAGATGTTATCTCACGACTCACGTCCTTCTCTGTTAAGGGATAGGTCTCCATCGCCAGGATAACCCTTATAAATGGACCTCTCATCAAGGGAACATGGGGAGAAGATATAGATAGACACGCCCAGAGAGAGAGACTCCGACGCACGCAAGACCAGGCTAACAGTTCCAGAGAGCGACTTCTACAGAGGAGAGCCCGGTCCGCTCCCGAGCACTCATCCAGTCTAGCAAGCGCTTTTCGAGCACTCGTTGGACGTGACAGACACTCCTTTGGAAGTCCGTCCATCACTCCAGGCTTGATCCATCGACTCTCATCTCCCTCTCTCTCTATTTCATTCTTTCTCGATCCTTTCATAGCGAGGTCCTGACTTAAGTATCGGAGGGTTATCTCCTGAGATAATATCCAGGACTCCTTCTAACGTCGTTTCTCTGGTATTTGCAGGTTTTCACGGATGGCCGGATGATCTTCTCCAACAAATAAATATTAAAAATGTGGTACGAATTCGAAAGACTATTTTCTCACCTCTACAATTTCCAAACATGACTTTAAAAATAGATGTCCAAAATATAGATGACTTTCTTACGAGGGCCACTGAAAATTTACAGTTATCGATTAAGTTATGTTCCATTTTCAAGGAAACATGATGACTTTCCTCGCATTATTAAAAGCTGATCAACAGTGCCGGTGACAAACTTCAAGTTTCACATACTCGTGTAATAAATTATGAGATGTTTATCTTATGCACTTACATAGTCTTTTTTTTGATAGGTGTTTTTTTTTTTCTAAAGAAGGGGGAGGAACCGGGATCAAATCCGAGATCTTTCTCAAAGGTAAAGACGCGGGGAGATCATCGCGACAAGTCATGGACTGTTAACCCCTGTTTGATAGAGGGATATCTCCTATTTATCTCGGAGATAAGTCATATTTTATCTATTTTTTAGTTTGATAGGATAATAAAGTTACTCCGATTATAACGAGAGATAACCGTCATATATCCCAATTAAACTGACCTAATAAAATTGATGAAATAATTTATCCTCCTATTTAACCCGTTGTGTATCAAAATAAATAGAGTTAAACTCTGAAATAAATTAACTCTCGGAGAGATATCTCCCCATTTATATATCCTTCGAGGGACTCTGTAGATAGTGATCAAAGATTTAGAGCTAAAATGACCCATCAGTGAGGTCAACGAGGGTGGGACGTCAGGCCATATGCATACAAAACAGGAGAAATGCTTCCCTGGGTAGCGCTTGCCGTGGGGGCATAGAGATGCTTCGTGGAAGTGTGGAACACATCCTGCCTAGCTTGTCCATTGCTTGAAGCGTCTTCTGTAGTGGGTTTGTACTGTTGTACACGCTGATCACCTTGTCCAAGCGACTGCCAGCTTCCTAGCGTCCGTGACATCGCACGATTGGCTTTGTGTGGTGTGGGTATTAACAAGACTACGAAGCTTCTCGGAAGAATCATGTATGTTAAATATATGTGGATGGCTGCAGGGCCTTCAGAAGAGGAAGACATAGCACTGCAACAACAGCTGGTGGCGGTGACAGAAGCTGTCGATGAGACAGTAACGGGCAACGTGGCCGTGCCACAGCAGGCATGGCTTGTCCTACAAATCATAGATCATTCACACCCCCCTCCCTCTGCACAAGAGGAGAATTGCCCCCACAGATTCGCGAGAGCTTATGCATTAAGCACCTCTTTCTTAGTCCGGATTAAGATGAGTGGGATAACCCACTTCTATCCCATTTTACTTTGGTAGTAAGTGAGTTAACTCTCCTTGGCATCTCCTACGTTAACTAGTGATATTACATATAGTCACTAGAGATAGTCAAAATTAGAGTTATCCCTTTTGGATTAATTTGTCATGAAATTTAGTCACATTTGTTTTGATATACAATAGATTATCTCTTTGGAACAAATCCACCTCTTGGAGTGAAATAATCTGTCTGAGTCAAATGAGAGATATTCTTCATTCTAATTCCATTATCTCTATTCCTCTACCAAAGTAAAAAAAAAAGATAGATTGAGAGTTATCCCCGAGATAAGTGGGGGATAACTCCATATCAAAGAGGGGTTAGAGTTTGGATTAACCCTCACAAAAAGTGGGTGAGAAGTATAGAAAAGTAGGACTGTCAATGGGTCGGGTCGACCCGACATACCCACGGACCTGGCCTGATTTTAAGTCAGGTCACAACACCTAATTTCCGACGTACAGACCCTTACTTGGACTAAAAAATCATGTCCTGACTAGGCCCACGGGTTGGGCTCGGGTTTTAAGTTCAGCTCGCAAGCCGGCTCAGTCCGTTCTCTTTTCTTTTTCTCCCTTCAAAATTTTAAAACTACTTAATTAAAATTATGTTATTTTTTAATTAAAAAATTTAAAACTCTCCTTTCAAATAAATTATATAATTAACATCAAAATTTTAATTAACTTAGTGAGATTATAAATTTTATATCATTAAATATATTATTTTTTATATTTATTTATTTTTTTTAACCTGACCGGACCTTAGTCTGTCGGGCCCGGCCTGGCCCGACTCGATATAGCTCGGGTTCGGGCCGAGCTTGAGTTTTAATATTGAAGAGGATCGAGCCCAACTCATCGACAATCCTAGAGAAAAAGTGTGTGAGGGGCAAAAAGTGAGGGCAGAAGAATGTTTTACGCATCGAATTAAGTTATCCCTCTTTCAGAGCGAGAGGTGCGATAAGTTAATTCAGATTAACCCTAATTAATTTAATTTTAAATAAATTTATTAAATTCACCCCTTGCGAAAAAAATGTGTTAATTTTAGATTAAATAAGAGTTAATCCTGAAATAAACTCGAAACAAACAGGGCCAAGGGCTCCCCTCAAGGGGTGAGACTTATGCGGTGAAACTTCTAATAAGTCTGAATAGCTGAAAATATTCTGGAGTTTGTAAAAAAATCTTCTATTTTGGGGAAAAGTTATTATTACTGAGACTTAACTCTCCCCACATCAGATTTGATAAAAATAGAAAAAAAAACACATCACCCGTGATGGAGACTATTGAAAGTGTCACGCTCTGGTCCACGCCAGCATCACTTCAAATCAAAATAGTGTTAAGTTGAAAATTCACAAGTTAAAAAGGTCAAATCATTCAGGGCCGTTTTATTAACGGAATAAGTCTCGGGTAAAATAAGTTATTCTACCTTTTTATATTTGTTCGAGTTTGATAATATGATTAAATTACCATAAGTCGGTTAGGATAAAAACTCTTATTCTAAGAATAATTCATTCTACCATTTCTTTGGAATGAGTTATTCTTAGAATATGAACAAGTTATCAAATTGAAAAAGAGAAAAACTAAAGAATAACTCATCCTAACTCATCTCATGTGAATTATCCTAACTTATTATCAAAGTGGATCTTATTTGATAAGAAAGAACAATCATACTATGTTTTAATATAAACACATAATTCACATTATACATACTACTATATGTCCCTAATTTCAAAAATAATACATATAAGATAACTAAACCTACTTTATTTTTAATATGATATGTTTCAAAATCTTCTTTAAATCACTCTGTTAATTACTCGTCGTTGGAGTCAAAATTTAATATTCCTTAGAAATTTTTGAAAAGAATGATTAATCGCATGTGTAAGTACTAAGACCTAGTTGTCAATAAAGTCAATAACATGATTACATATTACATATTAATCTGAAAAATCATATGATAATTTTAAACTTAACCTGAATTTCAATATATTTTAAATATATAGCATAAGAAAGAAATATAACTAGCGATAAAATGTCAAAATAGGAATAACCAAAAAAAAGGTGCTAGATGCATATGATGTGCAAACATACGCAAAATTTGCATGTGAAGTGAATATTTTTTTATTCTAATTGATGGGTTTGCCATTTTAAGTGGTTTATACCCAATTCTTTCTTTCTTAAAAGCTCTTCTTTTGAGATTTAAGAACAAGGTTTAGTGTTTATTGACCCCAAGCAAACTTTTCTAGGGTCATTTTTATGTATTTGTTTTCATTTGTTAACTCTTAAGTTCTTATCATCTAGAAATTTAATTCTTGTCTTTAGGAGACATATTTTAGTTTTATAATCTTGAGATTGCTCTCAAATTTGTTCACAAGTTCTTACAAAATCTTCGAGTTCAAGTTATCTACATTTTAAAGTTTCATTTACTCCATCATATTATTGTTGAGTCCACAAAACCATGGTGTTAAGATACACAGGCGCAGGGTCATAAGCACATTAACCACAACTCATTTAACCAATACGGGACTATTGCCCAGGGACTATGTCTAAATTCTAACACTCCTCCTCACGGTCAAAATGGGCCGTGGACATTAATTAGGTTGAGGTGACAAGAGGAGTTGGGTTATTTGGCTTGTTCTGATACCATGTCGAATCCACAAAATCGCGGTGTTGAAATACACAGGCCCAGGGTCATAAGCACATGAACCACCACTCATTTAACCAATACGAGACTATTGCCTAGGGACTATGCTCAAATTCCAACAATTATGTGATTAATACAACAAGTTTCTTAATGCATTTAGTTAAGTCTGTATTATTACGTTCCAAATATTTTCTTTGTTGATCTACCCATGCACACTCTGGTAAATTCTTCTCTTGAGAGCACACAAAACATGAGACTTCGGACTCGAGCATTCAAGAACGCAGTGTCTTTCTTCGGCTTGCCCCGTTCTTCCTTAAACTTGATAATGGGACAAGATCATTTGTGATAACCATCAATGCGTCATAGTCAGTACTCTTAACATAGTCCATCATCCTTACTTTTCAATAAGGGTAATGAGTTCCATTGAACACTGGGATCTATTGATACACTATCTTTCCTAGTTAGATGTCATTCCTGCTTTGCCTCTGGGATTGTTAAGCTTGTTACTAGAGAATGTAGGCTATGATACCACTTGATAATAGCAAAGCACCTATCAGAGAAGGGGTGAATGTGAGTGCCAATTGAAAATTATAATCTAAAATAAATTCATGTTTAATGTAAAGTAAAAGAACAGATCGAAGATGCAAGAGCCCAACCACACAGACACGAGAAATTTTATACCAGTTTAGACACTCTCTTGATAACCTAGGTTCAGTACTCGCAGCCTAGTGTTTCAGTAGTTCATTAAGTGAAATACACTCGGTAGATTTTGCTCAATATTGAATCCATAAAACCGCGGTGTTGAGATACAAAGGCTCAAGTCATAAGCACATGAACCACAACTCATTTAACTAATACATGACTATTGCCCAGGGACTATGTCTAAATTTCAACACTCCCCTTCACGGTCAAGATGGGCCGTGGACATTAGTTGGGTGAAGGTGGCAAGAGGAGTTTGGTTATTTAACTTGGCTCTGATACCATATTGAATCCATAAAACTGCGGTGTTGAGATATGGGCACATGGTAATAAGCACATGAACCACAACTCATTTAACCAATATAGGACTATTGTTCAGGGACTATGCTCAAATTCTAACACTCAAGTACACTATCTCACCATAACGATTGCTTACATCTGTGGGTACTGGTTTTTGCTAAGTGACCGCTTCACCGACGAACTTGGCCTCGAGCAATTCACACAACAAGAATTCTTTGATTCTTAACTACTCATTTGCAGTAAATATTACACAGAAAGATAGAAAGAATGTTCCACAATAATAATTCCTTTGAGCAGTAGGTGAGTGTGGAAAAACTTTAAATCACATAAACAAAGAAGTGGACAGGGAAGAATGAGTGTCAGCGCATGCAGAAGTTTTACGATTGCAGTGGAGTTAAGACTCTTAAATGCTCTTGCTTTTGACTCTACCTCACCGAAGAGTGGATCTTTTTCTATAAAATGCTTGACTAATAGAGAGTTGGGTCGTTCACCAAGGGTTTCAAAAGTTTAGAAGATGTACTCCACTGACAACAAGTCTTGTATTTATTGCACATTTATAAGTTATCTGTTAGACACGTTCACTTGATCATGAATACTTCTCCTGAATATATCTATGCTTAAGAGAGCGAACTAACTATTGTGTCTATAGTCATCTACTTCTTTCTCGAGTCAAGTTTGTTATTCTTATGTCTTATTCTTTTAGACCCTCTTTGTTAACTGAGCGGAGATATCGTGTTTGACCTCTCTCTATCGAACACGGTGTCTGAGCTCGATTAGTGACGTGTGTGTAAGGGAGAATGTGGGCTACCTTTCATTCTCTCTCATCAGATTCGACAATCACCCGACAGTTCGATTAACAAAGAGGGCCTTAAGACTTCTTATAACTTGACATGTATATCTTTTCCTCGTCGAGAGTATGTCAGTGTAAGTAATACATTGTGGAAGAGATTATCTTTTATAGATCTATTGTAGTCGTTGGAGGTGCACATCTAAAACACTTTACCTCTGATAGAAGATATCACGCAGTGAAATGGAAAGATCTTAGCTGCAGCCAATGTTTGTTGCAAAACTAAACATAAGCACTGGCCTTTGACCAATTGTTAGATGTAATTTATGACAAATATAAAATAAAGGTATAGCAACGAAAGATATTTTACCGTTGACATAAATATCGCCTGAATTTCTCAATTGAAATGTATAAAACAAGTGTTTGAACTTAATTGAGTATAAAAATATCTAATAAGACAGGATTAGTTGAAGAAGATTAATCGAACAAAGATGGGTGTATTATGACTTAAAGATTTTACAATTGAAAGATATTTAGATGATGTAAACATTTAGTTGAACAAAAATACAACTGAGAAAGAGATTTCATCGTTCTCGATTGCAATTCAACCGAAAGGCTAATACAAGTAAAACTCAATCGGAGTGCATCAACTGAGAATGTCCGTCGACTAAAGTTGCTTATCGACTGAGCATTCTACAATTGAAAGACTTAACGCTGAATGATTCAACTGAATATTCCAGTGAATGTTATGCCCAGATGATTCAACTAAATGTATAACTTGAAAGATATGCAACTGGGTGTTTGATCGAGAAATTACCAGAAGGATTTTTCTAAACTTAATTTTAATTTTATTACCTTTAAATGTTATTATTTTAACTCAAATTATCATGTAAACCATGAGATTTATCAATGAAATTAAGGAAACAGCAGTCTTCTAACGGTTTCCTTGGCACCTGGTTGCCGTGACACACACCCATTTAAGACTGCTAGACCGATCCGTCCGAATTGACATGGGAATATTGTCCTACAAGAATGACATGGACCACAATAGGAAGGTACCTGTGCAGACCAGTGAGATCAATAAGTGAGAATGGATGCACTCCACAGCAGGAACACACTTGGGCAGGCTATTGAGATAACAGAGTTCATGAATTAGAATCTGATGATGAAAAATCTAGCCGATGCAAAAATGCCACAGTACATCAGTGAGGACCTTTTAGAGCTTTAAAATTGGGAATCTCTTACTTTCCAATTTCATATGAAGTCTCACATGCATCAGGTCTTAATTCTGGCACAGTGGCCAAATGAAAGGTCAGAGAAATGGCAATGCTCTTCAAAAGGTAGTCATGGGTTTCAGTGAAATGCACAAATGATTAGTGAAATTCACAACCTCCAACAGATTGGCATGGCATCCATCATGGCACACAATAGTTGGATAAATAAAGAAACATCCTACTTTCCCAAGAACAATGGCAAATGAAACTACATGCTTTCCCCAAGGAGTATGGATAAGAAAATTGGTGAAGTGGGCAATGAGCTTCAGAGAAAAACAACACAAGTATTAATAACTGTAACCAGGGTTGTGATCAACACCCTCACAAGCCAATCAGATTAAAAGCCTTAGTGTGCCCTCACAGTGCTTTTAGTGAAGAGAACACCAACCACCACTGTGAAGAGTGGATGTAAAAACTAAACAAGATACTGTAGTTCTATAAAATGGCATAAGCAGATCAATTCTTTCCGAATCTGCGTTGCTTTCTCCCCCCTGGAGTAGATTGACTGGTTAAATACAGTTCCAATGCATCCCCCTTGCAATCATAGAAAGTTAATGTTAACCATTTTGACATTATCACCCGACCATGCTCCATCTGTATGCCACAGGGCTTCTGACCTGGTGCTTCTTGTTTATCCATGTTATCCATCCAAATGATGTCCCCATTTGATCTGTACCTTTCTTTGCAACAAATGTAACAGTGTACTTCAGTTTCTGCCCCACCTCTCTAAAAATAAGCCTGGTGGGCCTCACTGTCACAGTGATGCCTGCTGGTGCCCTAATCTTAACATCATATACTGAACCTGCTGCACCTACATTAGTAAGTTCCCTAGTGTACCGAGCCACCTTCCTCTTCCCATCAAAAATAACTGAGAAGGATGGATAGTTCAGGTCACCAGGGCCACTAAATCGCCGAGAGCAAGTGATGTTGGATCTCTTGACAACAGCTTGGATTTCATCCAGACTATAGTTCAAAGAGCAGAGGAATGCAATGTAGTCTTCAGTGGTGATGTCATAGATAAGGCCAGGAGAGAGGGCCTTTCGAGGATCCACATGACCAGAGCCATAAGCATAGGGATTGGCGACAGCACCTACAGCAGCATCACGCAGTGGGGAACCAGTATTGTCAACTGTATAGGCAGTAGTCATTAGGGCAGACTTGATGGCACTTGGGCTCCACTCAGGATGTGCAGCTTTGAGCAATGCGGCAATCCCACTAACGTGAGGGCAAGACATTGATGTTCCTGCATTCAACAATACTAATCAACTGGAGAATTTCTTCTGACAAGTTTTGACACGATATTTAAAAGCGCTATCACACATGCTTGGGAAAAACAAAACTGCATCATCCTGCAGGTTTGGAGAGGGCTCAGAAGTCGGAGCATACAGAC
Organism: Amorphophallus konjac; assembly: GCA_022559845.1. Taxonomy (NCBI): domain Eukaryota; kingdom Viridiplantae; phylum Streptophyta; class Magnoliopsida; order Alismatales; family Araceae; genus Amorphophallus; species Amorphophallus konjac. Next base: position 158,718 of record JAHNEJ010003423.1, on the reverse strand, counting down.
ACAAGGAAAATTGGATGAACAATGCCTTTTGTTTATTTTCCATGGCCATAGGAATGTGATGGAACCAATAGCTAAAGAGGATTCCTAGAAAAACCAATGTTTGAATAGACTGCCGTGAAGGTGGTTCTTTATTTGTGCTCGCACAGTCCCATTAATGTTATTTGCCATGTGATGCTCCTGTGATGTAGAGTTCTTTTCAAGGGAGCCATATAGTGTCCATTCTCGAATGCAAGGTATAGAGCTGGAACTCCATCCAATATCATATGAATTAAGCTCCCAAAACTGGCTATCCCCTTTTTTTCTTTCTTCTGGAAGCTGCTTCCTATTCCCATTGCACACAAATGTGGAGTTGACTGATATATTGCAGTTTGGTCATTACACACCGACAGCTTGCATATTTTGGATTTTGAATGATAGAAAAACATCATATGTGTATTCACTGAAAATTTTGCATTTGACAACCAACAAATTTATTTGAAGTTAACAACGAAAAACAACTACCTTAGTGTTAGTAAATTATTAGAGGAATGTCTTCCATGGAGACAACATTTGGGTACAGGCGAGAGTCTAGTGCCAACATTTAGGAATTGGTTTCTACCTGAAACCTAAAGGATGAAATATACCATTACCAACAGCTTAGGTGCTCACTTCAGCTCATAAGACCAAAGAATAGGACAATTAGCGTAGGAAACACCATATGGCAAGACAAGTTTTATCTGTGGTTAAAACTGTAGAGACTAAAATTGGAGTCAACCTTCCCCTTGATTGCTCTTTTCCAAGGAAGATTCTCTATGTGGTGATGCAAGCAGTGAAACAGTACACCCTGACCATGTGCACTACGAGCCATATGTACACCCCGATCCTTGATTGCAAGCAGTGAAACAGTTTTATCTGTGGTTAAAAACTGTAGAGACTAAAATTGGAGTCAACCTCCCCCTTGATTGCTCTTTTCCAACAGGAAGATTCTCTAGTGGTGATGCAAGCAGTGAAACAGTTTTATCTGTGGTTAAAAACTGTAGAGACTAAAATTGGAGTCAACCTTCCCCTTGATTGCTCTTTTCCAACAGGAAGATTCTCTAGTGGTGATGCAAGCAGTGAAACAGTACACCCTGACCCTTGATTGCAAGCAGTGAAACAGTTTTATCTGTGGTTAGAACTGTAGAGACTAAAATTGGAGTCAACCTTCCCCTTGATTGCTCTTTTCCAACAGGAAGATTCTCTATGTGGTGAGGCAAGCAGTGAAACAGTAACTACGAGCCATATGTACAGGCATTTTTCTGGTCTTGATTTGCTGCTAAATTTTAGTTCTTGTACCCATAGTTTGAAAGATCTTGAGGCAGTTGTGAGGCACAATGGGATGTAAGCCTCAATAATATAGAAAAATAATTTTAACTGATTTAAATATGTTGATGTTATCTAATCTCGATGACCATGCTATCTCAACAGCACAGAATCATGTTCTAAGGACAATAAAAGAAGCATAAGGCTTGAGTCCACACCTTACAACATCTCACTACATCAACTTCTCAATTGATGCACAAGTTTCAAGTAAATGTCTTGAGACAGTGACAACCTTGAGGTGTACCATCTCAATCAAAAAAAAGCGCAAGCCTTAGGCAAAAGGCCGAAGGCGCATGCATCAAGGTGTTTTTCTAGTGCCTCACCTTGAGGCTCAAGCTTTAGTGCCATGAGACGCCGCCTTTTTAAACAATGCTTGTACCAAAGTAAATTAATGAGGAAGCAACTCCGAAGAAAGGAGGGAAAAAATAAAAATATCTGCAAAATGGGGATCATAAAGCTTTGCAAAATTCTCTTCGATTCTCTTCAAAATTGTATGCTTGAATGTCTAGCTTCCTAAGGAGTTCTTGCAGTTGCCCTGATGAAACCACAGAAAAGAAAAGACACAGCAGAAGGTGCTAAGGAGGAGTTGGCTTCACGCTTAAGAAGATACCTAGACACCTGTACCTGCTTACTATTTACTGCACAAGACTGTCCGTCAGCTGGATACTTTCATATGATTGTTGACCCTAGGTCTAGGATCAAACATCTTGATAATGCAAGGACAAACATACAATCGAGGATAATAAATCTTGGTTCACAGATAGACACACCAGAACTTCCAGTCCACTGATAGACACCAGAATTTCCAGTGGTGGGCTCCAATGGCTTTGCCGGCACCTTGCCGCCAGGGAGCCGCCTGCACCACCGAGCAGTCTGGACATTGCGCACCCTGCGCAGAGGATCTCGTCTTGGCTACAGGTAGGTGACAGACACATCTATATGCAACTTTTAAAAGCAATTCTTCAAACAGCATGTGGGCACAACATCAAACCATGAACTGTTGTTAGGTGAACAGTATGACATGCTTACAAAACCACTCATTAGCACAAACACAACTACGGCAAAAAAGAGCAACGACAGAAAATCCAACAGTAGATAATAAACAGGATGCAACTTGTAAGCAATTCTCCAAACAGGATGTGGACACCGCATTAATCTATGCATGCAAAGGCAGTCATTAGCACAAACAAAAAGCCACAACTGACAAGAACAACAACAGAAATCCAACAGTGGACAACCAGCCAAAGAAGAAGCGAGGAGTAAGAAGACTCACCAGACATGATGTTGAATTCGGATCTCCGCTGGTCCTTGACCAGCCCGGTCGGCCCCACCGCCCCCGACCAGGCGGCCAAGATGTTCACCCCGGGCCCGATAACATCCGGCTTTAGAATCTCCGGCGTAACCCCGTTGGGCCCCCTCGAGCTGAACGCCGCCACCACCGGCGAAGGGCGGACGCCGAGCACCGTCCCCCCGAATGCTAGCACCGCCCTCGGCGCCGGGTCCGACCGGGCGTACGCCCTGATCAGGTCCCCGGTCTTCCTCCCCACCGCCACCGCCGGCAGGAGGTGGCTGTCCGCCACCAGCTCCTCCCCGTTGGTGGCCATGTTCGCCAGGATCATCCCCACGCCCCCGGCCGCCTTCACCACCTGCCCCTTCTCCACCCGGGCGTTGATGCCCCGGTCGCAAAAGACTACCTTTCCCCGCACATGCGCGGGATCCAGCGTCCCCGGCAGGCACAGGTTGCTGGAGGAGTAGGAGGATCCGTTGGCCGCCTTGCCTTTGCCGGAAGTCGCGGGTGGCGCGTAGACAAGTGGCACCATGCGCGTTCCCATGCCCGGGCCGCTGTAGAGGGAGACGCCAGTGTACCGCTGGCCGTTCCCGAGGGTGGCGTACGCGGGGAAGTCTCGGTCGAGGGTCCCGGCGCCGACGGTGAGGATCCACGGGGCGGTGTTGGCCAGCGAGCCGCTTCTGGGCCCGCTGTTCCCGGCGGAGCAGGAGACGAAGATCCCGCGCTCGGTCGCAGCAAATGCGCCCATAGCGATGGTGTCGCGGAAGTAGGGCGCAGCCCCGCCGCCAAGGGAGAGGGAGAGCACGTCGACGCCGTCGGAGATGGCGGCGTCCATGCCGGCCAGGATGTCGGAGCCGAAGCAGCCGCTGGCCCAGCAGACCTTGTACACGGCGACGCGCGCGGCGGTGGCCATGCCGCGGGCGGTCCCGGGGGCATAGCCGAGGAGGCTGGCGTTGGCGACGGGGGAGCCCGCGGCGGTGGAGGCCGTGTGGGTGCCGTGGCCGTCGCGGTCGCGGGCGGAGGCGTACTCCCTGGGCTTGTCGCCGCCCTCGCGCTCGCCACCGGGCGCAGGAGCAGCATCGGCAGCGGCGGTGCGGTAGCCTCGGGAGAAGCTGCGGGCGCCGATGAGCTTGCGATTACAGAGGGAGGGGGCAAAGTCGACGCCGGCCTCGCAGGCGCCCCGCCACCTTGTGGGTATCTCTGGAAGACCGGCGTCGTCAAAGCTCTTGCTCTCCGGCCACACGCCCGTGTCCAGGACACCCACAATTACATCCTTAGTGGCGGCCTCGGCGGCCTGGAGGAGCGGGGTGGAGGGGGCACCGGCGGAGGAGTAGGACGACGACTCATTAGCCGACGACGGGCCTGGGCTCAAGGGCTGGAACAGGCCGAGGAACTCGGGGGAGCGGGTGGTGTGGAGGTGGAGGAGCGGGTCGGGGTGGACGTGGAGGACGGCCGGGGAGGAGCGAAGGAGGGGGAGCTGGTGGGGTCGCAGGGAGGCAGCGAAGCCATGGAAGGCGGAGGAGTAGGAGTAGAGGAGGTGGCTGTCGGGGTCGATGGAGAGGGACTGGAGGTGGGCGGCGTACCAGTGGGCGCGAGTGGGGTGGACCACCGGCTTGCGCGCCGGGTTCATGTGCACGATGTAGGTCTGCAGCCCGGGCAAGGCATCGCCTTCCTGCTGCTGCTGCCGCTGCTCGGGCACAACCGAGGTGGCGCCGGCAATGGAGGCCAGGAAAAGGAGCAGCAGCAGTGCGGGTCTTTCCACCTGAGAGGCCATTGTTGGCTGGCTTTTGCTGTCTGTCTGGGGAGTGGAGGGAGGGGGGCGGTGAGAGCTTGGGTCAGCTGGATCAGCTACGAAGACGAAGACATTGGCAACGTGGGTATGCTTGCAGCGAGAGAGAGAAAGAGAGTGGTAGCATCTGAGCAGGGGTTGGAAGGTGACAGAGAGAGATGAGCAGGGGTTGGAAGGTGACAGAGAGAGATGAGCAGAGGTGGATGATGGAGAGGGGAAGAGGAGATGGGCGTGGGTGAAGCTGCTAGGATGGTGCCTGGGTCTGCTACGCACGTAGATATAGTGGGTGTGGGGGAGAGCACAGTAGAGAGAGAGAGAGAGCACTGGGAGGAGGACAGGTATGGTCTGGTGTAGAGAGAGAGAAAGAGAGACGGAGCAGATCGGCGCATGCAAGAAGATGAGTCGTGAAGACAGTGGGGTAGGGGAGAGGGGGGGCAATTGCTCATCTAACTTACTTTATTTACCTTTATGCCACTGGGAATCCACTTGCAGAACACCCACCCACGTTGGGTTGCGGGGAATCACACGCAATCAGAACCGTCCATGTGATGGGACCTCGAGCAGGAGACCACGCCATCGTCCGATGCTGCCGTTGGAGTTTTATAGATATAACATTATAAAGATAAGAAAACTTGGAGTATTAGAGTTATTTTATAAAGATTTCAGGGGTACAAGAATAATTAATTAGCCCTCGTTGTTAAAAAGTCAGCAGTACAAATATGAACCCCATTTTGGGGTTGTGATGTGTAATTTTGCGGAAGACGACGGGGGCAAACATGTCCATTTGCGCCTGCCGCGCCCCACGCGTGTGTGCGTGTCGTTTTCTTGGCCTCCCTTTTAATGATGAGAGAGAAAGCTAGAGAGAGAGAGAGAGGAGTACGTGCGTGCGTGTCGTTTTCCCACGCCCGCCAATCCCTGCGTCTTCCGTGGATGCTTTTCTCTCACTTTTTTTTTTTTACAGAAAAACCAACTGCATACGGATTCAGACCGTGAAGAAGAAAAGATAAAGTGTACATGCCATGCTAGAAGCATGCTACTCACCGTCCTAGTATTTTAAATAATAGAACATAATTTATAAGCTTCTGATTTTATTTCTATACTCTCTAGAGCAAAATAAAAATGAAAGAAAATCTCAATTCATATACGTAGATACTAACCATGGTTCGGATACTAGTATTGTACCGATGAGAGTAGACCTTGTCGTATCGTATTGGGAGAAAATTAATACGCCGAGTTATTGATACAGTGCGACTTAGAGAGAGAGAGAATATGTGAGAGAGAAAGAGAGGCATGATAGCCCTCTAGATGAGGGTGTCAACGATGTCAAAGAGGGTGACCATGATGTCGATGGCGTCAGTGCGACTTAGAGAGAGAGAGAGAGAATATGTGAGAGAGAAAAAGAGGCATGATAGCCCTCTAGATGAGGGTGTCAACGACGTCAAAGAGGGTGACCATGATGTCGGTGGCGTCCTAGGCAACGTAGAGGCCACGGTGGCCCCTTCAAAGAGAGGGAATATGAGGAGGAGGTCAGAGTTGATGCAGACACAGGCGTCGGAGCGTTGGGCCGACCAATTGACCATGACGAGGAGGAAGGAGAGACCACAGAGCGTGTAGGCGACGGTGAAGATGGACACGGATCGACGAGGACGACTAGGTTGAGATAAGAGAAGTAATCGATAGTCACGTTTTCGCAATACTAATCACGCAGAGGAATATTACTTTAAGGGCCCAGTTTGTTATCGGAATATCGGAAGCGGATACCAAATCTGACGAGAGAGAGTCGTGTGGACCCCACACGCTCCTCTCACACACATGATATTTACCCGACCTCGAGTACCACATTTGACCCTATGAAATCTAATGCGATATCTTACTCGATTTATAAAGAGGGTCTAAAGGTATGGATATTAGTGTTTATTATTCAATTTTACTATTCCTCTCAGAGAGAAACAACTCGCTGAAATAGAAAAAATCAAGTGAGATATGATCCATGCCATACTGTGCCATCATAAAACTTGGTCGATCCCACCAAACACCCCATCTTTCTCACATTCTTTTGGTTGGAGCTTTCATTGCATCATCATTCTTTCAACTCCCAACTCTCTCTCTCTCTCTCTCTCTCTCTCTCTCTCTCTCCACATTCTTTTGGTTTCTGACTTCATTTTCTCTAATGAAAAGAGTTTAGACGATCATCTGGGTGTTGGTCAGGTCGTTTTTACTCAACTACGTTCATGCAAAGTGGGTCTCCCCTTCCTTTCCGGGACACATCGATCGACTTTTCGGGTGGAACTTTGCTTCCCCTCTCAACACGCCACCCCCCCAACCCCCCAGCACAGGGATTAACCAGATACCTACTTCTTCAACACCAACCCCTCTCTCTCTCTCTCTCTCTCTCTCTACCCCCTTAACCCTTTTAAAAGTAGGTTTCAAAAACGTAACGGCTAGTTTGTACACCCACCAACCCAAGCGACCCCAATTTTTCTTTTAAAAAAAAAACCCAACAACGGCTACTTTTTACATGCCATCTTTAAAGAAGGAGAGGAGAGGAGTGGATATAGTTTATAATTCTCTCTGCCCCCTGTCCCCATGCCCTCCTCTCTGGCTAATAAGTGCAGCACCCCCCACCTTCCCACCAGAAGAAGCCACTGGAGAGGGCAGCAGCCATCAGTGTACTGTTTGGGTGGTGGCTCTCATCATGACATGAGTGGCCTTCTGCTTCTCTCTTGGTTTGTGGGGGCGGGGGGGGGGGGGGGGGGTAGTGGGCTTTGTGAGTGGAGGTAGGTCTTCTTCCTTCCTTTGCCAGGTGCCATCCACCGCCGGGGGGGGGGATCCTTCTTGGGGTTTGGGGGGAGGAGAGGGCTTCCTTCCCCCACACCAAAAGGGGGTCTCTCACTCTTATCTCTCCCACTCCCATCAATTCCCACTTGCCAGTGCCTCCCAGTTGGTGAAGGCACAGGGCATTTGAATGATTGTTTTGAAAAAAAAAATCCTATTTATATAATTATTTCTCTTAATTTTATATTGTTTTTAGTATCTTTCTTGTATCAATATAGTGTAAAAAATAGCTTTATAATTAATTAACTTCTATCGAAAGCCCACAGAATATTTCATTTTGAAAAAACCGTACAATTAACTTTTAGACGAAAATATCTTTTAAAAAAACAGTTATTTTGATCAACGTATTATGATTACATATATATTCTTAAAATCTTTCATGTTTTTGGACTCCTCCAAATCGAGTCATATACTTTATGCCCACATTCTTAAAATACTTTATATTTTCAGTAGGATATTCCTTCAATCTTCACAATATAAAATCAAAAGAACATGACCAAAGTGATGTTGTTTATTACCACAGTGCACATGACAATATAAAAATAAACAAAATAGAAGACTCTTATGTCAGTAGACAGTGGGCGAAAGGCAGAGGTTAACTAGTGTTGAAAACGTGGAAATGATTAGAGCAGCCCATCGATGGTTCTACGACAAGGGCCCTGTTCAGTTTAATCCACGACATTGGACCCACCGCAACAAATAAACAATTCGGCCTTTACACATGTTTTGTTCAAAATCTTAAACTCTAAACACTAAATAATTATAATAATAATAAAGATTTTTTTACATGAAAATTATTGTTAGAGATTAATTTGTAAAAAAATTATTCTTAAAAATATATTAACAGATATATCAGTGTATAAATCTGAATTGTGTAAAAATGATATATTTATTTACATGCATGTCACTTCTTTTTATTAACAATTTGTAAAAAAATCATGTTTAAAGGATATTTATGCACTATTTAAATTAACTCAGTGATATGTCTGTTAATATATTTTTAAGAATAATTTTTTTGTAAATTCACCTCTAACAATAATTTTTATACAAAAATCCCTAATAATAATAAGTTAATAACAACTAATATTTTAAGTGGGAGATTCAAGATTTTACATTTTTTTTGGAGTTCAGGTCTCCTTATACAATAATCACTTGACCAATATTCAAGTAATCAATGCTCATCCTTTGGTTCTCATAAAATAGTTTTATGTCATGATATTATAACCTATAATATCCTAAAATAGAGACGGATAACTGAGGTGTAATATATAAAAATGAATGTTTCTTTAATTTTCTTTATTTCTTTCTTAAATTCAAGAGGAAGAGGACGCTTAATCCTTGTTTTACCCATATATAAAAATATGGGTTAATTCACCAATATATATATAAATATGTAAAAATATATAAAAATGTGTACCGCATATATCCCATGAATCTCGAATATAATGGACACGGTGAATTCAGACGTCAGCTTCCCCGATAAAAAAGCACCGTAATGGTGTAGATATATCGCCATTTAATGCATATGATTAAATTTTTTTTGCATGTAAATCGTCGTTGGCACAAAACTTATATATTTATTATCCTTACATGTGTATTTACGTATGCATATTTAAAAATATCCATACTGCGTAAAAAGATCACGGAATATATAGTGCAAAAAGTCTGTTATGTGGTATTTTTACACAACATTAATTTCTTTAATAATATATGAGTAAATATAAATATAAATATAGAAATGATAAATTCTATAATTCTTAATTTAACAATAATTTATATGCAAAAAAAACCCATTAGTAACAAAAGCGCCGCGACACCTCCACGCCATTCTTACCTGGCCCCAATTAGACCGTAGTGCGTCTGCATGGCGTATTCACGGACGTCATCCTTTCCCCCCGACGATAGAGCAGCAGGCGTAGCTATTCCGGACAGAAACGAACGTGATGAGATGGCTCGAAAGGAAAAGCGTGGGGCACGCGGAGAAAGGATGAGGGAAGCGGGAGGTGGCATGGCACGTGGGTTTGGCATTCTTACGCTTCAGAGTTGGACGAGTTTATTTTAAAGTGCACACTCAATTATGGTTCGTCGACTCGACTCTAACTTGAGTTGACTCGAACTTATCGTATCGTATCTGAAAAAATTCGATACAATATGAATCACCCCTAGAATCGATTGACTCAGATTGAATCACAATGTGAGAGAGAGAGAAAGAGAGAGAGATGATACGCGGGAGTCGGACCAAATCGATCATGACTCAAGTGTACCATACCAGATCAAGTGTACCGTATCAAATCAGAAAAGATCTGATACAGATCACTGAGTCGACAAACCTTGCCGACTCAACTCCCGCCGATTAAACATCAACTTCTTCTTCAAACTAGAAACAAAAGAAAAAATAGAGTTTTTGACCTCCTGTACCGTGGGTCAGTGGGCATCTCTCCCCCTTATTTTAATGGGGAGGAAGAAGATTTGATCCTCCTCCAATGCAGTATACTCGAGAGAGAGAGAGACATCTCCTTAATTTCACTGCATCATGCGTTCACTCTTTCGCTCTCCTCACTGGGAAGCTTAAATCGAGCACCTTTGGTTCGCAGGGGCCTCAAGTGGGAGAAGTCGTGAGAAGAGCAGTATTCTTTGTAAGAACCCTGCTGACTCAAAAAAAGAAAAAAAAAGGCAGCTCGAAGAAAGCGAATTAGTTGTGCGAATATGGACAAACTGCATACTTTAAAAAAGTTGAAGATGATGGAAATCAGACTCTCCCCATTGGGAAAAGATTTATAAATATTTATTCAACTGAACAACTTTAATTAACCAAAGAAAGCAAATAACAGAGCAGCTACACTTCCATGCAAAATAACAAATCAGATGAACCAGCAGCGTGTTGGCCTCGTACAGCAATGAGAGGAAACGTTGGCATGGCCTCAGAATCGCCAAACATTTGGGAAGATAAAGAAGAATCGCTTTGTCTTCTGTAAATTAATATAAGGCTACACAAAGGAGAATCCATGCCCAGAGGGGATCTGATCAAGGAGGGGGAAAAGTAAAAAACAAAAAACAAAAGAGAAAGATGACAATCTGAACAAACTGGAAGAATTCTGAATCAAACCCACCAAAAATGAATCACGTTCGACACTTTCATGGAGAGAGAGAGAGGGAGAGAGAGAGAGGAGAATGGCTTGGGGCATGGACAGCTCCAGTATACATAAAACCATCTCTACATCTCTGCCTCCATCTCTCCGTCTGATAGATAATGTTATTCCACTAGCCAAGAGCCAGACAAGCCATCTTCACCAGACAGAGCGCCGTCCCCTAAGTTGATGTAGGAGGGAATGCAATTACACTAAGTTACAGTCGATGGGACACATCAGTAATCTAAAGGATAAACACATCTCTGCTTACGGAAAAATGCAGCTGTTCACAGCTTATCAGGTCCCTGTGATAGCTTTTATCAATTCTGCATCTCCCTGATCTCCCCAGTCTCCATAATCCGCATTCTCTGGAGACTAGCCAACTACATGCAGCTTGATGCAAAAGCAGTCAATGCAGTGCGAGTAAAACAACATGGTCGATGAAGTTATTGCTGACCTTCAACTTTCAGTGAAACAAGCTCGTTCGCTTGTTGTTGGCTTCTATTGTTTACTGAACTAGGGAACCATCTACGAATAATTCTCTCCGGCAGAAACCTGGGCAGACACAAAAACAGTAATGCAACAGTCAAAGGTGTTTCTTTTTTTTAAGGAAAGAGGAAAATTATGCTAAGATGCATGGGGGACTTGAGGACTACTCCATTAGCAAAACCTGTGTTTCTGGCCAAATCACAAACTTACAGATCGAGTCTTTCAGAGATAGCACGCCGCACAGAAGAGTTCAGTCCATAAGCAATTGAATTGAATAGCCCCTAATGAATAGAATATACCAGGTGTTCAGCACCGAAATTACATTGATAGAGCTGATGGTTTACAAAACCAGAAACAAAATAAAACACCCTTTCAGGAACTTGAACTTCCATTTTTTTATTGATAGAACCATGGAAGGCAGAATCGGACGGGATCGGATCGGATCGCCCGATCCGATCGGATTTCGGGCGAAACGACCCGATCCCGATCCCATCTGAACCGATCCAACCCGGGATCAGTGGGATCGGCCTGGGGTTGGCCGGATCGGCCGATCCCAGGCGATCCTGGGCGATCCTAGGCCGATTCTACAGTTTGGGGGGGGGCTGTACTCCAAAAAAATTACTGTATCCAGTGTGCATTTTTCCTGTGGATTCCAGTATCATCAGCTATATGTTAATACTTACAACATTAGATGGGAAACCAACATCAAAAGAGACAAATGTGCAGTTTTGAGAGCTGTAGGGACAATTTGATTAAAGTAAAAAGCAAGATTTTTTTATTCACATTATTTCTAAGGTTAAACCATGAATTATGTTATGCATTAATATTGTTTTTTCAATTAGCTTTCTTAATCATGTCTCCTCATAACCCTTTTTGTTTCTTTTTTACATTCTGCAATTTTTCAGTTAGGCTTTTTACATTCTGCTATTTTTCATAATCATGTCTCCTCACAACAATGCCCCTGTTATAAACATAAATTTTCTTCCGGGGGCGGAAAACATAAATTTTCTTCCGGGGGCTCCGCCCCCGGAAATCCCCGCAAGGTCGATCCGCGTGCGAGGGCGCACGATGGCGAGTTCGGGCTCCACACTCTAACACCTCTAACTTTGATGTTCAAGCAAAGAGCATGCATTAGATATCTTTCCACGGCTAAATTATTGAATCCCAACCAATAAATGGGTCAGACAATCTGTAGACTTCCAATTAGTCCATAAGACTGATGCACATAGATACATGCACGTAATCAATGCATGCACCTATTTCACAAAATGATGAGCAAATGTTACCTATTTCACATTAAATTTGATATAGATCTATGTCAGAATATTTTTTCTATGTTTTCAGATTTTTTTAGATTTTTTTAGATTTTTTAGACATTTGTATCCCTAGCCGAGTCAGCTGGTCTGACTCGGCCGGAATCGGCCGATCCCACCGACCCGGATCGGTTTGGGACCGGGCGATCCGATTCCGATCCCCGATTCTGCCTTCCTTGGATCGAACCAATATTTCAGGCAACAGGTTAATTGCATGGGAATAAAAAACCAACAAAAATGTGTTCAACTTTATTTCTTTTTCCTTGCGTACATTGGCATGTAAACTACCATGAAATTTTACATACATGTGAAAACTACCAATCAAATGTGTAAGAAACCACCAACAGGGTAACCTTGTTTTATCACCACCCCAGCCAGGTTCATTCAAGATCAAGTCAGAAAGACTGTAACCCAAGTCCACATCATTTTCGTGAAACCAAAGTTAAGTTAGCATCTACACCTCCCCTAATGCTTCTTCTGTATGTAGCCCCAACAGTGCAGCCCTGTCCTCTAGGATGCTTAATTCTGTGGTCTCACCTTTGTGTCAAACCTACCTACTCAGATCAGTCTGCCACGGGTCCTTGCACCACCCACCCGTGCTGAGTGCCGAGGATGAACTGCAATATTAGGACCAAGGAAGCGTGCTTCTACTTCTGATTTTCTATCTCATTTCTTTAATAGAGAGAAAGCAAGCACCAACATGAGAATGATGGAAAAGCATAGTCAGCCATATGCCTCTTTTATTCAGAAAACAGTGGATTGTATTTGTACCATCAATTTTATTGAATATAGAGGTGGTACAATCAAGTTAGCGAAGAGGAGAGGTTCCTCTAATGCCAAAAAAAAAGAAGACTAATAGTTATAGTGACTGGAATATAGTATTCGAAGACTGCATGCTAGCATGCAACATAAACATAGACCAAACGTAAAGAAAGGAGAAAGCTTGAATGCAAACATTCTCTAGGTAAAGACATATCCCCCTTCTTGTCACATACTAATTTCCTCACTACACCTGCAGATATAACAGGCAGCCCCCGGGAAGGGGGGAAAAAGGGATAAAAGTTATTATGATGACAGTTTTGAGTAATTAATGCAAGTCATACACTTTACGCTTAGCAGATGGAAACAGAATTCTATGGGAACAACGTATTGATCCTTTTGGACGGCTGTATTTGCGAAGAGATAAATAAGTTGCTAAGAACAGGAGTTTCGAGTATAGATGATTCTTTACAGGGTCATAAACCCAAAAGAAGCCTTAATTTAGTGTGATGGTCAGCTGCAGGTAGGATGACAACACATACATATCGGGTCAGATACAGACTCTATGCTTATCCTTGTCCTTTAAAAAAAAAAAAGGAACTGTACCCCTTTTCTTTGTCTTCATCTTTATGTACCTGGTTATATCCTTGTCCTTGTCCTCAAAATATCAGAAACAAGTACACAAGGGTTACAGATATTAGATAACACTGTGTCAACCAAAGCTTCTTGTTGTTTCCAAGAAAACTATGCGTTCCAATTTCGATGTACATGTATAAGCTCTCTTAAACTAATACACAATAAATTCTACCACAAAACATGTATCATCCATGGAAAAAAAACTCTATAAACAGATCAATGGGGAATGAGGGACAGGGCCAGAGGCGGACAATGGGCAAATAGGTATGTAATAGGAATTTTCACTACAAACAGGTGAAAAATAAGACCAATAGATTAGAGATGATCAATTATCAAGATGAATAAACAAAATAAATGGATGGAGTATTTTTCAAAGTGGATAAGTCCACAATCTTATTAAGTAAAAAAAAGGATATTACAAGTATAGAAAGTGTGAGCTAACAAAAAATCCCTCTATTCAAAAGACCACATGAAGGTGGTGTATCACAACCTAACTATCCACATAGAGCAAAAGATGCGAACTTAACTCATTCACATTGCCCGAAAGGAAAGCCCATTCCTGCACCCTATCATAAATGAAGGACACAATCCTCTCCGTATCTTGGATCCCTTCTAAAAATCCTAGCATACCTCTCCACTGAGAGAAATTGCTCAAATGGTGGCATTTAAAAAAATAGATCGATAGTATAGTTTGGAAACATGTGCATCTATATTCTTATCTGAAGCAGACAGTTTCTGTAACTGAATCCAAAAAATCACTTTAAAAAAAAACTGGATCCAAAAATTCAAAAACCTTGCATCTGCATCCATCTTCTAAGCATTGAAAGTTGAAACAGATGGACAAACAGATATTTGGATATCCATTCACATCACTACGTAATTGCAGGTTCATTGAGGTAGCAGTACAATTAATTGAGGAGGAAAAACTTCTAGATCTAAGTAATCAAAGATCATACCACAGAATAAATTCTTTTTTTAAAATAAGTCTGTTGGTATTCTTGTTTGCTTTTGGTTCCTTGTTCGATCATGTTCTGTACAAAACTACCATGTGATATAGCACTAATATCTTCATTCCCAAGATCACCGTGAGAGAGATTAAAAAAAATCATGCACCCAAAACCATGAAAAAATGGAACAAAAAGCTTTAAACTGGGTGAAAAAAAATAAATGAAATGATTCTCAGCATGTGGAACACTTACACTCACTATTATTTGCCCTAAAAAATCAAATGATATATATTTTTTGGATTTTGGCAAATAAACCACTGTTAAATATGAATTTGCAAAAAAAACTACTCCTAGAAATGCATTGATAGGCATACCACTGCATAAAATCATATTGTGCCAATATGCCATTTTTATTTGCAAGCATACCACTTTTTTTGCCAAAAACTTGCAAAAAACCCATGCTTAAATGGCCTTACAGGACATTTATGCACTTTTTGATTTTATGCAGTAATATATTTGCTAATGTATTTTCAGAAAGGATTTTTTTTACAAATTCACTTGTAACAATAGTTTATTTGCAAAAATCCTTTTTTTTTACTCACTAGCCTAGTGGTTGGGCACTATGGAGTAACGGGGATGGATCTATGTTATCGAAATCGCACCTAGGCTCTCGCCTAGGCGTTGAGGCGAGGCGAGGCAATGGCAACTCGCCCTGTCGTGCATCACTGAGCGCCGTCTCGCCTACTTTACTCGCCTCGCCCGCTCGCTCCCGCCAACCCGGCCACTTGAGGATCCGCGTATCGAGTATGGAAGAACCGATAACTCTGGTCGAAGGTGGATCCGGGCTTTAACCCTCGTGAGGGTTTCGATCCCCTCCCACCCCCCGGCCACTTCTCCCTTCCTCCCCGATCGACAACAATAATCTCCAGTGGCGACAACGGCATCCGGCGAGCGAACGGCGACAATGGCGTCTGGTACTCGTCTCCCTCTCACTCTCTTTATGTCTTTCTCACACAGATGCACACACGCACGCACCCTCTCTCAGTCTCCCTCTCTTACTCTTTCTCTCTCACGCACGCACACACAGAGAGGGGCTCGATCCCTCTTCCACTCTGTCACTCTCTCTCTCTCCCCCTCTCTATCTCCCTCACAGTGAGAGGAAGGGGTTGAGCCCCTCTCTATCTCCCTCTCCCTCACTCTGTCGTCCTCTCTTACTCTATCTCTCTCACACACGCACACAGCTCTCCCACTCTGTCACTCTCTCTCTCTCTCCCCCTCTCTATCTCCCTCACAGTGAGAGGGAGGGGCCGACCCCCTGTCTATCTCCCCCTCCTCACTCTCCCTCTCTCCCTCTCTCTGTCTCTGTCACACGCACAGACACACACGCACACTCTGTCTCACCCTCACTCTATTCTCTCACTCTCTGTCTCCCTCTACCTCTCTGTTTCTGTCACACAAACACATGCATAGTCAGAGGGAGGGGCCGAGCCCCTCTCACTCTCTCTCATCCTCTCTCACTCTATTCTCTCACTCTCTGTCTCCCTCCCCCTTTCTCTGTCACACAGACACACGCATGCACAGTTTGAGGGAGGGGCCAATCCCCTCTCTCACTTTGTCTCACCCTCTCTCTCTCTCTCTCTCTCACAGCGACGATCAATCGTACAGGGCAATCGATGTCGGTGACGGCAACGGTCTCTATTCTATTTTGAATTTGGAGAATTCCTGGCAATAGACAGTCAGTAAAAATATTTTTTAATTTGTTTGATTTTTTTAACATTATTTAAATTTGTTGTTTGATTTTTTTTTAAATATCTACACCTACACCACCTACTTATGTGTCCGTTTCTGGTGGTGCATCGTCAAATGCAAGCACTCAAGGGCCCAATGTAGAAAAGGGCAGACCAAAAGACATTGAGTGAAAATATGAAACCTTTGCTAATCCACAAAATAGAGATGAGATACTATGTAATTTTTGTAAAATGGTGAGTAAAGGAGGGATTTACAGCCTTAAGTAACATTTAGCCGGCCTAGGTACAAATGTGATAGCTTGCCAGAAGGTTCCCGTGGATGTGAGGATAGAAATCCGAGAATATATGCAAAATGCCAAGAAAGCTAGAATTGAGAAGCTGCAAATGGTGAGGGAAGCGGAAGGTATAGATGATTTGTTGAAGGATTCATCTCAATCTGCGGAGTTCTCTCGAGTTAATATACTTGATGACATTATTGCAAAGCCACCACGGATGAAAGGTCCTATGGACAAGTTATGCACTCCTGATCCGGAACAAGCTAAGACTGTAAGAGATAAAAAATGGGGAAAGGAGCATCGTGATAGGGTCCCCCAATACGTAGGTAGATGGCTCTATCAAGTTGGCATCCCATTCAATACCGTGCGCCTATCTAGCTTTCAAAATAATGTTGGAAGCCGTAGGACAATACGGTTCGAGATTTTAAGGGTCTAGCTATCACGAGATTCGTGAGACTATTTTACATAAGGAGATAAAAACAACTCAAGAGTTTGTGGATGCCCAAAAAAGAAAATTGGGTGAGATATAGTTGTAGCATCATGTCTGATGTATGAATAGACGTGAAGGGACGAACACTGATCAACTTTCTTGTGAACTCTCCAGGTGAGATTTTTTTCTCTAAAATCAATGGATGCTTTCAATCTATTTTCTTTCTGTTTCTCACTATCATTCTGTCTTATTCTCTGTCCCTAGGTGGGACTATTTTTTTGAAATCAATTGATCCTTCCGCACATGTAAAAGATGTCCAATTGTTGGCAGATTTATTGGACAAGGTTATTAACGAAGTTGGTGTCAAGCATGTCATCCAAATTGTGACAGACAATAAGTCTAGTTATGTGACAGTCGGGAGAATGTTGATGTCAACCCATCCTCATTTATTCTGGACACCATGTGTTGCCCATTGCTTAAACTTGATGTTATAAGACATTTTCAAATTATCTCCAATGAAAGAAACCATTCGTAGGGCCAAAATGGTGACTACATTTATTTATGGGCACACGATGATGCTTGCTATGATGAGAAAGTACACCAATGACAAGAATCTTACACGTGCAGCTGTCACTCGCTTTGCCACTAACTACTTAAATTTGCAGAGTCTACTTGATTGCAAAGATAGCTTGAGAAGGATGTTTACATCCGCTGATTGGCTTGCTAGTAACAATCAGTGGGCCAAAAAAAATGAAGGGAAGAAGGTAGAGGGCATAATCTTGAAGACTTATTTATGAAATGGTGTGGCATATTCATTGCAAATGTTCAAGCCCTTTGTTATGGTTCTACGGTTGGTTGATGGAGAAAAGGCAACGATGGGCTACATTTACGAGGCTATGGATCGTGCAAAGGAGAGTATTAAGAGTGCAATAAATGAAAAGTTTGACAAATATGGTCCAATTTGAAAAATCATTGATAGACAATGGGACTTTCAAATGCACCGTCCTTTACATGCAACTGGCCATTATCTTAATCCGGCTCTTTATTTCTCTAATTCAAAAATTGAGTATGATCAAAAAGTTAAGCAAGGGCTATATGATTGCATTGAAAAGCTAGCTCCAAAAGCCTCAGTCCAAGATGCAATTTTCAAGGAGCTTGCAGCTTATCAATATGCCCAAGAGTTATTTGGAAGAGAAATAGCCAGTAGACAACACACTTCTATGGTTCCAGGTATGAATGCTTTTCTTGTCTAATTTTCGTTACAATCATGGAGTAAGAATTATTGTGAATTATGATTTCTTTGCGGTGTAGCTACTTGGTGGTTGAACTTTGACACTGCCACACCACACTTTCAAAAGATAGCCATTCGGATCTTAAGTTTGACATGTAGTGCATCTAATTGTGAACGCAATTGGAGTACATTTAAACAGGTTAGATGAATAATTCCATATTCAAGTACATAAAAGATCCTCCCTTAGTGTTCTTTTTTTGTTTAATTGATTGCAAATAATATACTTGTAGGTGCACACAAAGAAAATGAATAGGTTGGAGCAAAAGAAGCTGAACAATCTCGTTTTTGTGCAATATAATCAACGCCTCCATGCTCGTCATTTGCGTCTTCATCAAAGTGACTATGATCCTATTGATTTGGATGACATTGATGATTGCAATGAGTGGATAGCTAATCCTCCAAAAAATAAAGATTTTGTGGGTGAAGGGGAAGACCTCACATGGCTAGATGTTGAAATTGCTGCCGGTATTAATGAAGCGGAAGGACCAACTACAAGGGTGGCAACCAAAAAGTGTCATTTGGGAAAGGGAAAAAGCATTGCCAAATTTCACTCCATAGATGTGAGAGATGTTGACTCCGAGGAGACACAATCAGAGAATGAGCTTCCAAGTGATAGAGACTCCTCTTTTATGAGTGATGAGGAGGCTTGAGAGTTAGATTTGAAACAATTTGTGTTATGGGATTATGTAAGTGACTTGTTTGGTTGTTTACTTGTTTTTGTTTTGTTATAATATTGCACTTGCTATTCTTGTTTAGTGTATTTGCATGTATGACAATATGAGTGTTATTCTTGTTTAGGAATGAATGAATTTAAGAAATTTATTGACTTTATATATACAATTTTTTATATTTATTTTTCAAGAAATATTTTTTTTGATATTTAGACATATAATTTAATTTTTGAATTATATATATTTATTTAATAAAATCTCGCCTCAAATGCCTCGGCCATCACCTAGGCATTTGCAGCGTGAGGCGACTCCCTGGTCACCTCACTCGCCTCATGTCTCTGACTACATAGGGATGGACATCAGGGGGTAGGGGGTTTGATACTTGGCATCGGGTGAGGAGCACGAAGCCTCCATGGGAGGCCTTTCACGCGCACAACGGCGCAGAGAAAAGGCGCGCAGGAGCGCAGGATCGATCCCATGCCCTTCCCCAACGAGAGGGAAGTGTGAACCACCGAGGCACTGCCTTGGGTTCAATGATATACTTTTTAAGGTATAGAAGCCAAAGTCAAGCAAATTTGAATCTAAGGGAGTATGAAGGAAACAAGGTAAAAAAACAAAGTCACCGGCATGAACTTAAACCAGGAATCAAATTGAGCTCTATAGTCATTGCTATCTCCACGCACACAAATAAAAAGATAAAATTACATACTTGGGACACGTTTAACATGTGTTTGAGTGTATCCATTTCCTGGTTTATGAGGGATTCTAAGAAAAGAAGATCATCAATTTCTTTATAGAACTGAAGGTCAGTTATCAAACTCATATGGCCACTTTGATAATAGAATAAGCCCGGTTAGGATGAGTTATCCAGGCCTTATTCGCCTGTGTAACTTTAGATGCTTGGGTAAGTTATCCGGAGTCGAACAAGGTTAAGGCTGGTTAAGATAGAATAACGGATTTGACCTATCTGATTGAATTGCTTATTTTAGGTCAAATAGGGTAAGTCCTGAAGTTTTAATCAAATTAGAAAAGCAAAAATCTAAGAGTATCTTACTCAACCTTATTCTAACCGGCTTATTCTAATGGGTTTTCAAAGCCGTATATAGGGAATAGCAAACAAAATGGAACATGAAAATCAGTAAAGCAGACGTTTCTGGATACCAAAAGAATTCAAACTACACAAAGTCCAATTTGAACAAATTTGGAATCACTAGACATGAACTGTTAAAGTAAATTGAGCATGAAGCTTTCTACAAAATAAATCAACACTAGTTCAAATTAAGAATACATAAACTGTTTACATAAATTGAGCATGAAGCTTTCTACAAAACAAATCCATTATACAGAGGCAAAGTAATAAAACCATAATGGTAAAAATAGCTAATATGATGAGACTGTACCATAAGGGCAGCAAACCCAACATCCAGGACTGAGAGCCAGAAGATTTTGTGGCCTGGATAAAGGAAGTCATGTATACGGTTGATGGTCCCAAATGCCCATGAGCCTATCAATATCAATGGATAGTATCCCCAACGTTTTAATGCCTACATAAAACAAAGGAATGACATATCAGAACAGGATAGTGACAGTGTGTTGGCTCTCTTGCACTAATAATTAAAAGAAAATAATTACTTAATAATACTACATAGATGTGGAACTCGTTAAGCAAAGCACGGTAAAAAGAGTGTCATATATATTATCAATGTAGAAGTCATCATCTCTAAAAGAAAAAAGCTTTGTCAATTGGCCCATGACATCGGCATTCGGTCCAAGCAAAATATACTTTACTCGAAAGATGGTATTGCCATAAATGGTGTAAGTAACTTTATTTTCTAAGTTTCTCCATAGGATAGCATCTTTGTTTTGAGTTGAAGCAGTCTTTATCCTCACTTTTTCTGTTTTTTTTTTTGAAAGTGGGTGGTACCACTATTGTATTAAAAGAAAAAGGGATATACAAGTAAGGTCATTGAGCTCTCCAAAAATCCCTATACAAAAAGGGGTCTTCCTCCCCAAGATGGGGAGGTCGGCACTAATCCCCCAAAAATCCAAACATGGAAGATTTGTGAGAGTTCACATCACAAAGGAGATCCGCCCATTCTCTCACTGTCTCACAAATAAAAGCAACCACTCTATCCACCGTTCTTGCTTCTCTTCTAAAGGATCTATTGTTCCTTTCACCCCATAATACCCACAATATAGCGTGAAGGATCAGCCACCAAACAACTCTATCTCCTTTTAGATCCCAACTCCTGTGCCATAGCCCAATCAAAAGATGCACACTCTCCTACAAGCCAATGGTACAATGTATCCAACTAATGACCATTGTTCACACCTCCTAATATAAGGAACATATTGCGAAGAGGTGGTTCAGCATCTCATCCTCCTCTCCACACAAGCGGCACACCACTGGAATGTCCTGTAGGAAAGGAGCAAGCTTGTCACAAGTAGGCATCCTCCCATGCGAGATCCTCTAAATGAGGAGCTTCACCTTCAAAGGGCTCTTGGGAGACTAGATCTGTGAAGCAAAGCTATGGCACCTCCCTCCATCGGATATGCATAAGTAGGCAGACCTGACTGAGAAGTGGCCCTCCTTATCCCAACTCCACCACCACTTGTCCTCTCTGTCTAACTCTGGAGCAAAGTCAAGAAGGAAGGAAAGCAGTCCCTCTAGCCGATCCATCTCCTGTGGCCTGAGGTTCCTCCTGAAAGCCGGCGACCATGTCCCTCCTAATAACTGAGAGTCAAAAGACTGTGATAGTAAAGCCAAAAGGAGCTGCTGCAACAACAAAGAGCCCCGAAAAGGATGCCTCTAGGATGAAATCACCACACCATCTATCTTTCCACAATCGGCACTACTCCCCCCTGCCTAGCCAGACCCGAACACTAGAATTCATGAAATCTCTACATGTCAAAATACCTCTCCATATGGGTGATATATTATGCTGAGATGTTGGTGTCATATCCTTGACCCTTGCTCTGCTATAATACCTGTGCCTGATAACTTGTGTCCACAAACCAGAGTCACTTGCCCCAGCTTCCACAGCCACTTGCACAAGAGAGCCAAATTGAAATCTCTAATATTTTTGATACCCACACCTACCATTTCCTTGCTTTTATAGACCCTGCCCCAGGATATGTCATGTCAACCCTTGCATCTCTCACCACTGTCATGTTAGAAAAATCTTGCTTGAATAGACTGAAGCTTCTTAACAACCATCATGGGGATCCGGAAAATAGAAAAGAAATAAATGGGCAAGCTGTCTAGCACTGAAATGCCCCACTTTTTCTGTTTAACCCAAAACTATAGAATTCAATCAAATAATGCTATTAACATCCAAATTTGAGGTTAGGAGTCACTTTGAAACACTAATAAGCTAGAGAAACACCTGTTTCTATTTACCTACTAGTAGACATCTGAAGGAAAGAGGCATAAGGTTTTACATACAGGTGTTATTACTATTTCATTTGCATGTTCTCTTCCCCCACCAATAAAAGATATGAGCTAGCTTAATGTGGAAATTTGGGTAGACAAACGTAAGCTTGAGAAAGGCAATGTCCACAAGAGACCGTAGGGGTTAGAAACAGCTATGCACACCTGATAGAAAGGTGGCTCACTCTTCTATGACATAGTTTTTTGGGAACTTATGGCCTCCAAATGGTAGTTTTGTTACATGAAGCCGAACTTTATTTTTCTTAGATCCACTTGTCCCGTTACATTTGTCCCGTTAGTTTGTAGACTGTTAAACTTAGCTTAACACTATGATATCATTGTTTGTGAATATCCCATTAGACTCAATGAACTGAGATACACTGTTCTTGTCTGTAGACTGTTAAACTTAGCTTGACACTATGATATCATTGTTTGTGAATATCCCATTCGACTCAATGAACTGAGATACACTGTTCTTATCTGTAGAATGTTTAAACTTAGCTTGACACTGAAACCATTGTTTGTGAATATCACATTTGACTCAATGAATTGAGATACACTGTCTTTATTGGAAACACTCAAAAAACAAATGTTTAGTGTGCAAGTGAAGACTCGGTAAAATGTTTGTAATATAAACTGACAAGGAAGAAATTAAAATGATGGATAAAGAATGCCAGCAGGCTGTAATTTTCCAACACTGAACCAAGATGTTTAAGTAAAATATTCCACTTCCATGCCACACAACTTGATTAAAAAAATAACATTCCATCAACAATGTATTTCATTCAAAGAATAAGTTTTTCAATAGGAATAGTGGGTAATCAATTCTTATCAAAAAGACAATTTTAATATATAGTGTGTCCAGTACACCGTACCATCATGTCTGCCCGGTTACTAAATTGGAACGAATGGTCTGACATACCCACTGCCATCTGCAAGATCATTTTCAACCATTATTCACTGTTTGAAGTTGCATTGCAATGCTAGCTTTGTAGCATTTAGTTTGTGTGAATGAGACACATAAAGCTGGAACAGATTTCTGTATGCAATTACAGCCCATCAAAAATATTTAAAATTATATATCCTTGCACCATAAATAAAACAGCATACCCGTGTCACATTCTTTAGCATTCGAATCACTTGGAAGTATGTAAGTCCGTTGTAAAGGATTGCACCCCACAGTGGAGCATAAAATGTTACAAAGTGAATACCCTGCAGTGACATATGTAAGAAATCAGAACCCTGAGTACATGAATTCAGATTAGACACCTATCGGATTTAATAATATAAGCATTATAGTGAACGTTACCTTCTCAAAATTGTTTTCCTTTAACAGAATAAAAATTGAAAAATGAATTTTGGAAGAAACATTATGTAGCAGATTGATAGAACCCTAGTCTCAAGTCGAATGAACAACACTGCTCCTAGTCCTGCCACTATAATTATGCAAAACAATTCATTTGCAGTTGGAAATGACGTCTTCCGAACTCCTACAGTGGCAAACCAGTGTCCACCAAATGAGGACTCCAAAAGAACACTAGCAATTTTGGGCCCGTAAGTGTCATCCAATAAATTCAGTAACTAGAATAAACCATTTATAAGGATAGTTGACTTATAAGTTTAGCATGCAAATCAAACTAGGAATTTTGGGCCCAAGTGTCATCCAATAAATTCAGTAACGAGAATAAACCATTTATAAGGATAGTTCACTTTCAGTTTAGCATGCAAATCAATTGGAGAAACATATGATCTGCTTGCAACCGCTTAAAAAGATAAACATTCTTTCAATTTTTGAATGAACATTTGACTTCTAAATTACATAGTGTATTGGCTACAGAAAGAGATCCATTTGGTTTTTTTGGACATTTTGCATTTTGTTCTTCCTATTTAAAAATTGGATTATGTAAATGGGCTTCTAAATGGATATTAATCACATTGGCCAAATGGCTTAGCATGTCAACCCACATAAGAAAACATGTTTTCTTTGTTAGTCATGATTTTGACTTAAGGAACTTTATAAAGAGGGAAAAATCACTAGTCATTCTAAATGTGTTCTCTCTGGATATCAAGTACACAACATGTATAATGCAAGAAGAATGATTCATGTCCCTGGATTGCAGTACATATTTGGCTTTCCTAAAGAAGGTCAATGTATTCTACATTTGACTGGATCACTTTCCTAAGTGGAGGGCAAGAAGAACTGGTGCAGGAGGAGGATTCCTTAATATGGACCAAACTTACCTTATAGGGTGTTTGGTTGCAATTTTTTACCTCTTTTTTCTCTCAAAATAAAAATTATAAATGGACAACCTACTTAACCACGTTTGGTAAGCCTCTCTAATTTTTTAGGATGAACTTTTATCCCGTTGTAACTTCCCCCAAAATAAAAACAAGTCTTTCCACATTTTTTTTAAGAGAGACACTGTGTGCTCCCTCCCTTCTCTTCTCTCCCTCCTCTCCCCTCCTAGCGCTCTCTCTCTCTCTCTCCAGGCCCCTCCCCCTCCCGGCGCGCCCTCCCTCTCTCTCCCCGTGCTCCCTTCCTCTCTTTCTCTCTCTCCCGGCACTCCCTCCCTCTCCCGGGCTCTCTCCCGACGCGCTCCCTCCCTCTCCCTCTCTCTCCCTGTGCTCCCTCCCTCTCAGCAAATCCTAATCTCGAAGCTCGTGCCGGGCCGACGCTCCTGACAGAAGGCCGTCGCCGGCAGGTTCCTCCTGCTTGTCCTCTCCCTCTCTCCTCCGCACTCCCGTTATCCAGCCACCCTTGCAAACTTTGGAGCCCCAACAGTGGTCGGCGAGCCGCGGTCTGGCCCCTACACTCCAGGCGGGGCTCCCGACCGGGATCTGGCGGTCATCTTCTCCCCCTCTCCGGCGTCGGTGTTGTTCTCCCCTCAGATGCAGCCGCCCTTGTAGACTTTGGAGCCCCAGCAGTGGTCGGCGAGCCGCCATCTGGCCCCTACACTCCAGGCGGGGCTCCTCCGCTGCCTCCCTCGACCGGGATCTGGCAATCATCTTCTCCCCCTCTCCGGCGTCGGTGATGTTCTCCCCTCAGATGCAGGTATCGTTGCCCTCCTTTTGGCCTCTCACTTCTTCCTTGTCTCCCTCTTCCCCTTCCTCCTTGTCTCCGACCACCGTCATCAACACTTGGGAGCTCATGGACGCCCTTGACGACCGCCACCTGGCAGCCGCTTCGGACTACGTCGATGCCCCTGGCAAGAAAGTTTCCGACGTGGACTGAGGCAGGAGTCATCTTTCCGGCGTGGGGAAATGACGGAGGCCCGACTATTTGGGCTGGCGGTGAAGGGCGAACGCGTCCACGACAGTCCTGCACAACAAACAAGTTTACTTAAAATTTAAAAATTATGGTGTTTTTGCCAAACAGAGTGTCTTATTTTCATCAATTTTAAAAATTAAGTTGAAAATTGATACGCCATAATTTTTGAGATAGAGAGAGTTTTTTAAAAAAAAATGTTCCCAAACACCCTATCAACCCCTAAATAGATGTCTGTGCCTCTTTGCTTCCTAGAATTCAGCTTCGCCCTGATCTAAATTCTTAGATTATAGTAACAATAGATTGGTAGCCCATAAGAGGACCCACTAACGTGACATCCAGTCACATAATCCTGTCATGCCACTTTACTCTATCCGATGCCTTTTTGCAGTTCATCATAAGGAGGTGCTTTCTTACTGCATCAAGCCATCTTAGGCCTTTTAAGTCCTCTTGTGATTCTCCACTAGGATTTAATCACATCATCTAACTAGCCCAAACTTGGGCTATGGTGCACACATCCTAATTCTATTCTTTCATAAGTTTAACATCCATTGGAGATATACCTAAATCACATGTACATTCATTCTAGATCTTTGCCTTTCTGGATTTTCCACACATCCATCTTGGCTTCGCATCTATGCTACATATTTCCTGTATGTGTTCGTTTGCCTCCCAAAAATTGGTCCCATGCAAATTGCAGATCGACCTGACAGTGGTTCCACAAAACTTCCCTTTAAGCTCCAAGGGCCGCTTTGATAACAGGTTAGAGTAAGACGGTTGTCACGGTTCGGATAAGCCCAAGTAAGTTATTCTAGGGTTAACCCCAATCGAGTTTGGTAACTAATTTCTTATTCTACTTAGAATACGAAAAAATAGATAAAATAATTAAAAATAAAATAAATAAGAAAACCACATAACTTTACCCCACTCGACCTGGAATAGCTAACGACCTTTTTGGTCGAATAAGCTACTCGGCCTTAACCCCGGAACAACCCACCCGACCCCAAATAACCTATTCATGCTACCAAACCCGGTTAGGCGGAATAACGGGAATAAGCCACCCTATTCTACCCTTATTCGGTTATCAAAGCAGCCCTAAGGTAAGTAGTCAATCACAAAGAACACTGGATGCATTGCTCCACTCCAACCAGCCTACCTGCTGCAAACAGCATCCACTGGGCAAGGATGAGGGAAGATCAGACAATGGCTAGTTTAACTAGCCATTGGAGACTCCCGCTTGCGATTGCTGGCCATTTCCACAAGGGCTCATGTAAAGCCTCCAAAGCCATTCCAAAAGCACCAAAGAGCCCTCTAACCTCCTCTCCCTCACTCTTCTTTTGCAGTGTTCGGACATCCATCCGCCACCCACAGCAGTAAACCTGCAACTAATCTAGAATAGGATGTTTGTGTTGGGATAGTCGGATCTCCTCCAGCTGACAATCACTCCTGTCTGCAGGTAGATGCCGAAATTATGAGCGATGACACTTGGAAGGGATATGATTACCCTAACATAAATGTCCCATTCTAGATAAGTTGCATGCTCTATTTGTACATTTTGACTTTCAAGTAGGTCTTCTATTTTTCACATTTTCTACATTTTTTGAACATTTTTGAATGCTAAAAAATTGGGTCCATGCCAGGAAAGATTGGCCTGGATTGATCTGACATGGAACGGGACCAACTGATCTGGTCAGTTTTGGGCTCTCCAACCCAAGCACGAATCCTGACCTTCCTAGGCTAACTCCAAAACCTAAACACCACATTCTATGTTTATTGGATTTCATGGATTCTATGTCATGGAATGATCAGGACCATTCGTGATATTTGCACATTCCTGGAGGGTGGGCCATAAGATAAATATGGATTGGTGAAAAAATATGAAACAGTATGAAAACAAAGATGGATGAACTTCTGACAAAAATCTCACAATGTCAGGTCCACTTC
Organism: Amorphophallus konjac; assembly: GCA_022559845.1. Lineage (NCBI taxonomy): Eukaryota > Viridiplantae > Streptophyta > Magnoliopsida > Alismatales > Araceae > Amorphophallus > Amorphophallus konjac. The sequence continues at coordinate 131,139 of JAHNEJ010003423.1, read as the reverse complement.
AAAAAAGTTTCCATTTCTAAGAAAAAAACATTTAATAGCTTTTCTTCAAACAGAAAGAAATTATAGACATGCCTTTCCAGTGCTTGCCGTTTCTGTCCAACACCAGGAACCTAAATGTCCATAATCATTACCTATAGAACGTATAACAGTCATAGCAAGTGATGTTCCTAAAAACATAAATAAATTGCGTTAGGCTTACTGAAACAACAAGATCCTAGAAACTCTAAAGATTCATAAGGAAAACATGATGATGCCAAGTACTCAGATGAAAGCACACCACAGATTTCAAAAGCAGAAACTTGATAAATAAGAAATAGAAACTTATTTCTTTCAACAAATCATGATTTCAACAGTACTAGAAATGCAAAACTGATGAGAAATTACCACAGAAGAAAGAACCATGATATCCATGTAGTACCACATAATGAGAAACATACGCAAATGATGACAACCAAGAAAGATCAATGACAGAAGGATAGCTTAATATTTTGTATCCCATATAAATACTTAATAAATCATTTAATTAGGACTTAATACACTGAACTTCTCGAAAGCAAATGTGTAAACAACCATGAAAATGATGTCTGCCTATTTCCACAAAATAACAAGCTTATTTATTTATTTTGACAAAAACAAACTTATAAGAGAGTAACATTGAACACAAAAAACTGCTAAGGTAAGCATGGAAAAAGTGGCCTTTTGCCTATCCTTGTTATATGAATGTTCGCAAGTGGAAGTGAGTTTCTTCAAAATCTGGTATGAAGCAACATTAAGTCACTATGAAATCTTACAAGTGATCCGAACAAACAACAGATGGGCGGCCAGCTATGACGGCCTTATAATCAAAGAAGCATAAGATCAAGTTTCCATGAGAAAGAGGGATTGCTTTAAGGCAGGAGAAGGAAATGCAAGTGGGCAAATGAGTTTTGATAGGAATTTTAGTGAGAAAATCACTTGCTTTGCCAAGGTTAACTAGGGATCCAAGTGGATAAGACCATGGGAATCTGGAACCACTCTTCCTACTCCTTTTTTCTTTTGGAATTTAGGTCCACAAAATCACAGAATGAGATCTCTTCCTACTCCGGTGGTTGAAGGAGAAGGCAATGCAAGCGAGGGAATAAGCTTTGACAGTGAGTTGGTAAAGTCAGCAAGGAACTGAAGTGGATTAGACGATGGGAATGCGGAACCTCTCTCTCTCTCTGGGGGATCACAAGATCACAAAATGAGAGCTCTTCCTGCTCTGGTGGTTGAAACTTACAAGTAATCCTCAATCCTGTCCTCTCACTGAGCTCTCCCTTCTTTCTGGGGGATCACAAAATCACAAAATGAGAGCTCTTCCTGCCCTGGTGGTTGAAACTTACAAGTAATTCTCATTCCTGTCCTCTTACTGAGCTCTCCCTTCTTTCTGGGGGATCACAAGATCACAAAATGAGAGCTCTTCCTACTCTGGTGGTTAAAACTTACAAGTGATTCGCAATCCTGTCCTCTCACCGAGTAACTGTATTTCAAATGATTTTGAGAAAGTTGGGTCCAACTCAATCATGCTCGCGAAAATGAGTTATCTGAGATGTTACGAACAAAGAAGGTAATTTCGGTTTCGGTGTCGGTTTCGGTCGGTTCCGAAACTGAAACCATTTCGGTTTTGGCCTGAAACCAAATAAAATATTATTTTTTTACCAACTGAAGGAGTTTTGGTTTCGTCCGGTTTCGGCCGGTAGGTTTCGGATCGTTCCGGTCCGAAACCGATACGTTTCGACCGAAGCGTTTTGGTTTCGGCCAAAACTGCCATCCATGGTTACGAATAGAGAGAGGGGGAAGAATTGGAGCGCTCAAGCTCCTCCTATGGTATCTCATGAAATATATACGAGTACATGAGTCCCAAAGAGGGAAAGTCAAATGGCCAAATCTCCTATTCCTAGTAGGATACAAAATATAGAAATAGGCAAAGGGAGAAAGGCTATACAAGGGACGATCATCTCTTAACACCCCCCTCAAACTCACGAGGGATCATACACCGAGAGTTTGCTAATAAGTTCTCAAATGTGTGGAGTCGTCTGAGACTCCGTGATAAGTTAGCAAGTTGCCAGGCAAAAAAAAAATATGAGGAAGTGATAAAGTGCTAGAGAGGTACTACTGGCGGACAAAGTGACAAGCAAATCTCAATGTGTTTCGTCTGGTCATGGAAGACAAGATTGCTGACAATGTCGCAGTATAGTGGTGTAGGAGCTAAAGAATCAATGCCAAGATCAACTTGTGAGAGGAACATGTGTGGTTTGCCCCAGAATCACAACCAAAGTTTGCAAGGTTGTCAACTACAGTGTTGCCCTGCGAGAAGAAGACGACGAAGCTAAACGACTTCAACAGATGTGTCAGCCATGGTACGGTACTAGACCTCAGTGCTGGAGCAAGAGGTAATAGCTTGCTTCTTGTTTCACTAGGAAATAAGAAAGGAGACGAGAAAGATGCAAAAGCCTATACTGGAACGACGATCAGTAGGATCACCAGCCCAATCAGTATTGGTATAAGCACGAAGCTCCAAAGTGGTCGTGGATGACATAAATAAGGAGCGTCGAACGATGTCACACAAAAACCGAAGTATACACAAAAGGGCACCAAAGTGGACTGAAGTGAGAGCACTGACAAACTAACTCAAGACATGCACAACATGGGCAATGTTAGGACGAGAAACGATCAAATACACTAGAGCCCCAACAAGTTGATGATAGCAAGTAGGATCTTCTAAGGGAACACCATCAGATGGATGAAGCTTGAGATGAAGCTCCTTAGGAGTGTTAATTATGCGAGAGTCAGAAAGAGTAGCACATTGAAGAATGTCACTGATGTACATCTAGTGAGACAATAAGTTACCACGTGAGGATTAGGCCACCTCAAGACCAAGGAAATACCACAAAGATCCAAGGTCCATCATTTCAAATTGCTAATTGAGACACCAATTAAGAGAGGCAATAGCAGCAATGCTATCTCCCATGATGAAAAATTGATCATGTAGTCTACATAGAAAAGGATGCATGACTATGAGGTGAGTCACGAATAAAGAGAGTATAATTCTCGACACTCTCCCGAAAACTAGCATCAAGAACAATATGACATAAGCGCTCAAACCAAGCACGAGGAGCCTATTTGAGTCCATAGAGGGACTTGCAAAGAGGACAGACAAATATAGTAGCGTAGAAAGACTAGAAAGCAGCTGCATATAGATTTCCTTGGAAAGGTCACCATGTAGAAAAGCATTCTTAACATCAAGCTAACAAAGAGGGCACTTACATACAGCCGCAATAGCAATGAGGGTATGAATAGTGGTCATTTTGGTCACTGGAGGAAACATCTCATAATCAATGCCATACTACGAAGTGAAGTCCCAAGTCACAAGCCAAGCCTTATGTCGCTCAATATTGTCATCGGACTTGGTTTTGATTTTGTAATTCCACTTACAACTAATAGGAGAAACTTTGAGAGAAAGTGAAACAAGATCACAAGTCTGAGTCCACTGAAGAGCCTGAAGTTCCTCACCCATAACTTCCCACTATGTGGGTAATTGAACTACTTGGCGATAGTTTTGAGACTCTTAGTAGGTGTGATGGGCTACAAGAAAGGTAGAAAACTGTGGAGAGCAGGAATCAGCCATAAGAAGCTTAAGCCTATCAGGAGGATGGGGTTTCCGTAGGGGATTACGTCGTGGAAGATTTGCGAGAGGCAAAGCAAGAGCAAGACTCTTGTCCATCGGAGTCACCGACATCTTGAGCTAGAGGTATGAGAGTATCATCAAGATCATGAGAACAACGATGATAGACATAGACAATGGGGGTTCAAGCGGATACTAAAGACCCAAGGAGTGCTGGAGGAGTTGGAGAAGGCACTGTAGCAAGAGAAGACCCATAAAGAGGAAACTATGGAATAGCATGAGGATGCAGAGGATCAATATCAGAGAGGAAAGAAAGATCCTGAGATGAAGATGCAAAGAAGAGAACATCCTCAAAGAAGGTGACCTGACGAGAGGTGCGAAGACCACGAGCGATAGAATCATGGCACCGATACTCACAATGCTCCGAGCTATACTCAAGAAGAACACACTTAGAGCTTGAGGAGAGAGCTTGGTGCATTCATGGGGTGGAAGGAGAATGAAGCAGGTACAATCAAAGGTGCAAAGATTACAGTAGTTAAGAGGAGAAACATAAAGACACTTGTAGGGAAATCACCTAGAAAGAACAGCAAACAACATGATATTGATAAGATAAATAGAAGTCAGAATAACTTCGACCCAGAATGTATGAGGAATAGAGGTAGAAATGAGAAGCACCCGAGCAGTGTCAAAAATACGATGATGCTTGCACTCAACAACTCTATTTGGTTGCAGGGTGTAAGGGCAAGATTGTTGAGGAAGGGCCCTATGAGACAATAGGACTTCCCGAAAATCAGTGGAGAGGCACTCGTGTGCACCATCAGTATGAAGTACTTTAATGTGACAATGGAATCGGGTGTAAACGATCTCAGAGAACTGACGATAAATAGAGGGAAGTCAAATTTCTAGTGCATAAGAAAAACCCAAGTGAAACGAGTACAATCATCAATGAAACTGACATAATAAAGAAAATCTGTCATGAAAGGCAAAGAATATGGACCCCAAACATCAAAATGCACTAAATTAAAAGGTTCTAAAGATACAAACTCACGACTAGAAAAAGAGAGGGTAAAATAATTAGCAAGGTTACAACTCTCACAATGAGACAAACAAGTAGGAGACTACTGAGACCCTAAAACACTAGATTGGAACAAATACTTGAGATGAGCTTCAGACAGATGACTGAGACCCCGATGCCATAAGTCAGAAATAGAGAATGTAAAGCCATGAACACACGAGGAGATGATGGTTGAAGAAGGAAGATGTAGGGACAATAGCTAGTACAAGCTGCCCACTCTATGACCTATTCCAATCCTCCGACCTGTATGCAGATCCTGCATAGAACAAGAATAAGAGGTGAATGAGATAACATATTCAGCATCAACAAGACGACTATGGAAATTAAGTTCATGGAGAGTTTGAGAACATGAAACACAAAAGAAGAGGTCAAGCAACCAGAAGGGTCAGATTGGCGGGTGATGGTACTATACTGAGAGACATGAAGAACAGTGTCATTAGCACTTTGAATCTGCAAGTGAGTGAGTAGAAGAATATCTTACAAACAACGAGCCATTGGAAGTCATGAGATGAAAAGTCCCAATCTAAAATTTAGATAGAGATAGTACCAGAGATGGCAGACATAGCAGAGGGTTCATTGAAAAGACTAGCGAACTGAAGGAACTACTGAAGCTGTTGAAGTTGAGAGGCTAATTGAGTCTGTTGGATGGCCAATTGGGCCACATCAAGAGTGGAAGTAGATGAAGCAGAAAAATCTAAAGGAGAAGACTCAACGACGGCGACAATAGCAATAAGGCAAGCTAAACGAGTCTGCTTACAAAGAAGCTAAGGACAAACATCTCGAAAATGGCCTCGAAGACAACAATAGCGACGAAAGAGGCAAGCCGCAGAGCCAGTGGTATCTCCAGAAGAAGCCTAAGAGGAGGTAAGCTGGCAAGAAGATTGTGCTGAGGCTGCCATTTCAGAAGGAGCGGAAGAAGAACCAAAAGCACAAGGTCCCATCTCCTCAACAATGATCTCGACAAGAGCATCATCCAGATTAAACAGTAAAGAGCGTTGAAGAAGCTGTAATCGAAGTGCCTTGAATTTAAGTTGGAGGCATATCACAAAATGATAGAGCTAATGATGATCCTGCTGTGTGTGGCACGAACAATGAGAAACCCATCCAACAACATGCATAGCATCCAACTCGGACTAGATGCGACGAAGCCGAGCAAAGAACTCCTGAATAGAAAGCTCACCGGATGAAGACAATCGAGCTCACTGTGAAACTAATGGTTATGAGCACCATTGGCCTAAATATAGTGCTTGGCCCGATAAAGCCATTGCACACGTGAAGTAGTGAGCTCCAACAAGTCTAGATGTATGACAGGATCAATAGAGTGAAAAAAATATCCCATGATGACTTCATCGGTATCGTTCCAAGCTTGATAGAGTGGGTGCAACCGAAACAATATGGGGAGCAATGCTGGATTTAACGTCAATGGTCTCAACAAGGTCTGTGGCAGTATTAGAAGAGGAATCAGAAGCAGGAATGGAGCTCGAGTGAATGACAATACCTGGAGTGATGGAACCATCAACATAACCCCATGGCTTCATAATACGCAGGTGGTTGGAGTGCAGAGTAGCACCCTGAACGGCATAGTTGTTGATCCCGATCAATTGAATATCCATCTTGGGATTATCTGACGTTGACGACAAGGTGACAATCACAAAAAGTCCCAAAGGTGCTGCTGAATGACAAAATGAATTGCATGGATGTGGTCAGAGCGTCGAAAAACCCCTAGATGGATATTTAATAAGTGCCGAGGACGAGTCGTATGAATGCTGATGTCAACCATACGGAAGATGACGTTATTAGCTGGCACAGTGGACCACTCGCGAGAGAGAATGCACAATGAACCAACTTTTATTTATGCATCCAGACTTTGAATCCGGATCCGGATAACCAAGGAAAAGCAGATCCTGCGAATGGGTCATGAAAGACTCGATGGCCTTCTTCTTCGCTACCTAACAGTGGGCAAAGGAAGCCCTAGCCATAGTGGTGCAACAAGGCACAGGCGGCTGGGGGGCAGTGGCGGCAGTGGCCAATCACTAGTGCAGCATCCGGTGACTAGGACTGCGACCAGTGGCAGCGGCAGCTGCAGGGGCGACGGTGGCTGTCGGCTGTTGTGTATTGGCGATGACGGCAGCACCACCAGCAGCCTGTTGGACCAACGGCGGTGGCGTCTGCAGTTGAAGAGAGCGGCGACGGCAACTGAGAGAGACACAGCCTGAGGTGGCGGCAGCAGCAGCTAGAGTGGCCAGCGACTGCAAGTGGGATGCTGAAGATGCCGAACGTGAGCGGCAAGGAAGGAAGCCTGGGACTTCTCAAGAAAATCTGACTAGTCAGATCAAAAACAAGAAGGGGAAGGCTTTGATACCATGCTACGAACAGATAGAGAGGGAACAATTGGAGAGCTCAAGCTCCTCCTATAGTATATCACGAAATATATACAAGTACATGAGCCCCAAAGAGGACAGTGCCAATGGCCGAATCTCCTATAGAAATAGGGAAGGGGGGAAGGCTATACAAGGGGCAATCCTCTCTTAACATGAGGAATGGTAGTCTAGAAAAGACATACGATTAATTGCATAGGCACCCGTCATCGGAACTAAATTAAATCTACTCCTCCAAGAAATGTGCACATATACCTTACATGCCAAAATGTGAATATTTGCCCTCATCATATGGCACTCTAAAGTCTAAAGTTAAGGCATGACCACCTGAAGTGAGAAAAATAACCTTGATATGGGCATTCTTCTTTTTTCTTTTTTTCTTTTTTTGAAAGTCATGGGCAGTCTTCTTTAAAGAGTAAAGGAGGGAATTCTTGAAAGAGGAAGCCATTTGATAGATAAAATGCGTCTTTTAGTCTTTGGACAAATACAACTATAGAAGTGTAATTTGCTCATCTAGTTTGTTTTGCCACAACATGAAGGGTTACAGTAGGTTCATCAGTATGCTTGTAAAGAGAGCTTGTTTAAAGCTTTGAATAATTTGATATAAAGAAATTTACCCTTATACCCCTGATATCTTTCGAAATAACCACTATACCCTCACCTTTATTGTATTTACCCTAATACCCCTCAAATCTCTTAACCCGAGCCACGGTGCCCCTAAGGTTACAATCCTTGTAAATGACGGTAACTCACTCACATACGATTATTATTTTACCCCCACTTTTATTGAAAAGATATATAGAGAGTGAGAAAATGGGCAGCAGCTGATTGGCGCTCTCGCAACCCTCCGGCAAGATCGTAGGTTCCTCCGGCGGTCACGTAGCCCTCCAGCAGGACTGCAACTTCTTCCGGCGGCGAGGAGGGCCCAGCAGCAGCACGAGGAGGTCCCCCATCTCTGCCAACATCGTCAACTCCTCCAGACAAAGCCACAGGCGAAGCCCTGGTCGATGAACAGTTGCATCCTCCCCGGCGAAGCCTGATGAACAGACGTGTGGGTGGCCCTGCCCACATCCTCGCCGCCAGCGCCAACTTGCTCGGCCCTGAGCACCCCCCCCCCCCCCTCGCGCACCGAGGAGGACTAGGATGCCGCCTTCGCCAGCAACACCAATGGCACCTTCCTCTGCTCCGTCACCCCCAATATCCTCAAGGTGCTACATACTGATCAGTAATGTGCACATCACATTTGATTTGACTAGCTAGGATCGTAGAAATTCTACATATGTATGTCAGAGAATGGAGGCAAGAACGGCTAGCTTCTAACTTGCATAGAATTAAACCTGCTTCTTGTAGCCTGACATAAGAGCCCCAGCGTGAACATCTTGGCAGCGCAGCCTCCTACATCCCCGCCGAGCATGCTACCCATCGACGGCCGGTCCACATATTGTAACTTCAACTCCGGCACCTCCATGCCCTGCCCCCACGTTTCCGGGGTGGTGGCACTGCTTAAGGCTGCCCAACTGATTGGTCTCCCACTGCCATCAAATCTACACTAATGACAACATGTAGCTAGAAACCAAGGAGGAGCTCCTATATATATAATTCATCATCATCAGATCTTCTGATCAATACCTTTCAGGATAGAACTCCGTGTTTTCTTTATTAGTTTAACCCTTATCTTGTCAAAAAGTCTCCGATCAGTACTTGAACGAACAGGAGATTGAGCTGCTGAATTCAATCTTGATCAGGTAGGATCATACATGTGTACATAACAAGATGTGCTGATCTTAATTCATGGGTGCAGCTTACACCAGTGACACAAGCCAAGACAGTGTCCTCGCCAGTGGCACGATGAAGCCAGCAGACCTCTTCGACATGGGCTCTGGCCACATGAATCCCCTCAAGGCCATGGATTCCGGCCTGGTCTACGACAAGGCACCTGGGACTATGTCCTCTTCCTCTACAGCTTTGGCTACACCTGGGACCAGATAGAGAAGATGTTCGTCATCCCCTCCCTCAACGTCAACACCTGCTGCCCCCAGAAGGCAAAAGCTCCTGGCCAGATGTCGACGTCAAATACCCAACCATCGCCGTCGCGAGCCTCCGGTCCACCGTGATAGTGAAGAGGACGCTGTGGAATGTCGACTGTGGCGGAGCTATCTACTATGCCAGCGTAGTGAGCCCCCGGGGGATACACGTGGTGGTGTGGCTGAGGTTCCTAGTCTTCTCTTGCCACACTGAGAAGAACTCTCTCGTTCATGTTCTCAATCCCACACCTGCTCTCGGTCTCGCTCTCGCTCTCAATCACAATCCTGGTCCCGATCGTGGTCGCAGGGATTGCCGTCAGTGGCGGGTTCGGAGGAAGAGGAAGAGGAAGAGGGGACTGCTGTTGCTGCTGCTGAAGCAAGAGCTCGGTGGTGCGGCGCTTCTGGCCAACTACCTCCTCTTGGCGGCTCTGGAGGGCAAGGCACTCGCACTCGACCTTGGAGAGGAAGACGAGCTTTGGGAGGTTTGGGGAGTGCTCTGACCACTGCCTGCGTGCATCACTACAGCAACATCATTTTTAGATGACGCCGACAGTCGTCGGCCACCGGACCCCGCTCGGAAGAGAGAGAGAGAGGAGAGAGTTGAGTAGTTAAAAGGGTAGGTTAGTTATTTTACACCTCTTAACTCACCTTGGGTTACGGTTTATGAAGGATCGGTGATGGCAGGGGTATGGTGAGACCTTCGTAAAGATTTGAGGGGTATTACAGTAAATACGATAAAGGTGGGGGTATAGTGGTTATTTCAAAAGATTTCAGGGGTATATGGGTAATTTTCCCTTTGATATAACATTAGTTTTATCTTAGTATTGACTATTGAGAATGGTGTTTAATGCTCTGCAGGAGAACAATCACCTAATTTTATATATTTTGTGGTATGTAGTTCGAGTGCGTGGGGGAGAACCTCTCTTCTTTCACTTGATTGTACAACCTGTGTATTTTTTAATAAAACTGGTGGTGCAATCCAGTATATATTAAAAAAAACTAACCTTCAAAATTGAATATCCTGAGAATATTCTAACGGCAGTGATGTTTGAGGGTATATTTAGATTTGTATATGCATTTATATTTCCTATCAGGGTTTCTATGAAATTTAACATCTGGGTAAACTATGTATGTAGTCACCCTAAACACATGGATAGTGTGAGATGGAGGTACCTGGCTACCGGGAGTCAATTTCTCAAACTCTCTATGTTGGTTCACTAGTTCACTCTGGTATGACACGGATTACCAAGTTGGCATGGTTTCCTCTCCCAACAGGAGAAAAAAACTGAGGCACCACTTGGCAGGTAATGGTTTCAGAGTTTCCCTATTCGAAGTGCAGTCCTCAAGGACATTATTATCTTCTGTTGGTTGTCTAATGGTAGTTTGGCTTCCTACCAACTAAGTGAAGAAACAAATATTTAAAATCCATTTATGTTGAAAAAGTTATTATCTCAATATTTCATTTGAAACTGTAGAACCTTCCAATGACATCATGAATCACATAATTTAATAAAGTGGAATGAAAGTCAGAAATCATTTTAAATGCACTTAAGGAGTTCTAATGACAAGATCCAAATTGGAACAAGATAACACAATGCATACCCCAAACATACAGTTGAAATACTGATCCCAGGTCTTCAACATCAGTTTTGTGTTTAACCACTGTACGATGAAGAGTGAATGCAATGGTTGTAGTCCATAGGAATGATGCCACACAGAAGAAATGTGCACTATAATCCTGAGCATAGCAAAAAAATCCATTTGATGGATCTCTGCAATCAAAAGAAACATAAAAGAATTGAGAAGGATGACGTTCAATAGATAGATATGTAAAAAAAATGTAGAATAAGAATCAAGAATAGCCAAGCATGTCTGCATGCCAAAAGAGATTCCATGAACTTATCGCATGAATTGGAATATGCCTACTTAGAGATATAAAATTGAAAATAAAGTGAGGTGATTGTGATTATGTGAATAACCTAGGTCCTTAGTTGGCCATTGAAAGGATCCTTATTTGTACCAAGATGGCTGTCTCAATCGTGTGTCATCCTAGCCAGAATTGGCCCAGATATCCCCTCCCAATAAAAAATAGCATGGAACATTCTACTCTGTGTCAGTAAGTACCCCTCCCCTCCTGGCGATCCCTATCAATTCCAGACTGTCTCAGCTGTCCAAGTTAGTCCCAGTCTGTCCCAGCCAGAATTGTTGTGTTCCAGCTAGAGATATTCCAAGCCCCTTAAATCTTGTGTAAAGTTATTTTAGGGGATTCATTTGATAAGTAGACTCCTGTATATAAAGCCACAGACTGGGATGTTCCAGACTTGTTTGGGAAACCAGGATGTTCCATTCCAGTAGAAAAAAGGGAAAGGGACCAACAAAAGGTTGACAAATATGATACCAAGGGAACAGTTTTTAGGGGGGGTGAGAGAGAGAGAGAGGGGGGGGGGCAAAACTCTCAGCTTCTCAATCACTCTAGAAAAACAAAGAGGATGCATCACACTTTGATGCACAGATGTGCATGTTGAACTGTCAAATGGTCAACCATGAGGAGCAACCCAATCCACGGCCCAATTTGTGACATGCCTTGAGTATCAAGTGCAGCATGCTCCAGTGGTAGTGTAGCACAATGTGCCAACTGCATAACTAAATGAACTCCAACATGGTGCCTTAAATTGATGTGTCAACCATATATATTCCAACATCAAACTACGAACATGAAATATACATTTGAAGCTTATAAATATCGGATCACTAAAAGTAGCATTTTAGGGTTTATCAGTTATAAATACCTTATTCCTTCCACACGGAATTGAAATAACAATCTAAAGTTTCCCCATCAATTTAATTATGGCCATAAGTGGATGAGATAGACTTGCTCAAAACGAAAGTACGATCGTTTATTCAATAAATGAAAACAATATTACATTTGTTATCCTGTCTCCTCCCCACCTTTCCAAGTTCACATGTATTTAAGATCATAACCAGGTCACAGCATATGAATCCTGAAGACATCGGGTAGCTAATTCAGAGAATAATCAAACCCCTCTATTGGATGCAACCTTCGAAGGAAAGAAGCCTCTCCCTGCAAAAATCTCCCACTGTGAATCTCCTAATAACAAGGTCTTAGTTCATTGTACCACTTTGCAGTGCAAATATTTGAAGCAGCACTAATTTCACTATGCATTCCAAGCAATCTACATTTACCTGTAGTACCCTGATAATTATAATTCCAATAGTTTGTAAAATGCTCAGATATCAGAATGTTTTTATGAAACACATTCATGTGGACTACTATGCTAAAGAATTTTCTTGAAACTGGGTAGTGCCACTAATTGTATTAAATGAAAAAAGGGATGTACAAGTATAGTCAATAAGCTCCCCAAAAAATCCCTGTACAAAAGGTCACGCCAAGACAATGTGAAAGACACTAACCCCCTAGCAAAACAAAAAGAGGGGAGTTGATAGGCACAGGAGAAGGTAGAATGAATTATTATGTATCATCTACTCCATACTTTATGTTCCTGCCAATATGTTTAACTTTGAGCATAAAAGGTGCCAGAAATAATTCCTCTTTATTAGCCGCGGTGTCAGATTTTACATAATAACAAAAATAAGACCTTTACAACTGCAGCAGCTTTTTCACGTGAAGAATGAGCCATTCATCCACATAACGAACTAAATATTACACTGTCGTTATCTAGAATTTCAGAAAATTGAACAAATGTAATGGCCTAAGAAATTCAACATACATATGCATACCCGACTATCGTGAAGAAACTGCAAAGCATGTCCTGCACCACAAATATGGTTATGTAAGAATGAAGACATTACAAACTGAAGTTATGAAAGATGTAAATATGCAAGACAGCAACAACAGAACAACAGGTGTAAGTAAAAGGCTCATCCTTTTATGTCTCAAGAGAATATATAATACACCATGGAACCTTTTTTTTAAGTAATTCACATGTGAAGCAATATTAATTCACATAATGCATGAATTAGAAATATCAAGAAATTTGCCAAAAAAATAAAAAGTATATCATCCAAAATATAACAGGAACATTCATGGGTGTATTATCCTGAACCATGCAAAAGCAATATATATACTGATTGATCAATCAATTAGAAGCGTCATTCCACAAATTGTTTCAGCTAGGATTTTGTACATGTCCAAAAGATTTCAAATAATCGGCTATATGGAAAAGAGGGACAGGTGTGACAATCAAGTAATGTACATATAAGGTTAGTCAGAATTCCTGCAACGGAGTTTGCCAATGTGAATCACAACCCATGAGAGTGAAATTAGCCGAACAAAGTGAAAAATATACAAGTTCAATATGCCAAATGGATTAAATCAAAAGAGTATATATAAATGTCATGATTGTCTTTGCCACCCCAAATATTCGATGTGAGTAAGTGCCCTGTATCTTCGTTGATATTAATGCAACAAAATATGGGCAAATTACTATTAAAATACAAAACAAAAATTGAAATACTGGATAGCGTTGTCCTGTGCAACAGCAGGTTCAGGCCAATTTTCCAGTATGCGTCAGTTCATCAGTCCTGAGAGTTGATACAGCCCTTTTTTTTTAACATTCATGTGCTTTAGTGAGTTCCAGTTCGTGTACAAGACAAAAATTTGATAATCTAAATATTTCATTTTCTTCTATTACAAACATATCCATTAGTGCATTTCACTTTTTTTCACTCTGCAGATGTACACATGCTCATTGCTCAAACAACAATGGCATGCAGCGTAGAAATACAGACACAGTGTAAAGATTCCACAAACTGATACGGGCAACAAACCGGCGGGGGGGAAGGGGGAGGGGAATGCCACTAACGAGGCTGGGGAACTTGTAGGTGTCAAGAAAGGAACGAGTTTAATGGAGAAGGCCATGGGAGACGAATCAATACGCTGAAGATCAGATGTACTCACGGAGAGGGCGAGGAAGAAGATGAGCTTGAAAGAGAACTTGCGGAGTTCCTTGAAGAGAAGGTAGCAGAGCACGATGAAGGCCGAGCCGACCAGCGACAGCGACGACGCCCCCACGTTGACCGCCGCCAGCACAACACGGTCCCTTGCCGTCAGGCCGCCCGCGGCCGCCACCGCCGCGGCGATCTGGCTCCCTGGAGGCGCTGGCGCCATCGCCCCCCGAGCAGATCTCCCCTCTCTCCTTCCCCTTCTCGACGAGAAGAGAGAGAGACGACGAGAAGAAGGGGAGGAACCGACGAAGGCCTCACGAGAGGACGCGCATTGTAGCTCGGCGGCGTTTTTTAGCCTTCGGTGGTTATTTTTAGCGGCAAGCGGGCTTCAAGGGAGGAAACAGATATGGGCCTAATGGGCTTCTCGTAACTGTTTTGTCTTTTGAAAAATGATCAGTGCACACCCTGGTTTAATTACACACACAGAGTGTCCATCAAGCAAACTATTTTTTAAAATATTTTTTAACATGCGACTCATGTCCTCTTAACTTATCGTACAAGTTATACCCCCATCCGATAGTCTAAAAAAATTAAAATTAAAAATCAGATTCAATGAATAATATTGATCTCAATTTTTCTTGAATCGGCCCTTTTTATTTTAAGTTTTTTTGAGTCATCGGATGGAGGTGTGTCTTGTACGGTAAGTTAGAGGGATGTGAACCCCACGTCATAATTTTTTTTAAAAAATAATTAATTTACTTGGTGCACACCCTGTTGTGTAATGGACCCGAGTGTGCTCTAAGCATAATTTTTCGTTGCCCCACACTTTGCTGTCTCCCTAATTACTTGGTTTGCTCCCAAGTTGGATAATTATTTTTATGTATGCACATGGTCCCTCCAAGATTATTCCGTGTGTATATACCACTGAGATCCTATAGGGTGACTTTGGTATGGAGTTAGGTTAAAGATGGGCTAAGTCAACCCGATTAAAGTAGCCCGGAATTAACTTATTTTTGATTTGGTGGGAGGGTAGTTAATCTGGGAGTAAGGATGTGGGCTAACCTAATTTTAATCTAGTATGATTTGATAAATAGTAAGTTAACCTAGTAATAATGAGAGAGAGAAATAGTATTTATTATGAGAGAGAGAGACACATTTAATTGAGCATTTATTGAGGTAGGAGGTTAACCCACCTTAACCCACCCTTGGGTGTGGGTTTCAAAATCTAAGAATATCCCTGGGTTAACCCTTAACCTAACCCGACTAACACTAACTCCTTACCAAAACACAAAAAAACTTATCCCGGAGTTAACTTAGAACTAACCCCGGGATAAACCAATACCAAAGAGAGACATAAGAAGTCAATGAAAGCTGTTGTTCTCCCTTTTAACATCCTCAGCATAACATGTATAGCCGGGCTCAACAACACAATCTGGACTAGATTTGAGACGTTCTCTTGTCCACGCAATTTGCCTAAAATGAGATAAGATTCTGGTCAGGATGCTTCCTGTTTACACACTCCAACTTCGAAATACACATATCATCCTAATTAAAGCAGCTTCGTGAAGCAAGCCTTGTTATTTCTTCTTTGCATAATCTTGGTAAGGTGATTGTTACATCATACCAAGACTTAAGTTACTGGAGCAATACTTGGTGCACTCTCTCTCTCTCTCTCTCTCTCTCTCTCTCTCTCTCTCTCTCTCTCTATATATATATATATATATATATTGAAAGAAGGGTAATATGTTGATAACTTAATTTGTTTATTTTTTTTGATTTTTTCTAATAGTCCGATCAAGATGATTTCATTTTCCCCAAGCCAACCATGTGCTTCTCAAGGCCTTTAGTCACCTTAATGATAGCTTATGAACCGGCTACTGCTGATTATGACCACTTGTGATCCACCTTTTGTTGTAAACAATGTGCCCCTCTAAGTGATACACATAAACATGCAAGTGAGTAGATCGGATAATTATCAGTTTAAAATTTGAATTTGAATTCATATTCATTTGATCAAATAATTATCCGAATAGAATAACTGATGAATAATTTAATCGGATATTGAATAATTTGATTATTAGTCGGATACGAATTTAGATAGTGAAATATCCGTGTTGGATATTATTCGACCGAACATAAATCCTTAGATGAATATCTAAGGATCCATACACTCTATATAAAAGTAACTCAAATCTTAATATGATGTTTGATTATTCTTTTTTATCTCTTTTTTTATCTCAAAATATAATTTAAAAATAAGAACTCTACTTACAGTCATTCAGTAAGTCCTCTCTTATTTTTTAGGATGAAGTTTAATCTTTTGATAATCTCTCTCAAAATTAAAAAAAAATCTTCATCTTTTTTTCTGAGAAAATAACTCATGACATTCTCGCACGGCTCGTACGACTCACCTCTAAATAAGTCTGATAATTATCCATTTAAATTCAAATCGAATTCGAATTCGAATTCATATTAATCAGATAATTATTCAAATAAAATATCTGACATATAATTTAATCAGTTATTGAATAATTCAGTTATTAATCAGATACGAATTCAAATATTACACTATCTGCGCCGTGTGAACCTACCAATAAGAGATCATATAAAGCAGCCGTGTGAACTTTCACCCAAGTTTGAGTTTCTCGTGGTTATGCAGTAAGAGTAATACTTGCTGTGTGTAACAAATGTGTATCTCACTTTGCTCATTTTTTCAAGTGGACGGATACGATGAGAAAAAAATAGCTTTTTTAGAGTGGACTGCAATAAACTATCCTATCAATCTGGTTGGACCAATGAGTAGTACGAGATGCAGATTTATTGTACACTCGAATGTGCAGTAAGTATATATTACTCGTGCAACAAATGACAGTCGGTATGTCCACCTTATGTCCTCTGTTTTTTCTTCTAACAATTGATCTCTTTAGTTGGGTTGTCAGACCATTCCTGTAATCCAGATCACAAATTAACAAATGGGTAACAGGACCTCGTTGCTGCATGCCTCAGATACAATGTCTTCTTTGGTTGCTGTGACAGCTGCCATAGGATCCAAACTATTTCAAACAGTTTGCTCACCCTGATCACTCTCTGTGTTTCTCTATATTTCTTATAAGATATCTTGCTTACGCCACTAAGAAAGAAGGGGGAGTACGATCGGCAGCATGCATGCGTATCCTCATTTCTTTATTCCATCTGCCTTTTCTTCTTGTCCGCTCCTGGTTTTGTTCTTTTGTGTGGGGGGGGGGGGGGGGGCGCAAGGACGCGGTGGTGATCTCATGAGTGACGAGCTGCTGCTTCTGCTGCTTCTTCCATGCTTCGGTGGTCGATTCCCACCAGCTTTCCGCCAGGAAGCTTTCCAGCGGCGAGGCGCCCGTTTGAGCACAAACAGGGAAGGGAACGAAGCACGTCTTAGGTGAGCTGTCCGGTAGGCCCATCACTTGATCTCATTATATAATTGTGCATGAAACTGGCACAACAACAGGGTCTTAATAATATATACGCCATTAGTTGGAAGGCAAGGTTTTGTGCCCCTGCAACACCCAGCAGGGGCTCTTATCCCGTCATGTCAATTACTTTCAATGGTTTCGGAGCACCAGCAATGGCACAAACAAGATAGAAAGCTGTCACCTCTCCGGATTGACCGGGTCATCTCAGTTTCTTCCTGCTGTTCTGAGCTGTATCTCCGGCTATGCACTGTGAGCGCAACTGGGTTACAGGGGACACATTAGGAACTCGTCTTATCCACTTCCAAGATGGAAGAATGTGGAGTGAGTTATTTGGATGAGAGTATTATAATAGTGACACAAGGTATGAGCAATTAGTTTTAGTTCACAGAGGAAGGCATGACCCCTTCCCACCAGTAAGTTAGCAATAGAATTTTGGCGACGGAGGCACTGCCAAGAATCTGTAACTCGCAAGTAGTTTAACGCTTTGAAGCGCGCGCTCAGAGAGTATTATATATAGTTGACTAACACCCCACTGATTGCATCAAGAGATGAACAAAGAGAGACAGCAACAGTGTGGGTGACAGGTTATCCTGTGGACTGCGTCTTCTCTGTCATGATATCATCATCACGAGGATGAAGGTGATGTACGAACTCTCGGGGTCTGAAGATGTCACCCGGGGGGGTTTCCCGAGTTTTGGATGCTGGCACATCCTATTCTTTACATGCATGTTGCTGTTTTCTTTTCTTTCTTTTATTGTTGCAGCAGCTCATCACAAGAAAGGTTCTCTAAAACCAAGGTTTCTAAATGAGTACGCATGGAAGGCCCATGGCATGAGGACCTTTCGGTGGAAGGGAAGGTTAAGGACCTTCCGGTGAATCCATTACAGAGTCGCAGGAATCCTAGAGAAGAATATATGTAACGTAGAAGAGTAGGGAAGAATGCACAGAAGTGCAATTAAGATGCACTTTAGGCGGGCATACTTGTCATAATGGAGAGCCTCTTGATTGCTGGATAACGGGGCAGTAATTACTAATGGTTAAGCTCTGGTCAGATTTGTTTCTTCGGGGAGTGATTGCTGCTATCAATCTTTCCCACTAGATGTGTTGTTCTGTCAAAAGCAGAGCATCCTAGATGGCTGAGATGCTGGGAGCCATGAAAGCCAGATGCCTCTTGAAGAGGAATCTTACATTATGTGTTCACAAAAGGATAAATGTCAATCTGCTCCATGGCAACTGCTAAATGAGGACCATAAACCACATGAGACTGTTGCATATGCTGAAGTAGACAGAGTTTGGTGAAGCAGGGTGAGGGTCCAGGGAGAGGGCAGGGAGGACTGCCCTCACAAATTTTGTCAGCATGTGTGAAGGAAAGCCTCCCACTTTACAACAGGAACATGGTCTGTCAAGAGCCAAATTTCTGTCTATTTTTCTATTTTAAATTCAAGTTGGAAGAATGGCAAAAGTTGAGGAAATTTATCCATCCAAGATTCAAAACCCAGGTTTAGTCCACCAGGAACTAGGTAATGAGATTGCTCATGTAGTTTTGAATAAGGAAAAAAGTATGAGAACAGAGGTATCAAGTTTTTCCTTCTAACAAGGCAACCTTTTCTGCTGCCCATCAATAGAAAACATCTATATGTACAAATGTAGTTTAGAATCCGAAACAAGGGAAAATTTTAATCTCCCTTTACGCGGTTATATCTGGGGGAGTTTCTGTAGAGGGCAGTATCACTGTAAGCAGCAGACTTTGGAGACCGTGTTCTCTGTCTACTTCCATGGTGGTGGTGGCGGCGTTGGTGGTGGGGATGGTGGTTCTTGTTCTCCTTCGCTTCCACCTTGTGCCCATCCTCCACTGGTGTTTCCACCTTGTGCACGTTCTCTTTGGCTTCGACCTTCCCGGAGTCGTCTTCTTTGCTGTTCCCCGCCGTCACCGTGTAGACGAAGTTCCCCATCGGTACGTCGTCGAACAGGAGGAGGGCCTCCAAGGTCTCCACGACGGCCTTCATGGACGGCCTGTTCCTGGGTGTGTGTCTCAGGCACCCGTAAGCCAGCTCGGCCGCCGCCTGCGCGCCCTTGGTGGAGTACTCGCCGTCGAGCTTGGGATCGATGATCCGGCCGAGCCTCCGTGGGTCGTTCAGCCACGGCCGAGCCCAGTCGACCAGGTTCTGCTCCCTGCTGGGGCGGCTCTTGTCGATCGACCTCCTCCCCGACAGGATCTCGAGCAGGACGACGCCGAAGCTGTAGACGTCGCTCTTGGCAGTAAGATGCCCTGGGAATCCACAGAGCTCCATGCATGTTAGGATCACAATTGGCAACAACTGCAACTGCATGCTCACAGTCGCTAGTGATGAAGAAGGGATAGATTAATGTGAACACTCACCAGTCATGACGTACTCCGGCGCCGCATAGCCCTCCGTTCCCATCACCCGCGTCGACACATGGGTCTCCTCTCCCTCGGGGCCGTCCTTTGCTAGCCCGAAATCTGAGAGCTTGGCTGCATAGTCCTGAAAGTTTAAAATTCAAAGATGGTGAGAAAACCGGACGTTTGATACAGTGGAGCTATTAAAAAAGATCTGATTAGTGCATGATCATGGATTAGCCGCCAGTGGTAGGCATGTGAACTGTTCTTTTCAACAGGCAGCACCACACAGGATAGTCCAAACTTTGTGGGGGCAGGAACACCCATTAGCTCCATATGGGATGCCACTGCCCATCAGTTCACATGCCATCCACCCAGAATCCACTTTGTTTTGTTTTTGAAATATCAGAACTTCGCTGACCATAGCCCGTATAATGGGTCAAAGCCGCAACCGTTCCAAGATCTTAACTGGCACACGCGTGTTCAGACGCGGCCGCAGCTGTAATCCCGCAGGCCAGGATTAGGTAGGCCGGAGGGAAGCAAAGATGTTTTCGCCAAAGCCCGGATGGTAGGGCAGGTGAGGAGAAGAGGCTTACCGAGTCCAGCAGGATGTTGGAGGCCTTGAAGTCTCGGTAGATCACCGGCTTCTCTGCTTCGTGGAGGAAGGCGAGGCCCTTGGCGGCCCCCACCGCAATCTTAATCCTCGTCTTCCATGGCAGGGATGCAAAAAATCCTGCAAACGATGAGGAGACTAATTAATTATGCCAAACCCACCAAACTAATCATTCATTGGATCGAGAAAACGTATAGTGGTTGTGCTTCCTAATGCGCATCTAACTTGAGAAGGGCATATATATACTGTTGAAGCCGTGAGCAAAAGGTGAGGTGGGTCTACCATGCATCTTTCTTATCGATTTCCCTCCTAAAACAACTACCAGATTTCCTGTAGAACAAGTCTCCAAATCTCAATATGCCAAGTGTAAGCAACATAGTTTAATTAACCCCGGGCCCTCTAGGTTAAGAAAGAGAACGTTGCTTTGAAATATATATTAAAGCTTACACTGGCTAATCAAGGCACCAATAACTAATTAATTAACCTCATTCATCATGACCCATAATAACAAATAATTAAGGTGTAACGCACTACGGCCAGGTGTGTGCCCCGGCCTCAAAATTGGGGTGTAGAACATCTGAGAAGGGACTTACTCTTGAAGAGGTGGTTCTCCAAGCTGCCCCTGGCCATGAACTCGTAGACGAGCAGCCTGTGCTCGTCCTCGCAGCAATATCCTATCAGCTTCACGAGGTGTGGATGCCTCAATTGCGCGAGAAAGATCACCTCCGCCTGCAAAACCATATCATCAGAGAAGAGAACGTACGGATCAGCAATCAGATAATCCTTTTAGTGATCACTGCAATTCTTCCACTCATAAACATAGATCATTGTCGTTGTTCTTCTTCTTACCAGCCACTCCTTGTGGCCCTGCAAGCCGTCCTGGTCCAGCAGCTTGACGGCGACGTGCTGCGCCTGCAGGCCGGGGCGGAGCTTCTCGTCGACGTAGCCCTTGAAGACCGGGCCGAACCCACCTTCTCCGATCCGGTGGCTCATGGAGAAGTTGTTGGTCACCGACTTCAGCTCCGCGAGGGTGAAGACGTGCAGGTTGGATCCGGCGAGGGACAGCGACAGGTCCTCCGGCGAGAACGGCGGCGTCGCGTTGCTGATGTCGGAGTAGGACACCCTCTGGGGTGAACGCTGCGTGGCGGCCGGCTTGTTCCCGGTCCTCCCCATCGTGGGGCTGTCCCCTACCTTGCCGTAGCAGGCGAAGACAGATCTCCATGAAAGCTTCCTCTTGGCCATATTCTCCTCCCAGCGGAATACTCCGCAGAATCGAACTGATCAGAGAAACAAGAAGGTGCAGAAGATCGAGAAGCGGCAACCACGTACACAGCTCAGTCAAACCCAAGATGATGAGTTTATCCGATGTGTGCTGCAGGGATTCTTCAAGCGGACGACGGGTAGCTCCTCTCTTCCAAGACTGTATGGTGACTCGAGGAGTGCATGCAAGGTGTGGGTTCTGGTGTGCTGGAACGCCCCTCTGCAACTTTTGTTAGTTGCTTCTTCCTTGGCCCCCAAGCTGAAGAAAACTTCAGTTGGAGGAGGAGGAGGAGGGGGTTTGGTGGTGGAAAGGGATAGAGAGGGGGTTGCCTTGCGTTATAGAGACGACATGGAGGCTATGCTTTGTTTAAATAAGAGCAGCACCTCCCACCTGCCATCGCCATGGCTCTCTCAACCCTCACCCTCGCCACCTACTCCACGAGAAATGAACGTAGAAGGATGTTTCGGGTTGTGGGGCGGGAGGGGGGAAAATGTCTTTGCCCTCCCCTTGACTTAGGATGTGACGTCAACGCCTGACATCCCAATACGCGTCCGTGTTCCCTCTCCTTCTCCTGTGCATGCTGATGTTCTTCTTCTTTCTTCTACGAGGGCGCGTTTGTTTGAGATTTTGGGGGTGATGTTTGATCGCAGAAGAAATCGCACCCCTCAAAAATCTAAAAAAAATAGGTTATGATCGTATCAAAATTTTTAAAAATTACTTTTTTTGTAAGAAGAGAGATGTAATAGCACAAGAACTAACTTTTAAAAAAATCTAAAAAGATTCTCTAAAAGAGTTTTCTTTCTATCTTTACATACTTTTTTCAAAAAAATTAAAAATCAAAGCCCAAACAAACTAGGCCTTAGGATGTTAGATCATTGAATTTTTGGATATCGATCACTGTCTGTTTCTGGGTGAAATGTTTTTCTTGAATCTTGATGTTTATTAATTCATTCATTCCGAGTTATGCTGTCAACCTCTCAGGAAATTATATTTAGGAAAGATTTCTTCGACTTTTTTCTTTGAGAATTTTTTCTCTAGAAGAGAGGGTTTATCAAATATGCAGTCATAAGGAATTGAGAATGAATAACATAATTAAGAGGGGTTACTAGTTAAACATGACAACTTATATTAATTACATACGGGAATTAGTGATCTTCACAAGCTTTTCTGTTCTTTTTTTTTTGATAAGTACTCTTCTTTTTTAGGGAGGCATTAGCGAGGAAATATGCGTCTCGCGACGGAGGCACGGGTCGAACATGCGCCCTTCCCCGAGGTGAGAACGGGTGAATCACGGCACCGATATCGAAACAAATATCTAATCAAATATTCTAACGGTGACACACAAATCAAGAATTCAGCAAGAGGACGCCGGGGAATTGCATACAAGTCGAAGTATTTTAAATGAGATGGGGACTGAATTTAATTATCTCTCGACACAAGCAAGGAATCTAGCGATCATTTTCTTCTTTCATCGGTGTGACCGAAGCTTCTTAATTTACAATATTCACTTGAGTTGAATATATATGTATTAGGTTTTATTTAAGTCGCACTTAAATTAATTAAGGGAGTTGGTTTGGGGTATTAAGTGTTCGAGACTTCGAGGACCTGAAGGGGAAGATAAAATACAGCCGGGTTTCTAGAAACCCGTCCCACTCGTAATAATGGCGCTGATATGCTTGGTGGGGAAGCTTGCTTGTGTTAAGAGCAAGAAACTTCTGAAAGGTTGATGAGCTATGTCTAATCAGACGCTTGGTTTGTTAATCTCATTGGGTTGGGGTCCGATTAATCCACCAACATTATCTAGACTTTTGAAACTTCTGTCGGGGCCCTATCCGTTTCTTCTTCTTCTGCTTCTTCGTCGTCTTCTTCTTCCATTAAACCCCTTCCTTGGCACGGGGGCATCCACAGATTTATACATTGCGAAGTTGAAAGACTTCTCAGAAGTCAAGGGGCCTTCTTGTTTCATTGGGAACACATCGATCTACTTCTCCCCATTCTTCTCTTTCGTCGGGTCCGGAATTTTCTTCCTACCCAGATGACCGCGTCAACCCCCCCTCCCCGCCCCCACCCTCAGCCCTATTTTTTTATTTTCCTCTCTTCTTGTGAAGGAAGAGCTCCAAGTACTAATTCATGGCGTCTCTTGGGTCCGTCAGCTCGCCTGTTTCTTTCTTAGGACATGTCCCCGGAGCCCCACCCCAAGGACCAGTTGCACTCCCCTGTATATTGTGCTTCCTCATTATTAGGGTGCTCTTGGAACGGATATAGGGTGGGAGAATTTTTTCAAAATCTCTTAAAGAGAGAAGAAACACTTTTGAGTAGATTTTGAAGATTTACTAATTCTATTCTTTTTCTCTCTATCTCTCTCTAAACTTTTAAATTCGTCATAAAATAAAAGATGACGAGACATTAAGATATTTGGAAATAATTTTGGTGGAGGAGAGATTCTAATGATCAGAGGACCCAAAATCTCTTTCCTCAATCTGTTCTAAACGTGCCCTTAGAAGAGATTTCATTCATGTTATGTTTTCTATTGGATGAAAATAAATGGCATCCATCCTCGAGATATGTGAGCTCCACATTTGTTAGGCTCGAGCTGATGCTCCTCGGGGCTCCCCTGCGCTACCGCTGCAACAGGATATCTACCCTCTGGTTCTTGATGCTGCCCCCGACGAGTTTGATGGTTCGGTTCATGAGCAGGGACTGAAGTTTGATGCTGCTTTCCAGCCCGCCCGCAGGAGTAAAAGAAAGAATCGACGCAGGCCCAATCATCTCGAGTCCTACAGTCACAGGTTTTAGCTGGTCGTCTCTTTGTTTTGGTTTCCTTGGCCTTGCCTTGCTTCTTTGGGCCTTTCTTGGATTCATGGATTGGTTTCTCTTAGCGTCTTTGTAGGTCTATCTTCCTTATGTTGTTTGTGGCCCCTTTCGGGTGCCTTTCTCTACTTCCCTCTCCTTCATATATTGTCTCTGTCATTTACTGTTTTACTTAATGAAAATCGCTTGCCAGGTGGTCAAGGTGGAGCATCCAACCTCTTCCGTAATGAAAGGATGAACGGAAAATCTCGACCCACCTTACAAGTATTACCTTTGAGTTAAAAAAAAAAAGAGACGTACGTGAGTTGGATTTGAATTGAAACCAAGTCTATCACACTTAGGATAGACTATACTGTTCCCGTCGTTAAAAAGGAAAATAAATGACATCCATGCTCATAATTTACAAGTTAATTCTCGATTTCAAATGGTGAGAGAAATAAGTTGATGCCATGGTCTAAAATTGGTACTGGCCTACTATTCAGATTTTGAATCAATTTATAAACCTACTCCCTACATCATCTGACTTTGTCTCTATTTTTCTTTTTGAAAAATGCTATCATGAGAAAAAAAATTTATTTCTTTAACTCAACCGACATATATGGATGGATGTAGACATGTAAACGAAGCGGATACGGAGCAGTTAGTATGATATCTGAATTTCTATCCGATTAATAATCGAATTATCTAATATCTAATTAAATTATTCGTCAAATATTTTATTCGAATAATTATTCGATGAAATGAATACGAATTCAAATTTGATTCGAATTTTAAATAGATGATTACTAAGCTTATTTATAAGTGAGTCGTGCGAGCTGTGCGGGAGCGTCGTGAATTATTTTCTTAAAAAAAGAAAGGGTGATGGTTATTTTTATTTCGAGAGAAGTTATCAAAAGATTGGACTTCATCTTAAATAATAATAATAAAAGACTTATCAAATGAGTGTAAGTGAGGTGATTATTTCTAAATTTTATCTTGAGAGAAAAAGGGATAAAAAAGAACAATCAAACAACATATTAAGATTTGAGTTATACATAGAATAGGTGGATCCTTAAATATATATTCATCTAAGTCTTTATATTTTGGTCGGATAATATTCATCACGAATTTTTTAATATCTGAATTCGTATCCGATTAATAATCAAATTATCTAATATTCGATTAAATTATTCATCAAATATTTTATTCAAATAATTATCTGATCAAACGAATACGAATTCGAATTCAGTTCAGATTTTAAACGAATAATAATTATCCAACCTAAATGATAGGATAAAATTTAGACACCGTCCACGTACCTTCCCATGTGACTTGTCCACATGCACTTCTATATATTGTCCCGCTTTGTTTTTCCTCAGGATCATCAGGGGAGAAACTCTTCTTTGTCTTCAACATCCCTCTGCCATCTCCACAACCCCTTTCCCTCGAAGTAACTAGAAGTCCAGGTTTCTAATACCACATGGGTCTTCTTTTCACTGTGAGTGAGAAGGAACGTAATTAACTCCTTAATTCACATATCTAGTATTTCATGTGGATTTATATCCAGCGAAATGGTGCGGGGGGCGAGTCAAAGGTGTACACGGCATCTTCTCGAGAGAGCCCAACCGGTGCAAACAACAGCATTGGTGTGGACGCCCTCCACTTGTGCTTGTGAAAAGTAGACGCGGATGGTGGCGCGCGGGTCATGGGTCGCTGCATGGCCTCTACACAACTCGTTCTCCGCCCCCACACGGCCCGTCCACACGGAATCGGACGTCTCTCTCTCTCTCTCTCTCAACTCTTTCTCTGCCCCCACCCGGCCCGTGCACTTGGAATCGGACCTCTCTCTCCGCGTCGCAGCTGCGGCTCGACGTCCATGCAAGAAGTTCGATCGGCGTACGGCTCGACGCCGCGGAATGTTCGACTCCACAATGTGCTCGAGCTGCACTACAGCTGTAAAACCAATCTCTCTCTCTCTCTCTCTCTCAATTCGTTCTGTGCCCCCACACGGCCCGTGCACTTGGAATCGGACCTCTCTCTCTCTCTCTCTCTCGCCGCGTCGCAGCTGCGGCTCGACGTCCATGCAAGAAGTTCGATCGGCGTACGGCTCGACGCCGCGGAATGTTCGACTCCACGATGTGCTCGAGCTGCACTACAGCTGTAAAACCAAACAGATTCCGGCGAGATTTTGAACAGCCGGCCGCGAGAGTTCTACGTGTGGATGTGAACCCTCTTTGACCACTAATGTTCGACTACGCAAGAAGGTTAGCAAAACCTCGTAATTAGTATGTACTTCGTGTGTATGTGATTCTCGCATGATTTGTCTAAAGGTGGCATTTGATTCGGATGTGCAGGGTGGAATTTTTTGAAAAATCTCTGCACAGTGCATCATATATGTCAGATTGTCATGATTTTTTTAAAAAAAATCTCATTTAGCAAGGCCTCTCCCGCCCTCACGGCCGGGTTATTATTGCTGGTAGGGGGGTGTTAATAATGGTGGGAAATATTGGGTCAAACTGTGGGTGAAGGTGGGTGAAGGTTAACGATGGTTTAGCACATATGGGGAAAGTGGGTTTAGGTGAATTTTAATGTATCGTTTTTCTTGAAATCCGTGAAGAAGATGGTTGGGATCAATTTCTCGATCAGGATTTTTGACATTCTCTCCTCCTGTGTCACTCTCTCTCCTAATTAAAAAATTCCCTGATCGTAGAAACCCAGGTGTGCAAGTTTCATATTCGATTGGATTCGTGCGCTACAAGAAAAAAAATGAAATTAGTGGCGAAAAAAGTCTCTTTCTAATCTCTCTCTAATCTATTGTTAAAGACTTTAGCGACAGATTCGTCACCGATTAACGATCATCATTAATTAATAAATAATTATTAGCGACTAATATAAATTTTATAGCTAATTCGTCTCTGATTAATGATGAAAATTAAAATCTCTCTTTAATCGGTCGCAGATTAACAATAGATCGTCGTAAATCCGTCGCTAATCTACGATCGATTAGAGAGAGATTTTAATTTTCATCGTTAATCAGGGATGAATTAGCGACAAAATTTATATTGATCGCTGATAATTATTCGTTAATTAACGACGATCACTAATCGACTGCGAATATGTCGCTAAAATCTATAGCGGTAGATTAGAGAGGGATTAGAGATAGAATTTTATCGTCGCTAATCCGTTTTTTCTTGTAGTAATGGAATTTCAATAATTAGAATCTCACAATCCCTCTCTAACATCCGAACCAAAGAAACCCTTATGAGTGTGACCCTTACTGAGTCGAGTATACATATAGTGTCATGTTTGAGTCGTATCGAGACGATCAACTCGGTTTGAGACAGCCCAAATCTCTTTGATTCAGATCATAATATGTACTAATCTTGAGTAGTCAGTATCATATTATATTTGAACCGGCCAGACCGAGTCGATAAGAATGGCCACTAAGGTGAACCTTGTGTACTTTGACGACATGTAGTGGGGGCTTGCCAAAACTGAAGGCCTTTCTTATAACCTTTCGTGATCTTGTTACAGTTTCAGCTGCTGTGCTTGGTGATCGAGTCAAGTGATCACGTAAATATAACTCTAGCTAGAGGAGAGTATTCAAAAGTTGCAGGTAGCCCGCCACGGCGACGTCAAGGGCTGTCATAATTGTCTCAAAGATTTAGGGGGATAGAGATGAGTTCTCAGTTGGACGGCGATGTACATCGAGCAGTATCTATGGGAGGGATTATTAAACGTCGGTAGGTGAGAACCACCATTGTCGACGTACAGTATCACCACCTGCTGTCAAGTCTTTTGCCCTTCTTGCAAGCTAGATCCCCAAATCAGCTTCTGTTTATGTTGGTTTCTGTGAAATATTAGTTAAACTCCTGCGGCCTAACTTGACGAGCTTTTGGATTTTAGAACGATATGTCTTGTGTTCAACGAGGTTTTCCAGTCCTTTCTGCATGCAGTCTATGTCGGTGGCTTCGCGTTACAGTTGAGTGAACATGAGGATATGCGATAAAATACTATCTCATAAAGGATGTATATAATCAAAGGGTGAATTTGATAATAGGTTAAAATAAGTTAATCCGAATGAGGCCGGGTGAGTTATTATTTGAGTTTTCAGATTTTTGATTTGGTAGTTTATCTTAATCGAGCTCGGGTAACATTTTTACGTGAGAGAGTAGAATGAGTTAACCTCAGAATAAGATCCTAACCCTAATCAATCCTGGTGTACGATAATCTTGATACCAAACTTAGTTAAAGACAGATAGACGGAATAACTCACCATAATCAACCCTTATTCGGTTATCAAAGTCGCCCTACAAATTTATCATCAAAATAGCATCAATGCTTTTTGCTGCCGTTCCATTTCAAACTCTGACGGTCTAGGGTTTAGAAACCAGTGGTGAAAGGAAGGATACCAATCAGCCTCGTTGCTTCTGTGAGAAGAAGAAGTTGGAAGACATAATCAATGGCAAGTCCTTGGATCCCCACTGCCACTAGTGGACGCCTCTCTCCTTTCCCAAAACTGTTTCTTTAACATGCCTGTCCTTCCTCCTCATGGTTTCAGCGCCAATATATGAGGTCGTCATCAGAGACGCAGATGAGATTCTGTAAACTCACCATTATGGGCCATGCTTGTAATGAAATATATATAAATCCGTAACATAATGACAATTAACGAGTCGTTGAATCCCTGTTAATCGTACTGGTCAGCTACTAAAACCGGCTCATCTAACTCACCAACAAGCTCCCAATTTCAATGCCACTATTATTATCCAAACTCATCCCATATAACTTAATCAATCAGCAGTGCATGCTCGCCCACATCACTATAGATATATATATACACATGCAAGGACGCATATCATGCGGAACAACACTCATGAGGATCATTAGTAAAGCTATCAGAGCGTGGCTGAGAACTTGTTCACGTACGGCTACTTAATTAAGAAGAAACAAGAGCAGCAGCAGCAGTAGCAGCAACATGTGCCCTGGCTTGATCGGTGATTAGGCAACCCGATCCCCTGTCCACATGCATCTCCACAAAGAAACCCCAGAAAACTAGACATATGGCCAACTGCACTTAATGTCTAATCTCAGTTCCCGTCTCAGTTTAATTACCATCCACGGCCACACATCTATCCTTCCAAAACCGAACCTGTCGCAGCAGCAGCACACAGGCAATTAAACTAGCTAGCTAGTTGGGGACACACTGCAAGACGACGTTAACTAATTTGGGTTGAGGGCTGTACTTCTGCATCCCCCATCATACAATTCTTGATCAGACGGCATCATCATCAAAAGAAATAATCGTTTTGTCAATGGCGGGCTGCCCGTACGTGGTGTTTCACTTCCGTGGAGATGTTACAGTTTAAGTGTATCCAACAACCCTACGTGCATTGTGATCCCTTCCTCCATTCTTGCATTTAACGTGCCCCCTCCAGGAGACTGCCACAAACAATACCTCGGGCTTGTCCATATATGCCCAAAGGTCGGAATTTAATTTGAGTGAGCTCGTTAGAACTTGGGGCAGGAAATCCATGGAAGCTTTTGACTTTCTTGCCCTTTCCGTGCACCAGGACGCAGAAGATCTTTACAGCAAGTGGCCTGTAGTTTTCTTTTAATCCCTCTCTTGAAGGGCGAGAAAAGAAGTTTTTTTGGGGGGGCAACATTTACTGGTTCAAACCTTTAGGTCAGTGCTTCGACGGTACTGTGCGGACACGTAAAAGCTTTTATCTTCCCAACTGTGAATCCTTGATCCACCTACGGGACAGGAAGGGCTTGACATGCATATCTTACGACATATTAGTACTATCGACGGACTCTTTTTTTTTTTTTTTTTTTGGGGGGGGGGGGGGGGGTAACCCAATGGTTAGGCACTTAAATAAGGGAATTGGGGAGGGAGAGACCAATGAGATCGATGCCTAGCAATTACAAGAGGCACGAACAATGCACACATTTTTTGCTCGTAGATGACGCACACAGTGGCACAGAGGGCACTCAAAAATATGAGAGATCTGACTCCGCACATTGGGGAGGGGAATCAAACATGCTATCTCCTCACGAGAGGAAGGTGGGTGAACCATCTAGCTAGACATGCTTCGTGTTCACCATCGACTGACTCGACACCAATAATAATATTAATAATGAGACTCCATACTCTATGGCCCCATTTGATAATCGAATACTTCAAGTGCATATTGCGCATTCCCCGGTGGGCAGGGCTTAGCATCCTATTTCGCCGGTAACAACCAAAACCGGCTTTGATAAAATTGGGATTTGACCCCAGCCAGTTAGTGCAAGAATAGGCAAAAAAATGGGTTTTGTGGGGGTTTACGTATTCTAGCCGAAAGGGTCGAATAGGCTAGTCGCCTTGGCACACGCGGACAACGTATTCGCCTCTACCCTGCTCTTTTATCAAAGGAGCCCTATGAGTGTAGGGGTCCTTTACACTCACCTAATCCGCTTTCCCTACGTGCTCTAAAACATCGAGTGCTCGCCATTAAACACTGCATTCTACATGGACAAGACAAATTCCCTCCCATTTCTTCAATCAATGTATCAGTCTTCAACATGTACATTACTTCTATCTAGACCACACAAGCGCGTGATGTATGGAAGAGATAGAGGAGACAAACTCTCCTCCCTCTTGTCTAGATCAAACCACATTCCCAAGAACGTACACTCATCTTTTTAATCCTCACGAGTCATGCCACCGATCGACGACACGATGCCGAAGTTCCAACCACGCAAATGATGCGTTGATGAAAGCGTTTTGTCAACCCCGTTGTTCTGGTCAGCTCGTGATAAAACTCGGAGAAATCTTTTTAAAGAGAGGCCAGGAACCTCATCCCTGCAGGCCGTTCCCAGTGGCGTGGACTCCAGGGATTTCTCGGGGTAGCCTCTCCAACAGACAAGGACATAAAGAGCTAGCTAGGCATGCATGCACTGGGCCCCGTCGACCTTGACTGATGAATAATTCAGATGTCCCGTTCAGACCTCCCAGGCGTTCTCCAGGTACTTGGCCAGAAAGGCAGACAGAAAAGGTTGGGGCCATTGCAGCTGCATGCATCCCCACTACCCACCGGTACCGGTGCCGTAAAGACCCACCACTTTTGCATCTCTCAGATCTTTTAGGTCTCGGCTGCATCATATCCTTCTGGGCCAACATGTGTCCCCGGCCTCTTCCTATATATCTTTCAGATCTTTTACTTAGATTTTTCTTGCGTCCACCATGCATGTTTGCTCTTCCCCATTCTTGTTCTCCAGAGCCTCTTCTTTCTCAGATCTTTTACCCAGATCTTTGTCGGGGCCGGATCGATCGGATCTCCTTCTTCCTGCTCCACCATCAATTGCCTGTCTCATTCGTTACATAGCATATTGCGGTGGAGTACCAAAACCTGCAGGGATGTGGCGTGGGCCGTCCCAAGTCATAATTAAGAGCACAAGGCTAGCTCTTGCGGGTTCACAAGCAAGATTCTTTTTCTCATTTTTTTTCTTTCTTTTCTCTTTAATGATTACAATTAAGGGGGTCGTTGAAATCACTTTTATAGTCTTTCAAAAAGTATTTTATTTATTTGGATTTGTATGTTAATGTGCGCACATATTTGACCAAAAAAAATCCAACAAATGGACGTCCGATCGTTTGAGCCTATTTTTCATGGTTAGATCTTAGGGTGCGTTTGGGAAGGATATAGGGTGGAGAGATTTTTTAAAAATCTCTTAGAGAGAGAAGAAATACCTATCTCTCTTTAAATCTCGAAATCTACCATAAATAAAAATTGATAAGACATTGAGATATTTGGAAAAAAATTTGAAAAATGAAGGATTCCAATAATTAGAGAGTTCAAAATCTCTATTCGATATCCTTTCCAAACGCACCCTTAGAGTACTCGATCGATGCTGATTACATCTTTTACAAAGAAGTACAATCTATGATTACATCCTTTACAAAGTAGGGAATAATCCCGTGGCTAATTCTGTGCCCTCTCGTACGGTTGAGAAGTTGTGTGTTCGAATTTAGATATGGGATGACTGAAAAATTACTTGTGCACTTTCGATGTCACGTTAATTAGTGACCATACTAAATCTTTAACTTAGCATGCCAGTTATCCGAGTTGAGTTTTAGACTAACTGTGTTAGATTCTGAATTATAAAAAAATTGACAATCTCTTATTAATATATATGTAGTTGGAGCCTCAAAATTCAGCATCTCGTCATAAATGAGAATTAAGATGAATGTTGAAACTGAAATAGGATGGCTTAATCATTTAAAATTTTTAAAAAAATTAGTGGCCCTCATATATGGGTATGAGTGTGACGTGACGTAGGGGTAGGGCTGTCAATGGACCGGGACCGAACTGAGTTTAGGTCGACCTGATTCGGGACCGACTCATCAATATTAAAGTTCGAGCCCGATCAAGGCCCGAGTTATGTCAGGCTGGGCCCAACACTAATAAAAAAAAATAAAGTCCGACTAAGGCCAAGCTCGATTCAAAATTTTAAATAAAAATAATAATATATAATATATTTAATAATATAAAATATATAATTTTACTAAATTACTTAGAATTTTTATGTTAATTACTTAATTTATTTTAAAAGAAAGTTCTTAATTTTTTGATTAAATATAATAGAATAATTTTAACTAATTAGTTTTTAATTTTGAAGAAAAAAAAAGAGAATAGGTCAGGCCGACGGATCGAACTCAAAATCTGAGTCTGATCCGTATATCTAGTCGATCGGGTCAACCCGTGGGTTGAAAAAGGTCTTACTATCCAGCCCAAAATCGAGCTAAGTCCGTGAGTCGTCAAGTTGACCTAATCCATTGATAGCCCTACGTGAGGGTCAAGTAAAAATAAATTTATCTCATGAATAGTGAAACTAACTATTTTTTACTATTCATATGACCCGATTTTTATTTTTGTTTGATCTTATATTACGTCATCTGATGACTTGACACTTAAACTTGAGATAAAAATCACTTAAATTTTTTTAAAAAATAAACATTATATTAATTATATCGAAGAGTATAATTAACGCGTGTGTTGCACAGACCATTTCTATTTGAAATAGTGTACTAACCTAACATGAAGCGTTTTCGTTACTCGCTAATAGGAATATTGCTGGCCTCGTGTGAATCCATGCACAAGTATTGTTCTCTTTGGCCCACTTGATAACATAATAAGGGTGAGTAGGATAAGTTATTCAAGGTCGAATGAAAACTTCGACTTTGATATTAAGAATAGCTGACTCGGCCTCCGCTAGAGTTTTCTCATTATTTGGGCGAACAATTGATTCGAGAGCACTCCTCGAATCAATAAATACGACCCCGACGAATGCCTTTTCTCCTAGTATTACCCCTTTAGATTTAAGATAGTCTAATATAAAGTTTTGCGTGAAGAAATCGGGCGGAGGGTTCTTCGGTCGAATTGAATGATTCAGGAAGGTGTGAAGAATTACACCTTGAAATTTATGACGTTACAAGGTGACGAGTACTAAATATATTAACCCAATAGAATATGCGATGACACCTGAGGTAGACGTAAGAATCAATTCTATTCAGTCGTCCTTCTGGTCCTCCCAACATGGTTTGAGGTCTTGAAGTGACACGAGCTGACTAGAACGGCACCTATTGTATTCGGACTAACATGATATGTGATTTGTTTAGTAGCTTACCAATTACTATAAACTATTTAAATAATAGTATAACATTTAAAAGTAATTTATTTTTTTAAACTAAACATTATAATAATCGTATAATAATATAAGTAGCCGTAGATCTTGCATTTTATATAAAGGGCATTAAACTCTATTGTCAAATTTATTCATTTATTGATTGTCTAATAATGATATAATGCTTGAAAATTCACTCAGGAGAGACATTCGGTAATATTTTTTCAGCGAGAGGTTGAATGGCGCAAAGCAACGTTACATTCCACCTATGACAAGAAATTCTATGCGGTTGTACATTCATTGAGGCGGTTAAGACCCTGACATGTTAAGTGGGTCGAGTTTCTCTAGAAATACATATTTGTTCTGAAGCATAAGTCTAGAGTGGACAACAAGTCCACTGATGCAATGAGCTGTCACATTTATTTATTGCATACTCGATCTTGATATCCATGTGGTATAAGATTTGAGAGCATTAAAGGGCAATATGTGACTTGTCAAGATTTTGGAGAGACATGTGCAGTTGTCTGAGCGGCATGCTACAATGAGTGCAGACTATCTTCTCCAGGATGGTTACTTGTTCGAGGGGTACCAATTATGCCTCCCAGGAATGTATTTGAGAGTATTTGGGAGTTGCATGATTACAGTGATGTTAGACATTTTGGTCGGGACAAGACCATTACCATGGTTGAGGATAGGTTCCTCTGACCTAGTCTAAAGAGGGATGTACGTTGCCCGGATTGTGAGCCAGTGTAGGACATGTCAGCTTGTCAAGTAGAGAAAACAAAGCATTGGTCTCTACACACCCTTCCATGTCCCACATGAGCCTTGGCAAGATCTTAACATAGACTTTGTCCTAGGACTTTCACATAATGTATGAGGTCATGATTCCATCTTTATTGCGGTGCATCGATTTTTCAAGATGACACATTTTATTCCTTACAGTAAGAAAGTCGACGCCTCACATGTGGCTAAGCTTTTTTAAAAGAGGTCGCTCAATTGTATGGATTGCCTAAAACCATAGTGTCTGATCATGACGTGAAGTTTGTGAGCTATCTTTGGAAGACACTGCGGAGGATATTAGGCACTAGACTCTATTTTTCATTAGCATATCATCCAAACTAAGGTTATTAATAGCAATCTTGGGGATCTATTGAGGTGCCTAGTACGTAGGAGAGCACCCTGGAGGTTGGGATGGGGTCCTTCCTATCGTTGACTTCACATGTAACGATTATGTCAATAGGTCCACAGGTCAAAGTCCTTTCATTATTATCACAGGTTGTCACCCTAGGAGGCAGTTAGATTTGATTCCCCCCCCCCCCCTATTGAGTCTCGTCCGTCAGACCTAGTTAACAGAGTCATTTGCACAGTACATTAATCCATTGCATTCGTATATTCGTAGAAAAATAAATTTAAGTAACATGCATTATAAACCAATTGAAGATGATCACCGTTGATATCATGAGTTCTTCGAGGGAGATATGGTGATAGCGAGGATGAGGTCTGAAATCACGAGTACGTACATGCAGGCCATGGCCGTCCGGGTTCCTTCACGTTGCACATGTTGCAGCCATGCATGTTCCCCTGGCCTCCCTCACAGGTGTACTAGCTAGGGTTTTCATTCTCATTATTTGCTCAACTTTCTTGTAACATAGCATGAAATCTGGACGTAGCTAAACGTAGATCACGTACGGAGTGAGCATACAAGCGAAGGAATCACTTAGTTTTGGTATAAAAATGATGTAAAGTGTTTCAAAATATTATGTAAAATTTAATTAATTAACTTTGTAATAATATTTTATGACAGACCGAACGACCCTTAAAGATCGAGCTGACGTCACTCTGCTACGGCAGTAGTTCCTCACCATCCCCCCCCCCCCCCCAATCGTGCAACATGATCTCAAAAGGAAACACTATAGAATATAGGGTTCATTTCATATATATCATCCGTACATGTAATATATATATATATATATATATTAAAATTACCATTTTTAGATCTCAAATTATCATAACATTCATGTCGAACTCAAATCTCTCCACCACACAAAATATATATATCAAAATTATCATTTTTAGATCTCAAATAATCATAACATTCATATCTGTCGAGGTGGCACGTTCTATCACTTCCGTAATGAAGGGACGAACGGACTCTTCATTTTTCACCTTGTAAGTATTACATTTCAGTTAAAAAAAATTCGAATCTCTCCCTCACACAAACTATGAA
Organism: Amorphophallus konjac; assembly: GCA_022559845.1. Lineage (NCBI taxonomy): Eukaryota > Viridiplantae > Streptophyta > Magnoliopsida > Alismatales > Araceae > Amorphophallus > Amorphophallus konjac. The sequence continues at coordinate 94,728 of JAHNEJ010003423.1, read as the reverse complement.
GATATTTTTATTATTTAGTGATATTTTTTAAATTTTTTATTAATGATAATGATATATACGATATTCGACATTTAAATACACTAATTTTGATATTCCGCGTGCACGAATGGTACACGTGAGATTAACTTTAAAATATAGATAATTGGTTGAGATATGAGAAAATATTATCTTTAAAGTGGGTGTCCAGAGTCAAATTGAGGGGCCTCGATAGGTGCTCTGAGTCCTTGCTACTTGCTCCTACGTACGTACGTAATGGCTTCAGGTGGAACTAACTCTATATTGCTTCCCTCGAGGAAAGTTTTTGATACTGGAGGAATCGTAAGATCTACATAACTGATACGTGATGTATAATCGATATGTATTCATATATTATATATTTTATTTTATATTAAATATATCTTAATATATAAATTAGTTAAAGACGTTCTTTGTCTCCAGCGAGTTTCAAATTTGAAATCAACGATTTTGTCATAGTTAAACACGTAACATCTTAACTAACTCAGTTACGCGTGATATCATATTAATATTTATTATAATAAATATTTATTATATAATTCTTTATCAATAATACGTTACGGTATAATATGATATGATATCGTATCGTACCGTATCAATATATAATTGATATGATCGATACGATCGGACCGTCAAACTTTACCCTCGAGTACATGCAATACCACAACACTGAGATTCCTACGTACATTAACCTATTGGTCAATGAATTGCCTGATTCGAGATTGGGTTAATTAGGTCCGGATTGTTCGGGTTTTTCCCCGTGTTGTGATGACCATGGATGCTGGTCTTACCTAAACCCACCAAGAATTGGAGTCTTATATCATGCCAGTGGCTTTTGTTGAAATTTAAGTTTCAGGCTTAGTCTCGGACGAAACATATCCTTTACGACCTATCCGTAAGAATACTTCAATCGACAAAGTAGCATCAGCACAAGAAAAACTGCACCTCTACGCTTAATTAATCCGCGGGGAAGAGCACGGAATTAAGGGGATAGCTAGGCATACCCGTACGTACGTGGATATCCGTCGAACGTAAGTTTCACGTTGCACAACAAGTCAAGTGGAGCTGGGTCTTGAGAGGACTTGCTTTCGTTTGTGCACTACACATATCAAAGGTTGGATATACGTTGCATGTAGATACATATATATATATATATATATATATAATCCGCGGGGAAGAGCACGGAATTAAGGGGATAGCTAGGCATACCCGTACGGACGTGCATATCAGTTGAACGTGAGTTTCACGTTTCACAACAGGTCAAGTGGAGAGGCCTTGCTTTCGTTTGTGCGCTACACAAATCAGAGGTTGGAGATACGTTGCATGTAGTCATATATATATTTAATATTTAATCGTCGTCTTCTGCCTTCGTCTCCGGCAAAAAGAGAGCACCGAGCTTTCTGCCTCCCTCAAAACTAGTGACACAGTTTTGATAAAGGGTTACCTCTGGGTTACCCTGGAGTTAATTCAGCTTCAATCTCTAAGTTTAGGAATGTCAAAAATATTCGTAAATCTGATTATTTATATTATTCGACCCGTGATGAGTCAGGTAATACTTGAATAAATAGATATGGATTCGAGTTCAGATACGTTTAAAATACATGTTTGATATTCGGATAGGGTATGGATTTAGTGTACCCAAATTCGTACCCGATCCGAACTCGCTCTTAATAATTTATTGTGCATGTTAGGCTTATAATTTTGACATGAACCCAATCCGTTGTCCGTCTTGTTGAATTCGTGAGTTTAGATTTCTTTCTAAAATTATAAGGTCATTTTTATAAAACATAAAAATTACTTTAGAAAGAAAAAAACTGACCGAATTTTTTCTCTAATTCTCATAAATCTCACATTCCTTTGGATGTGAACGTGAACTCATACTTTATGGACGGATACGGATATCCGCAGATATATCTATACCCATGACGGATATACCTGTATCCATACCCGCGAAAATAATGGGGTACTATCCGGGTATGGTATTAATAAAATTTTCACGGATAGGGTATGGTATTGGTCTACCCGAGCCGAACCCGATCCATTAACATCCCTATCTGAGCCCACTTTGGTTTTGGGTTAACCATAGGCTAACTCAAAATTAACCCATGATTAATTCTTTTTGTACTTTGATTAAGGATTTAAGTTAATCAGGTTTAGTTTTGAGTTAACCACAAGTTATTCTTGAGTTATAAAATCCACCGGTGGAGATGGGTTTAACCAGATTAACCCACATTAAATGTCATTATTAATGCGCTTCTCTCTCTCTCGTCTACACTCTCTATCTCTCTCTCCTACATTCTCTCTCTCCCGCACTGTCTCTCCTCTTTCTCTCTCACGCTCTCTCTCCCGCGCTCTCTCTCGCACGTGCTCTCTCTCCTCTCTCTCTCATGCTCTCTCTCCCACTTTTATCCTATTTAAATTTTTAGGTAAGAATATTAATGATGGCTTTTATCAAAGATTTTATTATTATTATAATATATTTCTCATATAGAATATATTAAAAATATTTTTATGAGTTAAAAATAAAGATATTGAGATAAATAGTAATTTTTATAAACATTTGTGACTTTTAGATTTTAATTAGTGAGATTAATGATGTTTTATCAAAAATTTATTTTTATGATATATTTAATTTATAGAATGCATTAAGAATATTTAAAAAAATAAAATAAATATTTTTTAAAGATGAACAGTAATCTTGGACTGTAATTAATAAAGTTCCTGTGTTTTAAATTTTATACATTTAGATTAATTATATTTTATATCAAAAATATTTTTATTTTTATGATATATTCAATTTGTAGCATATTTTAAAAATAATTTAAAATTAAGATAAAATAAAAAAATTAAAATGAATAGTAATCTAAAATAGTAATTAATTTGTGTGTGAGAGAGAGAGTGAGAGGGAGGAGAGAGGAGAGAGGTAGAGAGAGAATAGAAGATATATAAAAATATTAAAAAGATATATAAATATAATATTTGATTTGTCATCATTACTGGATTAACCTATTCCTTATCAAATCACAATAGATTAAAAATAGGTTACCTCACCTCCTTACTCTCAGATTAACTATCCTCTTATCAAATCAAAAATAGATTAACTCCTGACTATTTTAATCGGATTGAGTTAACACACCTTTAACTTAACTCTCAACCAAAGTAAAATTGATAGCGCGTTATCTCGAGATTAACTTGGATTAACTCTATTTCAACTATCATTTTGATTTGATAAGGTGAATTAGTTAATGGGTTAAAAGTGGAGTAAATCGATCCCATCGAGTTAACCCTAGATTATCTAATCCCATCTCATGAGTTTACTCGTTGTTGTTCCCTTCGCAGTCGTTCATCAGTCCATTCTCTCACCTTCCAGCGTGACTCACCTGCATGCGTTGTACTTAAATGTATCTCACCATGTACGTTCTCAACATCATCCATTACTGAGACCTCTCTCAAGGTTGCATGCTTAACGAAGCCTGAGTACCTTCTCAGTGGGAGTTCTTCAGCCTCCACTGCCTGCAAATCTGTCCGAGTAAGAAGAAACTTCCAACACTGATTGTCACTCGGCTCCGTTTGTTCGTAAAATAAGGTCGGGTTAACTCGGATATTTCACCCTTATCTATCTTAATCGGTTTGATTGCATGGATCTCATATTTTAGCCAATATCTAGAGTTAAGGGCCGGTAATCGAGTTAAGAGCTGATTAGGTTGTTCGAGAAAAAAAGCGGAATAAGTTAACCTCAATTATGGTATCTCTAGATCAAAGTAAAATTACTTATTCATTACAATAAGATAACCCTAATTATGGTATATGTCTTAACCGATTCTGTAAACAAACAGGGTCGGGCGTCTTTTGGTAATTGAATAAATTTAGAATAAGTTAGACTTTCAAGATTACTCGATCAGATTGTGCCAATTTAGCTGTCGGGGCGAGATATATGCGTGAATGAGCCATTCAAAATAAACTGCATTAATATCTAATTTGGCTATATAAGTTTTATTTGATTGAGCTATCTAATTCAAAAATTGTTGAGTAGAGACGGCTCCACTATTATAAATATATTTTATTTTAACTCGTTTTTAACGTGTAACTATTCTAACACGTTTTATTATGTTAAGTATAATTTTAAACTCTATCACAGAAACTATTATAAATGTGGAACACGACTCGAACTATAACTATGAACTCTGATATATGTACCATGTTAAAATTTATTAGATCGGATCCTTCTACTCAAAACTTATTAGATTAGACCTATTATGCCATTTTATCTCTAGGGTAAGATGATTATGACTATCAAATTAAGGAGGTCATTTATTCTAGTATATATATATAGCCCAAATATAACATAATCCATTCGATTATCAAAGACGTCGTCATTATATATGGTCTCCGATAACGTAGCGGGATCGTTAATCTCAGACGGCAGGGACAATCAGCTCTACCAAATTAATTAATTATCTTGGATCGCTACTGTCTTCTCAATTCAAACTGCCTTAATTAATTCCATTGGCAGAAGATGTTAGTCCAACCCCTAAATTAATTAGCTAGATCAGTAGCCTACACAAAATCTTGTACGTATGTAGTAGCTAGGGTTCGTTAAGACAATCAGTACTATAGCCAACGCAAGGACAAGGAAAGAGAAGGAAGTCTTGGTATCTCGATTCTGTGGTCTTCAGAGGTACCTAATATTAAATATATATATATATGAAAATTACTGTTAGAGTTAAATTTGTAAAAAAATATTTTCATAAATAAATTAGTAGATATATCACTGGATTAATTTAAATAGTGCATAAATTCTATTTAAATACGATTTTTATAATTTTTTTAACAAAAGAATTGATATATTTGTAAATAAATATAATATTTTTACACAATTCAGATTTACATAATGATACATCTGTTAATACATTTGCAGCAATAAATTTTTTTTTATGAATTCTAATTTAACAAAAAAAAATTCATCAAAAAAACTCAATATTGAATTCTAAGTTGAATGCCCCCGTATTTTAATGACATGTTTAACCTATATATATACCAGCATAGGACCACCGTCGGATAAGTTAATTTTACTCGAGGTCCTCACTATCACACACGCTTAAATTACGAAGAAAACTATTGTGTGTATTATATATATGGGTACGTACGTTTCTCTCACTTCAGAAATCTGCATGTTGAGGAATATTTTCGATGACGTTTCCGGATCGTAAGCATGGCATCAGTTCATGTTCATCTTAATTACTAATGTAAAACAAATTAGTGGACAATATTCCCCGGATTAATTTTCTGACACCGATCTGCAGGTTGGATCTCCCGTTTTTTTCGTGTGTAACAGCGCAGAAATATTATATATATGAAGTTGGTTAATTATGTGGGACCAAGTTAGACGAGTACCCGGACAAAACTATGCCTCTCTACCGCATTCGAAGAATAATTAACTTTACGTTGACGCGTATCCATAATTACATACTCCAAAATTTAGAAAGATAATAAAGAAAAAGTTAAGTATACAAATTTATCGGTTAAGACTATATATATATATATATATATATATATATATATATATATAGAGAGAGAGAGAGAGAGAGAGAGAGAGAGAGAGAGAGAGGATCAAATAAGGATGTTGTTATTGAATCATTATACGTGAACGTCTATGTTAATTTTTATCTATATATGTAAATTTTTATGCGCTTATATTACATTTAACATAGGCACATAAAAATTCACATAGACAGATAAAAGGTTGACATTGACATATAAAAATTCACATAAATGCATAAAAGTTCACATAATTATATAAAAATTCACATAGACGCATAAAATTTAACATAAATACATAAAAGCTCACATAGACGTATAAAAATTGTGACTATGTGAACTTTTACGAGTCTTTGTAAATTTTTGTGTCTATGTTAATTTTTACGCGTCTATGTGAATTTTTATATATCTATATTACATTTAACAAGAGTATAAAAATTTACATAGATGCATAAAAATTAACATTGTAATATATATATATATATAAATTCATATAGACACGTAAAAGTTAACATAGACATTCTTATGAGATGATTAAGAATGTTATCTCCCACGTGTGTGTGTGTATATATATATATATATATAGAAAATGATCATCTGGTGCCGACGTCAAGTGATCCTTTCAGTGCGGTCGTGATCTAGGCCGTTGCTTTCGATCAGACGACACCAAAATGTTACTACCTCATACAAGAGCAACTGGGATGGCTGGTGGCGCCGCGAAGGACGGTGGCGGGAGCGACCTGGTCGACATGCTACTCTACCTCCAGAGCAATCTGGGCACTTACACCTCCCTCTCCAGGGATGCCATGAAAACTATCATCCTGGTATATAACCACTGTGTCATGACTCACGTGGAGACTTCTGGATGAGGATATCCGTATGAACATAAATGATTTCTTGCATTAAAATTTCAAAGTTGAGGATATAATTAAGCTACTAACATTTAGCTCATTAGTGGCATAATTTCACTGCAAATTTTATAATTTTCATTTTTACTTTTAATCACCTTTTTTGAATATAATTTTAAGATAAACATGATATATTTAATTATTTTTAAAAATAATAATTAAATTTTAAATTTTAAATATGAATAGTACATAGGTACGTTTCTCTTTTTGATTGTTAATTTGGGTCTATAGACGTTACACATATTTGAAATTTAAAACAAATATTTTAATTAAATTTAATTAATTTTTTCTACTAATTATCATTATCTAATTAATATATTTTACTCAAAATATATTAAAAATAATCTCTCTCTCTCTCTCTGTGTGTGTGTGTGTGTGAGTTGAGGGGTCTTGAGGTCCCATGAGAACGTTCTCCCTTCGCCATGTGAACGGTTAGATTTATTTAAAGGAGAAATAAACGGTGACGATAGAGACCCCGTAGAAGCGTTCCCATGGTGCAGGCACCACGCGAACATTACTCTATACTCAAAATAATGTCAAGAAAAAACAAGGTACCTTCTCCATTTGATCATCCCTCACAGGCACACAATATTTTTCCTTGAAGTCAGAATCGAAAGGGAAGAACCAGCTCCTTTAGAATTTCTGACTACCAAAATACAAACAAAACCTTCGACGCGTTTTCGCCACATCACCTTCGACGCCCACGAAGACCTACGAAAAAAATGGACTTTTGGATTCCGGCCGAAGCTCGACTGCCAGAGAGAAAAAAAATCAAAAACAAAAAGAAAGAGAGCAGAGTTGGCCTTGGGTGAGGGCAGGTCTCCTTAATTATAATTAAGGGGTCTTCACACCAGACATGAAGCTAGACACAGATACTGAGTCATGCAACAGAGGAGGCTCCAAACGGTCCCTAATGAGAGAACACTATGGGCATTAGATTCTTATGACAGTTTATTTATACTGTCAGAACAGATTAAAATTTAATGCTATTATATTTTAAGTTTTATGATTTTAACACAAATTAAAACGCATGTCGTTCAGAAGGATTAGACTCCTGTTCCGTAGGAAGAAGCCGAGGATAATTAACACTAATTATCGTTACGTGTTTTTGTTGACCTGAAGGAGGGGTACCTTTCAGCATGCCCTGTGACGGGGGATACATATAAAATAGCTGGCAGGTTTCTAGAACAAGCTCTTCTCACGATAATTAAGGTCCGCTTTATTTTCGGGGTAGGATAACGTGAATACGTTATCCGACGAGAGAGAGTGCGTGGATCTCCGCACCTCTCTCACACACATTTGACTTACTCGGGATCGGATAGCACATTCGATCGTATAGAGTCGAACGTGCTATCCTATCCAAAAAATGAAGAAGGCCTAAATGAAAAAGGACGGGTTGCGACTAGGGAAGTTCCTGTGAATTAAGCAAGAGATTATTTCTGGAAGGTTGCTTAATTACAGTTTCGTGTAATTAATCCCACACTTTGTTCGTAATTAATTAATCTCGCTTCTTAGTTTGACTCCCAATCCACCACCTTTATCTAGAGTCTCTTGTTCTCCTTTTTGGCTTGGGCTACCTAGCTAGTTACAAGTATATAACGCATCTTTTTAAGGGCCCAATCAGTGCAACCCGTCCTTTATATTTTGTTGATTTTCTATCGTTGATATCAATAAAACAATCGACGATCAATTAGAAGTAAATAAGTTTAGAAACAGCACATTGGGTCGAAACACATAGTCGTTAGAACTAAGAATTTTATTATCACCTGACGTGTAGATCTCGTGACAATGATCTCTTAGAGATACGACGACTCTCGAATAGACGATCTCCTTTCTCTCTCTCGTCGGCATATTCTCGATGAGAGTTTTGTGAATCTCAATTTGACTTGTAAATGCTTAGCAAAGAAAACAGTGAAGAAATGAAGGAAGAAATCACGAACGGGAAACAAAAAGTGTAACAGCTGAATAGGGGTGATCAATTTATAATAGGAGGTGATCAATTTACAGATCCCTCAATTCGCAACGGACGTCTCCGTTCATGAATCACGCGAGCGTCATTTTCAAAGAAACACGGTAGTCAAGCGTCTATGATGGACGTCGTGAATCACACGAGCGTCGTTATCACATGCCATTAACTGACGGTGAGTGAACAGTAAGAGAATAAAAGTTTTTAATCACGCAAAAGTCTAACATATTTATCCTAATGTTTTATATGAAAAATGCTTAGTGTATGTTTATAGGTTATTACACATCCTGAGTCCACTAGATTTAAATTTTTTATTTTTTAAGTAAATTTTCTTGACGTGAAATTAAAGTTATCTTACCTTGTGATACAAGTGACACATCCGTCAGATGATCGAAAAAACTCTCCAAAAAAAAGTTCAGATCAAATGAACGATGTTTGGCCCTTTTTTTAATCGATATATTTTATTTTAAACATTTTTTAGTTGTCAGATAACTTTATGACCTACACCACAAATTAAGATAACTTTAACTCCGCATCATAAAAATTTTAAAAAATAAATTTAATACACATTTGAGATCAGTTTGACAACGGGTTAAGATGAGAGAGTAGATAAGAGAGAGAGTAACGGGGCTTCACCTCTCTCCTCACACGTAAAGACGTTAATCGGACTAGATTCTCAAACTGGCCCTTGGAGCTTGCAATAATCTCGAGCGTACACTAAACATTGCTCATCTGTGATATACCATGGGTTTGACGGTGCCATGCCACGACCTTGAGCGGCTCTTTTCAGACCCTACGTATGGAAGGATGACCCGGACGGCCCGGTCCGCGCATCGTGGCATGGCCCCTACTGCACTGCAAGCACTTTTTCTCGTTTGGTAACGCGGATGGCTGGTCGCATCCGCAGCCGCGGCTTGCAGCCATGCAAGAAGTTGATGGAGTCGACTCCAACGCCGAGTCGTCGCGTTGAGCTGCGCTACAGCCGTGTGTTTGATCACATCGTAGCGATGTTTTGGACGTCAGAAGCACACCGGAGCGTTAAGTACCCCGTGGCCGGTGTGCGTCCTATCCCACGCCTGGCCTTGAATCCTCCCACCCACCACTGTTGTTCTACACAAGAGAAGAAGTTTAACAAAAAACTCCAAAATAAGTTAAGTACATACATATGTAACGTAGATATATATATATGCACGTATTTGATCGTTGACTACGGGGGACGACGGTGGAGATTTACCTAACTGAGGACCTGATCTCTGTCACCTTACAGTACTGTCATGATAATTGGAACCCGGTCAAGGCACTTGAATATAATTAGAGGGTGGTCTTCGTGAGTTGCAGGTGGCCCGCCGCAGTAATGTCAACAGCTATCATGATAATCGCCTCAGAGAGTTAGGGATGGAGGTGAGATCAGGGGGCGGCGGCTTAATTAAATGGGGTCTAGCTAGTATTTGTGAACCATTAAAAGCGAGTTGGTGAACGGACGTACAGTGTTTGACTTGAGCACCTTTGATTAATTTGTCAGTTTGTTTATATTTTAGTGTCCGTTTGTTTGGGGTTGTTAATGGGAGATTAATGTTTGAAAAATCTACCCATCGTTACACCTCCTTTAGTACAATTGTTATAGATTTCTAACACAGAGAAATCCCATTGGTGTTCCATCCTATCTCGCCTCCCCATCCCATTGTTTTTAAACGATGGGTTAGTTTAAATACCGGATTACCATTAATGACTCATTGATGAGTTGGTGTAATAGTCGAATGACATATAAAATAGGTTTAAATGATGGGTCTTCATCTAAATTCACCCTAAACCTCCATTGGAGGAGATTCAAGAGATTTTTCAAATATCCTCTCATTATGTCACTCTCTCCTACTTAAAAATTTTAATTAGGTGTAGAAGTCCGAGGAAACATGTGACATTCGGTTGGGCTTAACATTTTACGGGAGATTTTAACTAATGATTGAAATCTCTCGATGAACTCAACCAAGTGCCGCCTTAAAATCGAGGTGAATTATAAATTACGATAATTCTGATCGTTGGAATCCTCACCTCCCGAGGATATTTTCCAAGAGTGTACCTCTCACACTAGATTTTCAAATGGGAGAGATTTTGAGACCTAGAGAGAGAGACATAAGGATAGAAGGGGCCACTTCCAAAATGCCTAAAAATTAGCCAAGGGCAATCATATGTTTAGGGATTTTGAAAAAGTCGATATCCACCATCCATAGCGGTTCCAAACGGCACCTAAAATATCATTCACTCTTAGTACATTTTGTAAAACTGTGTGTGTGTGTACGTGTTTCCCTCTGTCCACGTGGGCTTCTGTCAAATAATAATAGAGGTCTAATTCACTTTTAGTGCATTTTGTATTTTAGAATGAAATGTTTCCGCTGAAAGTCGAGGGAAACACTCGGTGCACTAATTATATTTACCGATGTAATTTGTATAATATTTAATTTAAAAAATGAGTGATCTTTATCTCAAAACTTGTTTGACTCTCACGTCGAAAGATGAGAGTCACTTTAAAAAAATTTTAAAAAATAAGTGTTACACTAATTACACTCGTGAATGTATAGTCAGTGCATTAGGGATATAAAATATTTGTCGAAGGTTAAATGAGTCATCTCAATAAATTGACTTTCTTGATATGCATCACTAATTGGTTATATTTTTATCCCTTAAACTGGGAAAATTATATGTATTATCTTACATATATATATATAATGGGAAAATTATACATATAATCTTATATATATTGCATTTTACCATAGAGCCCCATATACAAATGTTTTCATAGTGAGCACTATTATTACATATACATTGCCCCTCCGATTCACCAGGTTGTTGATGAGTGGCGGGGAGGTCGAAGGGGAGGCCTGGCCCTTTAGCTCAGAACGTCCGCCAAGTCCCAACTTCAATCTCATTATGTATCCTTTCGTTAACAGATAGCCGACCAAACACTTCCATCAGATAAAGAGGATGGCTTTCGACCCGAAATCCACAGATTTCGGAGTCAAAGACTGACTGCATTAATACTTCGCGACGGTCCAAAACTCAGAGAGATGAGGTCATCTTGACAGCAATTCCACTAAATGTATCCTTTAAGGCCAATTAGACATCTAATTTCCTGAGCACATAAAATAACGGCATTTCAACTTTTCAAATCTACGGATTCCGGACCCGATGGTTCAAATCCAGAGCTGAACTCCACTTTCGAGCTCCGTGGGAGTCATCTAGGGAACTGACTCCAATTTCGATCCTCGGTGGAACGTTTGGTGAGAGGAGCTCCCGCGGAGAACTCCCTCCCCCCTCCTCCTCCTCTCGTAGGAGGCCTTGTCAGGCGGATGCACCGGGACCCTCTTAGATTTTGTCAGGTGAACTTCTTCTAAAGTCATCTGGAATCAAGTACGTGAGTTCTCCGATACTCCCCTAGAATCATCTTCTTTGTTTCTCCCCTTGTTTAGTCTCCTCCTGCATTTCATCTTTCATACGTCTTTTGGTGCAAGGTTTTCTTTGAAGACTACTCCCTCTTTGTTCCCAATCACAGTTGTTAACCCCCTTTGAAGCACACTCTCCCCCCTTCTTTGTCTAACTCCTCTGACTGGACAATCGCTGTTGTTTGCCTGTCGGTTTTTTTCACGGCGTTGGTCGTATCTTTAGGAGTTCGTCAAAGCATGGGATTGTATCTTCTTGGAGCAGTTGTTATGATTTTGCCCTCGACCTTAAGAGAACTCGGAGATCCAGCGCTTATCCCCACTGCATATCAATAGATGCTTGCTACCCGAGTGTCCCCCTCGCTCTGTCATTGGTATGAGTTGTTCGGCAGCTTCGTGCTCCTCGAGGAAGTAACCCTTAACTTTTAGACAATGCTCTACCTTTTCCTCGGTGTTTCATGGAGCTTCCAATCGCTTTGGGCGAAGTTTTCAATCTCTACAGTTATTATTGTATCTTTTCTTATTATGATAGGATAGTTGGCAGGATGGGTATAGGTAAGATCTGTCCTGCACGGATTGGTTTCAAAGTCTTTCATGTACTGTCGTTTATGTATGGAATGAAATGAAACGTATTTTATGCATGGTTTGCTGACCCGGTGCGTCTCGCATCGACTCGCACGACCCGACCCGACCCAGGCCGGGACCGGGTCGGTCGGGCCGTGGGTCGTGGACGGGTCGGTCTATTATTTTATTATTATATTATATTATATTTTATATATAATGTGTGTTTTTCTATTTTATTTTATTATTTTATAATATATATATATATATATATATATATATAAAGTGGTGTTTTAGAACGGGACGGACCGGGTCGGACCGAGACGGGAGTGACCCGACCCAAGTCGAGACCGGGTCGACCGGGCCGGCAAACCCTGATTTATGTCTAAAAAAATGCATGTTCACCTTGTAATTGTTCAAAGTGCAAAGTCAAAAATTACGTATTTTTCTCGAAATCATTAAGTATACCTTTAAGTTTACTATTCACACTTTGAACTCATTTATTTTTATTTTTTTAATTTTACAATAGATTTTATAAAATAAATTTATCATCAAAATGATAAAAAAATTGATAAAAAATTTATTAATATTACTAATTAAAATTTAAAAGTGAAAATGAAGATAAGTTACGTACCTTAATGTTTACAGTGCAAATGAAAGTCGTCTAGATCAGGGTTTGCCGACTCGGTGCGTCTCGTACTGACTCGCACGACCCGACCCGACCCAGGCCGGGACCGGGTCGACCGGGCTGTGGGTCGCCACCGGGTCGGCCTATTATTTTAATATTATATTATATTATATTTTATATATAATGTGTGTTTTTCTATTTTATTATATTATTTTATAATATATATATATATATATATATATATATATATATAGTGGTGTTTTAGAACGGAATGGACGGGGTCGTACTGAGACGGGAGCGACCCGACCCGACCCAAACCGAGACCGGGTCGGCCGAGTCGACCAGGCCAGCAAACCCTAGTCTAGATAATTAGCATGGTTCTTTTAAACTATCCCCTCACATATTTCAAATTCTCTCCAAAACCTTAGCCCCTAGATGAGTTCAATATATATTCCAACCACTCTCAAATGCAATTTTAGATTATGTAAAATCTGTACTCTCTAACAGGGGTGTCATAAGAACTACTTTTCCTTATAATCCAAAATGTAGAGTGTACACCAAACGTGGACTTATATATATATATATATATATCAAATGAGTCATGAGGACACATCCACTTGGATGCGATATCCACTCTATCCCCTCGTGTCTTGATTGGATTATCTAATTTGGACTACGGTTGACAATGGGTAAGTTGGGCTTAGGCTAGCCCAACCTAAGTCTGGTCTGGTCTGGAATTAGATGGGTCTAGTCCAAGCCCAACGGGCTTAAAACTATAGGGAGTATTTTTTGCCATATACTTGGGGTTATTGCATATATGTGGTGTGCAATAAAATTGTTTTGCTTTCAAATAATATATATGTTGATCTTAGAGTCCACTTGAGATACATGTTCACATAGTACAAGTCATGATCGGATCAAAAAGTTTAAAAGAAAATACAGAATAATACAGGGTCGATCATTTTTTGCCCATTAAGAGTCCGATCTTTATTGTTTTTGAATTTTGTGAATCGTTTAATCATGATTTGTATTGAACAAATGTGATTAACTTTTAAGGTTGACACGTATATTTTTTTTGAAATTAAAAGAAAAATTATCATTGACTAGGAATGTGCGATAGACGTAAGTATACAGCGAGTATTACTCGTCACCCCTCGTGAAATGATTTTATTTATTTAATTTTTTGTCAACCTTGAAGCCCATTCATAGTACATGCTCTCAAGTCCTTGATCAGATAATTTAAAAAAATTACAATAATAAAGAACAATAAAAATTGAATTTTAGTCTTGATGAGTTTAAAAATGACAGTTTCACTTATCGTTATTTCTTTAATTTTTTTGAACTGTATGATTGTAATATGATCAACACATGCATGCATCATAGATGGGTCTAAGGTTGATAAGCATAGCCTGTCTTATTGGGCTCTTCTGTAGAGCAAGCAAAACTCAAACCTAATTAGTTTTTCAAACTCACAAAAGAGGGTCATCTTGACATGTTTACCTAAAAATATCTCTTCTTACTAAAAATTCTCACACTTCTAAAAATAGCGTACGAAGAAGTTGAGTTTTTTTCATGCAAGTTATTATTAAATGAGAATTTATAAAAAAATCATTCCTACGGATATATTAGGATACATGATATTGCGTAATTTTGAATTGTGAAAAAGTATCGTATTTATTTATAGACATATCAATTATTTTTCAAAAACTTAAAAAAATCACACTTCAACAATATCTATGAATCATTTGAATTAATCTAATGATATATCTGCTAATATATTTATAGTAATAATTTTTATAAATTTACCTCTAATAATAATTTTCATATAAAGTTCTCAAAAAATAAGAAAGAGTTTCATTGTGCCCGTGGCAAAATAAAAACGTTGCCACTAGTCCCACTACTACTTGATTCAATATTTGATTTTTGATATACATCATTAAATCTTCTCATATATGATAGACTATTATAAATAAAAATATTTAATTTTTATGTTAAAACTGTTATATTACTAAAATTTGTTAGATCAATTGTATGATCATGTCGATTTTTTTTATACAATTTAAAATGGTACGATGTCATCTCAGACATAGAATAATTTTTTTGTAAGAAAGTAAGATTTTCAATAAAAATAAATTAAATTCTAAACGATGAAAAACTAATATCTAGGGCTTCTTTTGTACATATTCCTTCCACTTCAAGAACGCAAGTGAACAACCCCCCCGCCCTCCCTGCCCGCGGCCTCAGCCGCCTTCCCCTTTCTGTCTTCCCTCTCTTCCTGTTTCTGCGGCGGTTACTGCTCAGCTGCTGGGCGTCCTAGCGGTGGAAGGCGGAGGAGAACCGGGTGGGGGGTTGGGCCGCGACGAGTCACCGAGCTTCCGGCGTCCTCTTCCTCCGTCACCGAGACGGGCAGCGACGAGTCTCACGCGCCGGCGCCACCCGCGTCAAGCGCGAGGTGGTGGAGATGGAGGTGGGACCCCAAATCCGCTGCGAGGGTTGCGGTGGCACCGACTTCGACTGCGGCGACGACGGCTTCTTCTACTGCCGGGACTGCGGCGGGCAGAGCCAGCACATGCTGGAGACCGACTGCGCCGACGAGGACATCTTCGGCGACGGCGGCCTCTACAGCACCCGGCACGTCCGTCACACCCAATCCCAATCGCAGCGGCAGCCCCACGCCAGGGCCAACAAGGAGGAGATCATCCGGTCCCTGGCGAGGAACCTGGATAGCGGCGTCGCGGTCAAGCAGGAGGAGGGCCCGCTCGGGTTTGGGGACGAGATCTACCAGCCGATGGATTTCGGGGGGAGCGCACAGTGCCTGGATGAGAAGGCCGTGGCCGACGGGATCAGGCTGCGGTACGTGCAGGGGATGCAGCTGATGATTCAGATGCAGTGTAAGGAGCTGGTGGAGGGGTTCGGCGTGAGCCCACTCATCCGTGGAATCGTGGGCGTGGTGTGGCTGAGGTACCTGGCGGAGCTCAGAGTGTTCAGCGACGGTTGGGCGGATAAGGCCATCTGCGGAGCTGAGGCGGCAGCCCGTGAACGGTGTCAAGGGACAGGTTGGTATTCATGGACATTGCGCTCAAGTCCTTTTTTTAAAATGAAAGATTGTATGTTTCACTTCAATTACTTGGGCACCGAAAGGGAAAGAAAGTAGGAACCTTTGATGTTCCCTTGTTTTTGACAAATAATGGGATTCTTTCTCCTTGTGCACTGCCTCAGGACGTGATTACAGCTGACTCTATATGGAATCGTTAGACATAAGTGTATTCCGGTCATATGAGTTCTATGGGATTGTTTTCTGCTCATTCTCCAGTTGACATTTGCCCATGAGAAAATCACTTGTTTCCATATAGATGTTATCTATCTTGTACACTGTGATTTTAAATTAAGAAGCTAATAATAATTGTAACTTTTAACGCAAATTTTAATATATATGGACAACCGTATCCATATTCTGTATCATATTACAGAGGGGAACATTTAATAGTGTTATGAAGCAGAAGCTGAAATCGTTCTGTAAAGTGAACATTCTTGGTGCACTTGATTACACACAAGTTGATTACCTAATTAAGCAAAGACCTGATGAAAAGAGAATGTGTAGTTATATGGCACGACCTTATTATCTCCTGTCTGACAATGTTCTCTAAAATTCCTTCCCAAACATTAGAACCGAGAGTTAAAAATAAGATCACATTAATTTTTTCTCATGCATAAGATCATTGGGGGGCATCGATAAAATCCTCCTAGTGTTTATCCCTACAAAGCAAGGAGCGCAGGATTTTTGGGACTTTAGGCCCATCAGCCTTTTGAATGGCACTTACATGATCATCACAAAGGTGCGGAGATTGGATAGAGTCATTGACAGGTTGGTCAGTAGCTTCCAGGGAGTTTTTATTAGGGGGAGGCACATTCAGGATAATTTCATCATTGTCCATGAGTGCTTATTTGTCATGAAGACGTAGAGGAAGAGGGGGGTGATTTTGAAGCTAGATTTTGAAAAAGTTTATGATAGGGTCAATTGGCAATGCCCTCTTGATGTCTTAGACAACATGGGTTTTGGGGAGAGATGGACAGTATTAGAGTTTATTGGATTGGGCCATTCAACTCAAAACCTATGGGACTATTGTAACAGACATGATGGGTCTCTGCTGGCATTTCTTCAGCCACCTTTGATGTTCTAGTCAACGAGAAGCTGACTATCTTCTTCCATAGTGGGAGGGGCCTCCATCATGGAGACCCTATGTCCCCTTTCCTCTTTATGCTAGTAGCTCATATCTTGAGTAGGATGTGATTGAGAGCAGAGGACATAGGGCTGATTAGGGGTTTCTAGGTTGGGAGAGGTGGTCCAGCTGTTACACACTTGCAGTATACTGATGATACTCTTTTATTCCTTACAGAGGTTGAGCATCAGCTTTATGTGGCTAGCTTGTTGTTGGAGTAAGTCAGGGGACTTAAGGTCAACTTTGATAAAAGCCTTCACACCTTCAAAAAAACTTTGATAAAAGCCTTCTAATAGTGGTGAACATGAAGGATAGGGCTCTTCAGAGGGTGGCTTGCGTCTTGGGTTGTCAGATGGGTTCCTTCCGTATCTTCTATTTGGGCCTATTGTCGCCCTCTGGTGTTATACATTGTGCAGATTGACAACCTATTGTTCAGAGATTTGAGTCCAAACTGGCAGGTTGGAAGGCTAGACTTCTCTTCTATAGTGGAAGGTTGGTTTTATGTATATCAATGTTGGACAGCCTTCCGATCTACTTCCTATCTATGTTCCGGAACTCTAAGACAGTGGCGAAGAAGGTGGAATCTATTCAGAGGAGATTCTTTTTTAGCACGACAGTATGGGAAGATGTAGGGGATGACATAACATCAAGTGGGGTAGAGCGGCCACAAGCAAGGAGAAGGGAGGAGGGAGGTGTGGGGATCAAGAACATTAGAGATTTCAATTTGGCTCTCCTGTGTGAGTGGGTGTGGAGACTGGGAGAGAGGATGGGCTATGAGCGCAAGTTATCTGACAAAGATATTTCTGCAGGGGGAGAGTATGGGACCAGCTCCTTTACCAGAACATCACATTTCTTCCATTTGGTGTGACATCTGGTCTTGCAGGGACATTATCTCTTCTAGTGTTTGGGTCCGACTAGGGAAATATAATCAATGCCTTTTCTGGAAAGACAGATGGTGCAGTGACTATACCCTGGAGGATTCTTACCTGAGCCTCTTCGTAGTCTCAGTAGCCCCTCTGGGGTCGGTCTCCCAGACTTTTGACTCCCACATGTCGGAAGGAATCTGGGCACTGACCTTTAGGAGGAACCTCAGATGGGAGGAGACAGAGCAGTTGCAAGACCTTCCTACCCTCCACTTGGACTTTGCTTCTCAGGCAGGCATACGGGACGAGTGGACATGGAGATGGGGGACGGATGGGACCTTCTCAGTCAGATCAACTTGCACTTTCATCTCTGACGAAGGGGTATGTCACAATCTTGCACCCCAGATCTGGCGACCTAGAAGCCCTTTGAAGGTGAAGCTTCTTACCTAGAGGATCTCCTACGGGAGATTACGTACTCGGGATAGGCTTCTCCCGTTCCTCCCGGACATCTCTGTGACTTGTTGCCTTTGTGGAGAGGAGGATGAGATCATGGATCACCTATTCGTAGGCTGCACTTTCTCACGGGGGTGTTGGAGGAGTTTGCTAGGAGGACACGGTGCGCCATTGGCTGTCATAGTGCACCACCTTATTGCGGGTTGGGGGAGGAGCTGGACCTTCAGAGGGGATAGAGTTGTATGGTGGATGATCCTCCATGCCACCTTGTGGCCTTTGTAGGGGGAACGGAATAATATGGTGTTTAGGAGGGAAGCTATAGTCGGGGAGATTGTGGTATTGTTCATTTGTGATAGAGAGAGAGTCTGCAGAACTCTTCTGTAATGTGAACTCTCAAAACTCTTCTCTTTTTGTTTTGTTGGGGGGTTAGAGTGGGCAACACTTGCTTGGTGTGGCCCTTGCATGTACAGGGATTTTTTGGGAGTGTATTGTCATACTTGTACATCCCTTTTTCTTTTAATACAATGGTGGTACCACCCATTTTTTAAAAGAGGATAGTTTGATGAGTCTGTACTTGATTGTGGTATAAAAGTTAATTGTAGCTGCCTACAGGGAAGTGATTGCACAAATAAGGGCAATAGAGTTAACCTAGGATGGTAAGAATTTATAGAAGCTGATGTTTTAGGTTTTTTAATGGATAGTGCTATGTTATTTTTTGGATCTCTTTTGGGCAAGTTATATGTGTCGTGTTCTGCTTGGCTTTTTGTCCCTCTTGTTCTTTTTTCTTTCTTTGGTGGTGGTGTTGATATGGACAGAATATGCACATGAGGTTTGGAAGATAATAATTGGAGGGATATGAGAATCTTTTACAACATGAAAGGAGCTTGTTCAGGTGATAGCAGGGGCTATGGATCACAACAGTGCAGTTGTATCTTTATTCTTACTAATGGTTTGTGGTATCGTCAAGTATCAACCTTCAGAGAAAAAAATGAAGGATTGGACTGAGGTGTTGATCTTCATTTCATATCTCGAATCTTACTAATTTCATCTATGTAGTCTGAGGCGTGAGGCGAGCGAGGCGACCAGGGGGTCGCCTCACGCTTCAAAGGCCTAGGCACTGGCCGAGGCGTTTAAGGCGAGATATTATTAAATAATTATATGTAATTTAAAAATTAAATTATATGTCAAAATATCACAAATATATATATTTTTGAATAGTAAATATCATAAAACTGCATATACACTAAACAAGAATAACAACTAACAAGTGCAATATTATAACAAAATAAAAATAGTTAAACAACCCAACAAGTTAATTATATAATCCCATAACACAAAGTGTTTCAAATCTCTCTCAACTCTCAAGCCTCCTCATCACTCATAAAAGAGGAGGAGTCCCTATCACTTGGAAGCTCATTCTCATTCTCAGTCCCTATTTTTACTAACTGTTTATTGCCGATGTCAATTGCCCTGCACGATTGATCATCACTGTGGTCTGTGAGAGACAAAGAGAGAGGGTGAGATAGAGTGAATAGTGAGAGAGGGGATTAGCCCCTCTAACTGTGCATTCGTGTGTGTCTGTGTGAGAGAGAGAGCGGGAGACAAAGAGTGTGAGAACATAGAGAGTGAGCGGGAGACAGAGAGTTGAGAGAACAGAGAGAGTGAGCGGGAGATAGAGAGTGAGAGAACATAGAGAGACAGAGTGAAGGCGAGGGAGAGAGAGAGTAAGAGAGGGAGACTGAGTGAGAGTGAGGGAGAGGGAGACAGAGAGGGGCTCGGCCCCTCTCTCTCACTGTGAGGGAGATAGAGAGGGGAGAGAGTGAGAGTGGCAGGGGGAGAGAGTGACAGGGTGGGACTGTGAGAGAGGGGCGAGAGGGGCTCGGCCCCTCCCTCTCACTGTGAGGCAGATAGACAGGGGAGAGAGAGAGTGGCAGGGTGGGAGAGGGGGTGAGCTCCCCTCCGTGTGTGCCTGCGTGAGAGAGAAAGAGGGAGTGGAAGACAGAGACTCGGAGAGAGAGGGAGATGGAGACGACGAGAGGGGCTCGGCTCTCACTGTGAGGGAGATAGAGAGGGGAGAGAGCGAGAGTGGTAGGGGGAGAGAGAGTGACAGGGTGGGACTGTGGGAGAGGGGCTGAGCCCCCCTCCGTGTGTGCCTGCGTGAGAGAGAAAGAGGGAGTGGAAGATAGAGTGAGAGGGAGATGGAGACAGCGAGAGGGAGATTACCGGACGTCGCTCAGTCGGTCGCTGCTCGCCGGACGCCGCTTGCCACTCGGTCGCCTCACGCCGCTCGCCACTCGGTCGCCGCTCGCCGCTCACCGATCGCCACAAGCTGTTGCCGCCGTTGGAGAGGGAAGCGATTGGCCGCGGGGTGGGAAGTGAGCGAAACCCTCACGGGTTTAAAGGCTTCGCTTCGTCGAAGTTAATGGGTAATTTTACCCAATATGCGGATCCGGTTCGGTCGAAGCGGGCGAGACGCGCGTGAGGCGTTTGCCTTAGCGAACCGCGATGGCGCGAGGCGAGCTGCCGTCGCCTCGCCCCGCCTCAGCGCATAGGCGAGCGCCTAGGCGGGATTTTGACTACATAGAATTTCATCTATTTGGGTAGCAGATTTGAGATCCTTAAGGAGGCTAGAGTTAAGATGAAAGCCAAATCCTTATTTGATGCTCCTAAGCAAATCCATCTCGGGGTTTCAAATGTTTCTTATATGAGATGTAAATAGTTAGAATGCAATCAGTAACATCAATTCACCATATCATGAAGTAGGGGATGATGACTAAATTATTTGTTCCTAGTGAAGTAAATCTTATCTGAACCTAGTGTTAACCATCTGGAAAAACTACCCTTTTTTCGGCTGTTATGCTTTATTCAGAAGCATAATTTAGTTAACAAGAAATTTCATAGCCTTAAAATATTGCATCTGTTTCCTTTTGAGAATTCCCTTGACCTTCTAAAGATTGACATTTAGGGCCGTACTGCACCTAATAGCAATCTCCCACTCTGGTCAATTCCGCATGAGAGCAATGCCTACAAACCTATCATCTCGTCAGCAGCATAGCAATCATCAGTTTTTATTTTGCATACATCCATCATCATATTGTCCTCAGTATTCAAGCTCACCATGGAAAGATAAATTTAACAGAAACAAATCATAAGCCTTTCGTTAGTTTTTCCATTGCTTTCTTAATGTATTATCACAACTGTCCATTGGGGCACATGAGCACATTGGAAAGGTGGCATATAGGAAGGGGTATTGGGCTTATTGAAGGTGTATAGATTTGTAATGACTTTGGAGAAGTTACGCATCTGCAATTTGCAGATGATACTCCTTAGGATAATGGGCAATTGCCAACCTAAGGATTGTCTTGAATCACAGGCTGAAGATAAAACGTGGATTCATATGGTTGGGAATGCAGGAAGATGACAACAAACAGATTAGTGTTCTGGGTTGAGGGTGCATGTTTTGGGTATGGAGTGCCTCATGTATTTGTGAGGTAAATTTGTTTGGTGTAGCAGGAGAGTTCAAATCAGAAGAACTTTTGCAGCCTTTCAGATTTTCTCTCAAATGGAGATTCCTTGAGAACAGCAATATCTTGGGATTCTCTAACTTATTTGCAGCCCCACCAGTGCTCTAGCCTCACATGCAGGGTTGGCAGTATCGGCCGAAACCGATACGTGATGAGGAAGGCATTGAGGATTTAGATCCAGAGCTGACTGAAGCACTAGAGCGTGAACAAGCCGCTCGAAGGAAAGGAAAAGTACCAATAGGTTCAGGGACATACTCCAGTACAGCTGGTGTAGCACGAGCTGCACGACGTCTTGACACTGGTGCAGCAGAGAGGAGGCCCCATGGACATTTATCTGCACAGAAGACAAAGTGTTACATAACCTAAAATCAAGCAAGGATTGAGAGGGGTCAAAAAATCAGCAGAAGTTGTAGGGCATGCATTTAAAAGTATGTGCAAATGGTTTTTCCATGCAGGTGTCCCTGCACATGCAGCTGAAAGCGAATATTTTCAACCTATGTTAGATGCCATAGCAGATGTTGGCCCTGGCTTGAAGGCCCGTCACGTCGAGACATATACGGGCGTGGTCTTGAGGGAGAGGTTGAGGAGCTCCATCAGTGGGTTGAAAGTTTCAAGCATAGATGGATGGAGAGAGGATGCACCATCATGTGTGATGGCTGGACTGGTACTATGAAGAAGTCCATGATTAACTTTTTGATCTATTGCATCGAAGGTACAATATTTTGTAAAATCTGTAGATGCATCAAATTATGAAAAAAATGTCAATTATTTGTTTCATTTGATGGATAATATGGTAGACCAAATTGGAGAGGACAATGTTGTGCAAGTAGTGACTGATAATGAAGCCAGTTATAAGGCTGCAGGGAAGAAATTGATGCAGAAGCGCAGGCATTTATATTGGCTCCCATGTGCAGCACATTGTCTGGATATGATACTTGAAGACAGGGAAGGAAAATCATGTGAAGAAGACAATTGACAGGGTACAAAAAATCACCTAGTATATTTATGGCCATCCTAGAATATTGAATATGTTTAGGGAGCATGCAAGTGGGGGGCGAGATGTCATCCGTGCAGGGCCAACCAGATTTGTTTCGAATTTCATTTCTTTAGAGTCTTTGCACAGGTATAAGATTGAGTTCAATTCTTTCTACTTTATCTTTATAGATATGATCCGTATTTGATTCAAATTTTATTTCTCTGGAGTCTCTGCACAGGTATAAGAATGACCTGAAAGCTTTCATGTACCACAATGCCCTACGGGAATACATAGATAAGTCACACCTCCCGTGAAGACAACAAATTCTGGGGCAGGGTCTCGCGGTACATGAAAGTAGTCACACCTCCCGTGAAGGTCCCAAAAATGGTGGATGGCGATGAGAAGAATGATATGCGATATCTGTATGAGGCCATGGACCATGTCAAATTAGAGTTGCACACTTGCAGGATTCCCTTCCCAGAGAATATGCAAAGTGATGGAAAATTATTGACCATAGATGGGACAACACATTACACCACGACTTGCATGCAACTGATGAGTGATTAATTGTATTGATACATTGTTCTTTAGGTTATTTTTTTTCTAACATTTAGTTAACTATACACAAATGCAGGTTATTTCCTCAACCCTTGATTTATGTACAATGCCAATGCACATGTTGATGGCGAGGTGCTTCAAGGCACTTTAAAAATCATTGGTTGTTTATCGAGGACACCAGAAAAGAGACTTCAGGCCGAAGTAGAGGTTCGCCTTTATTGATTTTATCAATAAAATTATAGAATTTACTTAAGTAGTTATGTTAATCTATTACTTTATCTTTGTAGATGAATTACTATAGAATGAGGACTGAGACGTATTCTGACTCCCAATTGTAATACGCTGTGAGAAGAGTGAGTCCAAGTATACTTTATCTTTGTGCTTTCTTAACCTCAATATATATTAGTACATCATGGAGAATTGGTCTTTATTTACATCTAACATTTATTTGTTTATGGTTGGTGGAACAACTGACTGGTGAATAGTGGTGAACAACCGAGATGTGGGCAGTAATGCATTGACTTTCATTGCAATTAGGGTGGTCAGTCAAACAATATCAGCAAGCCAATGTGAAAGAAATTGGAGCACGTTCAGCCTTATACACTCAAAGGTTCGCAATCGACTAAAGGCTGAACGGTTGGAAAAATTAGTGTACTGTCACTACAATATGAGGTTAAGAATAAGGAACATGAAGCTAAGATAACAACTGAGAGACAAAAGCGTTGCAGATGATGCAACTCCAGAAATTGATGTGTACGCTTTATTTGATGATGACAATCCCTTGCAGTCTTGGGTGGAGATACGAGAGCAGGTTGATGAGCCCGTTTTTGATATTGATGATAGAACATGGGCAGAGGGCATACTAGATGAAGATGAGCCAAGAGATCCAGAGTTCAGAAGACCAACAAAGAGGGCCAGAGACACTCATGCGCACCAGAGAAGGGACCCAATTTTGTTTGTTCATGACACTGAGGAGTAGCCTGAGTTTGAGCGAGCTAGACACTCAGAATCAGATAGCATGCCAGTCACTCTTAGAATGGTCAAGCGACCTTCATCCTTAAGAAGAAGTACATCAATGTATGAGCTAACTGAGAGGACTAGTGCTGCCGCTTGAGAGGACCCGACAATTGAGCAGTTGAAGCAGATTTGTGTGAGGCACACGTCAAGGGGAAAAAGACTCATGTCAAAGATGGAAGAAATGATCACACCAAAAAAAAAAAAACATCCCCAAAGGCGAAAAGGCGACTAGTTTCTTTTGGTTCTGATGATGATGATGATGATCCCAGTGCAACTGTAGGTGCTACTACTGGCGGTGGCACATATGCACCTACTTCCTCCTTCCACGCAGACACAGGCAGAGGATACAGTCACAGTGAAGGATGATATGATTCACAGAGCCAATATGGGCATCCATCAAGTTATGGAGGTGGCCAACAGGAAGCATACATTTATGGGTGGGGTCATCAACCAGAATTTTAATTTCATCCAGTTCCATCCAGTTCCTCTTCTCATCCTCAAGGTTCTTATGCTGATTCTGGATTCCAATCAAGCCAACAACCTTACGCTCCAAGAGGGATCCAAAGAGAGATGCAGGACTTGGCTATCTCATTATTTGGTTATAGTGAATATACAAAATACATGTAACCTTTTTATGGGTATCAATATCAGAAGCCAGACGATGAGGGAGAAAGTTCTTCTACTTATTATCCATATTAGTGCATTATCATTTAGGTAAGGGTCATTTAATTTCTGTAACATTTACTGTGTCTAATTAGGTTTATTGTACTGCTTGAACCTACTTCATGCTTAATATGTACTCAAGAATACTAGTTTAACATGTTCAATGTCTACTTTATGTTTATTGCACTTAATCCAATTTCTTTGTAGTCAAATGCATGTCTAATGAATTTTTTAATTTTTATGTGATTATTTATATTTTTTCGATTTGTTTCAGATATTTTGGATTTATTTTGAATTTTTTTGAACCTTTTGACTGGGTTTCGTCCGGTTTCGGCCGAAACCGAAACCGAAACCGAGTGGTTTCGGTTTCAGACTCGGCCGAAACCGAGTCTGAAACCGACACTACCTTCCTTGCTCACATGGAAAGGTAAACATGGCATCATTCAAATGTAAAAAATGACCCAAAAGGTCCCACGATTTCTGATTGGTGAGATTGATCAAATTGAGCTAGATTTGTTCTGAATTGGAAAGATGACAATTGGAATGATAAATATTTGTAGTATTGAAGATATAATGAGAGTAGGCAATTGCAGCTTGATTTTCATGGTCATATCTGACTGAGTTCTCCTTGTCATGGATTAAGTGATTTAATTGGATCTACCATGCTTCTATCAGATTAAATCCATTTGTGGTAAAGGAATGTCACTAAACTCAAGAGGGGGATTCAAGTAGTTGTCTGATTCATAGAGTTTTTGTGGCATGTGAGAATGTGATGATTACTTTTTTTTTTTTTTGAATTTTGGGGTTTATGGGCTTGTGATACCAAGTCTAGGTTACTTGATATCAAGAAAATTCAGGTTTCCAATCTCCATGAGACTCCATGAGCTTTTAAGGGGGCTTGTAATGAGCCCGTAAATGAATATGGACCTGTCCCCACCGGCCTTGGCCGGTGTTAATTACATCGGTTAAATAATCAAAGACCCTTGATTAACCATCCTTGATGATGCCCTGAAAATTAAATGACTCAAACACATGTACAAACTAGATGGTGTAATAACCTGTTTGAACATTCAGGCTAAACTAGGCCATGAGACAAGGGTTCAGAAATTATACCGTTTCTCTTGATCAGTCCATGGCAAGCTCAAGAGAGTGTGTTGCATTTTTTGATTGGGAAGGAAATGAACATGATTAATTTAGGACTTATGGGGGTATGCAAATGGACCCTTGATGACTCCTGAATTGTGTACTAGATATAAGACCATGGTAATCAAGTTCGAGTTGGTGATGGATCAGAACCATTTTGATATTGATTTCTGTTATGCAAGTCAGAGGGCAATTATTTATTTTCTCATGTCTGATCAGATTTAGGAAGATTCAGAGCCTTGTTGGACATTACTCTTCAGTTTTCACTTGTTGAACCATGTGATTTTAATGACATTGGAACTTTTGGGGGTGATATATTCTATCCAGTGCAGAGTCCATTTATCCAAACAAAACTTGACATCCTTAATGTTGTTAACGTGTTGAGAACTAGTTTATGTGCTAACAATAAGATGCAGATTTCGGTTCACACTTATATAATTGACATCAGGATATGATAAGCCATGGTCAAGCTAGAGTTTATGAACCAGTGGATTACAAGATTCTGAATTTAGACAAAAAATGTTCAGGGAGGAGGGATCAGTCAGAATATGATTCCTGGGCCATGTCTTCATGGCTTAGCTTCATGAAAAAAAGAACAGATTCAATGGGATTATTTAAACGCTAAGCACTGAAGGATACTTTTGATGGAAATGAGAAGGGAGAATGGACTCATGGGTCCATGAGGACTTAAAAGGGGATCCACTAACAGTATGCTTTATATCTGAGCCAATCAGGCATTACCCATTATCCATTTAAAACCAAGTTGAGATCCAATAATTAATGGATGTTGGGTAAGTCCAAGTAAGGATCCATTGACTCAATATGTTTAAACACAAGAGAAACCAATTCAGAAATTAACCAGAGTATCATAATATTTTCCTTCACAAAATTGCAACATGTTCTTTCAAGAATCTTGAAGAAACCAAGACCAAGGGCCAAAAATGTTTTTGAAGGACTTCAAGGTCTCCAAACTCCCCTTCTTCTCAATGCTCCTACTGGTTTCAGAGCCGTCTTCTCTTCCTCCCTCCTCTTTCTTCTATTTCTGCTCTCTCTTCTCTTCTTGGGGTGCAGCCATAGGGGATTTATATAGGGGAGAGGGGGGACCTGCCAGCTCTTCCCATTTACATGGGTGTTTGGGGGGGGGGGAGGGTACCACCTTCCGGTAACATGGAAGACCACTGACCAGTGGTCTTTTCCTGGTTTTCCTTTTTCCTTTTTTGGTTTCGGAAACTCATCGGTGGGGGTATTTTCATGCCGCTTTTGCCCTTGGAACACCACCGGTGGGGGGATTTGTATTTCTTTTACATTTCCCCCCTGATTTGTAACCAGTAGAGAGGGGGGGTTCGCTGGTGCAAGGTTTTGGGTTTCTCCTTTTTACCTTTTTTACCTCCCACAACTTAACTGGTGGGGGGTCTAAACTCCTTTTATTTAATTTCCCAATTACCCCTGGGAATTAACCAGTGAGGAGGCCTGTTAGCAATATTTCTCAGAGAAAAAATTGAGATTTCTGTCCTGTTTTGGTGCTTGGAGAGGGTGGCTGCGGCTGCTCTGTTTTTCCTGGAAGTCCGACTCAGCTCCAAGTCCAACAAGGCATGTGCATGCCTCAGAACATACATGTGTCTGTTCTTTTTTGTTGGATTAATTACCAGCAATAAAAACTGGTCCAACATGGCAACATACATTCTCTTTGGAAATATAATAAGAAATTGTAAATATGGCAACCATATTGAAAATTTCATTCATTCATGCAAGGTTGCTCAATACATCCATGTTACTGAAGTACATCATTATGATTTTAACTTGGAGCTTCTGATTTGGGTTTGGGTTGCTAGTTTCAATGGGTTTGGTGTAGTTATGTGTTTGAAGTTATTTCTAAGTCCTTTTTAGTTGTGATTACGCTAAGAAATATATACACTGGATCCAATCCAGACCCCTTCTAGGTGGGCCTGGTATTTTGAAGAAATAGACCTGTTTTAGATTGGAGTTTTGGATGTTAACGTTTTTAGTGAGACAAGCAGGATATCTTGAAAAAGGTCATCGTCCTAAAAAAATATGATAAAGAGTCTACTGACCATTGGCATCCCTGATATCCATAGTGGTGATAGATTGTGAACCAAATGGGTGTGTCAAGCCAATGATTGAATGGGTGGATAGTGACTGTGATTGTGAAGACTGAAAAGGTCCACCTAGAACTGCAAGGGGCAGCGACTGCAAAGAGCCTCGCTAGAGTTCCAAGCTTCATGACATTTACAACTTACGGGACTGCATGGAAGCTCTTGATGGGTGCCCGCCTGCCTGGATGGTGGCACAATGGCTCTCTTCCCCTTATTGTCACCTACGAGGAAGCAACATCTTTTTTTCTCTTTCCTTAGTCACGTGGTCCTGTTAGACTGTTATGATGCTTGCAATGCTTTGCGTGGCTCTGTGGCTGTTCATATTATGTTTATTTTCTTTTATGCCTATATAGTGAGAACAAATTAAGATTTATGATTCATTAATTAGACTTTTTATGATGCTATGTATGAGATGTGTACGGTTAGTAGCATTACCAAATGATAGAAGACATATGTAAGAAATTTTTAAAAAGTTTAAAAAATAACTGCTTCAACATGGAGGCACCTGCCTTGCCACATAGGCAGTCTGCCTAGACAGAAGGGGGGGTGACTGACTTCCTCCATGTGCTTGTTTGTAAAAGATTGTGTCTGAGTGTGACATGGACGGCCCTGAGTTGCAAAACATAAGCCTGAGAAAGAGCCATACATACCTGCAGCAACAATGGCAGGGTCAAGCTGTGCATTGTGGTTACCTTAGTGATTGATTCCCCATTGACCTTTTGTGCGCAGGTATGCTAGGAGGTAGAAGTGAAGCTGACAGAGAGGTTCTGAGCACACAAAAATGAGCACATGTGAAACCTTCCGAAGAGTGTATGTATGTGAGAAAGAGGATGGGATGGAGAATACAAACAAGGGAAGGGAATGGGGAGGGGGAACCCTTGCGAGTGCGAACTGGGAAGGAGGTCTCTCTGAATGGGGGAGGCAAAACACACCGGACAATTGTGAGTCAACAGGAAAGTGGGAGAGAGCCGTTCGTGAATGGGAGGGCAAATCTACTTGAGGATAGCCACGGGCAGGCCCATTGTTGTAACCATGATAAAGGGAATACCATCTCTGAGATAAAACTGTATCTCCTTGCAACTCTGAATAATTCATTTTTGCTGCCCTGGTGCCGTTTGGATCCAAAATTCTTTGCTCTGTGTAAGTCTTCTAGCATGGAAGAATGCAACTTTTGCTAAAACTGAGATTTAGTAGCAGGCAGCACCCCCTCTTTGTTTTGAGTGTGCAGAACGATTCAGTTTTGGTTCTTTTCCACATTCTTACCAGGTGGCTGCAAGCACCTATGACGTTTTTCAACTGATATGTCGTTATAGAAAGTTCCCCATATTTTTTCACTGCAGCTTCTTGCATCATTTTCTTGAAAAGATATTTGGATCACCTTGGCTGACATCCCTGGCTTACTCAAAAAAACATAAGGCCCCCTAACTGTTGCTTTTTGTTAACTGTTTAATTCCCTATGCCCAACTGACTTCTTTTTCTTTAGTTTCTTTGCCAACATACAGAGAAGACTTCTCAGGTGTATCACTATTCTCAGGAAAGAATCGTCAACTGTCATGAGGTGGCTGTCTGCTTAATTCAGTGTTATCCAAGGAATATCCACCATTCCCTTCGATTTTCTTTCAGTTTTTCTCATGCCGGCTGTTGTCAGAAAAACAAAAAGAGCAAATCAGATGTCAGTTTTTATGGGGAGGTTCTACTGCAAATTCTAAAGGCATTTCATCCATTAAATGGAACATTGGTGGCAAACCTTGTACAAATGGAGGTTTGGGGGTTAAGAATCTTTCCTGTTGTGATGCTGCTCATTTGTGTAGACGAATGTGGATGCTGATATCTTAAGATGCATCTTTGTGGAAAAGGGTTATTCATTATAAACACCATGTTTGTGTGCCCGGTTTTATGGACAAACTGATGCACACCTCATGTCTCCTCCGTGGAAAGGAATTCTGAAAGCTGGCAGTTGGTTGATCAACCATACTTTATCAAAGGTTGGTAATGGAGAAGATACTCTATTACTCTTCTGGTTTGATACTTGGGCTGGAGAGCTTCCTCTAAAAGATCAATTTCCAAATCTGTTTGCACTTGCCCCAAATAAATGGTGTTGTTTAAACATTGTCTTCTTCACAATGGCGAATTGACTGAATGGTTAATGGTCTTGAGAAGAGCTTTGAAAGACATTGAAATAGAAGAGTGTGTGGTTTTATTCATGGAAGGCAAAATCGGATCGAATCAGCCCGGATTAGCTGGTCCAATCATTTTTAGGCCAAACTGATCCGATCCCGACCCCGATTCTTATTGAGGATAGGCCGGATAGGCTGGATAGGCCAATCCTGAACTGTGATCAGCCTATCCAGAGCGATCCCCAGGCCAATCCCACTGGAGTTTAGAAAAGAAGAAGAAGAAGGAGAAGAAGACGCCGGCGACGAACTGAAGAAGATGAAAAAACTGAAACAGAAAAATACTTACCTGTTGGTGCCGCTGTCGCTGTTGCCACTTGGCATCACCGTCACCATCGCCGTCGCTGTCTGCCGCCAGTGCTGGTGCTGTCACTGCCAAGGCCTGCCGAACCGGTTTGGGTTCTGATCCAGTCAGGGCCGGTTCTGGTTCACATCGGGAACCGGCCGGTTCAAAACGGTACCCCCCCATTTTTTTTTTGAAAGTGGGTGGTACAACTAATGTATAAAATGGAAAAGTATGTACAAGTATAGGCTATCACAATCTCAAAAAATCCTATACAAGAGAAGGCCACACAAAGGCAGCGTGGGTCAACTTAGCCCCCCCAGACAACCAAAAAGAGAAGGGAGCTCACATCACAAAGAATAGCAGCCCATTCCCTTACTCTATCACAAACAAAAGTTTAAGAGTTTTCTCAGCCCAAAACTCCCTCCTGAAGATTTGATTATTCCGCTCCCCCCACAACGTCCACAGAGTGGCATGAAGGATAAGCCACCACACCTTCCTGCCACTCCTGATGGGCCAATGCCTCTCCCAATGCACACACAGGTGGTGGATATCACTGTGCTGGCCGATGACGCAGCGGGTCTTCCTAGCAAGCTCCCTCCACAAACCCTGTGAGTAAGTACAACCTACAAACAGGTGTTCGAAGGTCTCGACGTCCTTGCCACAAAGACAACAGGTTGGCTGAATGTCTGGAAGGAATCGACACAACCTGTCCCGAGTCGGTAGTTTTCCATGCGAGATCCTCCAGGCCAAGAGTTTCACCTTCAACGGGCTCTGCAGTATCCACACCTGATCATGAAGGCTGTGACGCACCCCTCCATCCAAACAGTTCCCCCAAATACCTGCACGTTAAGTTTCAAAAATGGGATATCATTACGGCTCAATGAGGTTTTAACCCTAATCTCAAATCTCAAAAGATATAGTGAGATTTAAACTATAATCTCACTTAAACCCTAATTTCAAAGTAATTTATACCCTACTCTCAAGTACATTTAAACACTAATAGGAGATTTTAAACTCTAATCTTACTTAATCTTATTAGATTTTAGTCTTTAATGACTTAGCCTTTATAGTCATTAAGATTGTTCATTAAATTTCAAGCTAATCTTTTTTATTGGAAAAAACTAATGTTTCCTTTTTTTTTTTAAATAACCGGCCGATCTGGTCCCGGAACTAGCTGCATCGGACTGGCCACCTTTGATCCCGATCCAGTTCAAGCCGGTCCGATACATACTGACTGGTTTTGGAAACCATGGTCACTGCAACCCGCCACTGCCCCCTCCTCCTTTGTTGTTTTTCTGCTCCACTTGAGCCTCCACCTGCGTGGGAAGGGGGGAAAACAGGGAAAGCATGGTCGAGGGACGGGGCGGGGGGGGGGGGGATGAGAAACCATGGTCGAGAATGCCAAAAGTTATGGTAAGTTGCACATTTGTATGTAAACCCCTGAAAATATTGGTGCATACATATTAACCTTTAAAATGTTAAAAAATGGGCTCAGTCGCAGATCGGGTTCGGATCGACCGATCCCACCGATCCAGATCGGATTTTGGGTCCCCTGATCCGAGCCCAACCCCCGATTCTGACTTCCTTGGTTTTACCCCACCCCGAGTTTGAAGTTGGGCACCCCCCATCCCTCCCATCTACCCTGGTACCAACTGAGCCATGCTCAGTCAATGCTATCTCATATCAAATTTCCCAGCATGAGACGAATTTTTTTGAGATGGGATAGCAACAATGGTATTTTCTTTGTTAAATCTGCCTATACTCTGCTTGACGACTGTCTCCCAACTTTTCCTTTATACAGAGATATCTAGAAAGTTAAATCCCCTCTAAAAGTTAGGGCATTTATGTGGCTTGCATTTCAGAAGAGGATTGTCACAATGTTGTGCAGGAGAAATTGGTGTGCTGGTAGTGACATTCCATGTGCTTTTTGCGGTTTCTTTGAAGAGGATGCTGATCATCCTTTTATTTCGTTTGACATCAGCCAGGAGGTGTGGAGTATGTTTGCTGATATTTTTCAGCTGTGATTACAGTTTTGATCTGTTCAAGATAGGTGGAGGTGTTTCATTTCTTTAAGGAACAATCATAATGGCAGCTGCAGAAGAAAGCTCATGTCCATCTTACCCTACACCATCTGCTGGAGCATTTGGAAAAAAAGGAACAGCAATATTTTCTCAGGCAGTAGAGTATGTCCTTGTTGATGTCCGTTTTATGGTTCAAGAGCAGTAGCAATATCAAAGCGTCCTGGGAGCTGGGTCAGGGGCAATTGACATATACAGAGGAAATTTTATGTGAGGGAGATATGGCACATCTGAATGGTGACAACATTAGAGTAATGAAAAGAGAAATAGGAGGATCGATCACTTGGAGTACTTGCAACGTCCCCTAGAATTGATGGTAGTATTGCATTGCGTTTCTCTTTCATTATTCATTGTACACTTTAACCATAAACCATTCCAGAAAGTGTTAAAGAAGGTCCCTGATAGGTTCGATCCTAGGATCAACCAGGTCTGTTCTGATCTGGATCAACATCAGCTCACAATTGGCCTGCGATCATCCAATTTAAACCAATTCCATCTGATTCAAGCTAATCATTACTGTTTTCCCTTTTATTCAATGAAAGAACGGATTGGATTTTCCCCCTTGAAATTGGATTGGCATTGGCCAATCCCAATCTGGATTTGCTGCTTTTGCAAACCATGAACAAAGGCTTTGGAATTCCAATTCCCAGGAGAGAAGAGGCATGGTTGGCAGTTTCGGCCGAAACCGATACGTTTCGGCCGAAACGTATCGGTTTCGGCCATAACCGATACGAAAAAGGGCCTAATAACTGTAGCAATCCGAAACGTAAGTGAGATATCGGTTTCGGGCGAAACCGATACTGGTTTCGCCCGAAACCGGTCGGTTTCGGCCGAAACCCGTGATATTCCTGTCTCCTCCCTCCCGAAACCCCACTTCCGCAGAAGTTCCGCCGTTGCTACCTGGGTTTCGGCCGAAACCCTCCCCCCCCGCCGTGCTGTGCTGCTGCCGCTGCTGCCGGGTGCTGGCGTGCTGCCGCTGCCGCCGCTCTGCTGCTGCGGCTGCTGTGCTGCAGTTGCTGCGGCTGGTGCTGCTGCCTGCTGCGGCTGCGGCTGCGGCTGCCTAATATATCCTGCGAGGTGGGCCTGCGACCAAGCTGCTGCCTGCCTGCCTGGCTGCCTCCCCTGCTGGCTGCTGCTGCTGCTGCCGCCTGCCAGCTGCTGTGCTTGGTGCGGCCTGTGCCCACTGCCCTGTGGAGCTGCTGTGCGCTGCCGGCTGCCGGCTGCTACTGCTGTGATAGTGGGGCCGGCTCAGCCTGGGGGGCTGTGCTGACTGCTGTGCCTAAACACTGCTCAGCCTTTAGGGGGCAGGGGGCTGTCCACACTCCACAGTCCACAGAGACCGTCCGACTGCCACTGCGGAGGTAAATTTTGTGGAGGTAAATTTAGGGTTTTTTATGTTTTGTGTTTTTTTGGTTGAGTTGTTGAAATTTTTTTTGTTGTAGGTTAAATGTTGTGTTGTAGGTTAATTTAAAACCATGATTAAGTTGTTAACACTTCTAATTAAACCCTAATTAGAAGTTTATATTTGGGGCTTTTCTTTAATTAGGTTTAGTAAGGGTCAATTAGGGCTCAATTAAGTTTCATTGACTAATCTGAAGCGGGAGCATGCTGGTAATTAATTCATTCGAAGGGTGATTAAGGGTTAATTGCTAATTAAGGGTTAATTAGTTCATAAAAATTGGGGCTTTTGTCTAAATCGGTTTGCTTAGGCTCAATCGAAGCTCAATTAAGCTTCCTAGAAGATTTTGGGGTGGGATTATGCTGGTAATTGATTTTTTTCAAAGGTGATTAAGGGGTAAATGATAATTAAGGGTTAATTAGTTTATAAAATTTGGGCCTTTTGTATAAGTCGGTTTGCTTAGGCTCAATTGAAGCTTAATTAAGCTTCATTGAATAATTTGGGGTGGGATCATGCTCGTAATGAAGGGTTAAGTTTTTAATTGTACTTATACCTTTTTGTGTGTCACTGTCTTAATGCAGCATCATGCCTAGACGTCAGCAAACACAGGAGCAGCAAGGGCAGGAGGATCCGGGGTGGGCCCACATGTCCTTAGTTGATGCTAAGAGAAGGAAGGTTAAATGTAATTATTGTGCTAGGGAGATGTATGGCGGAATTACCAGAGGCAAGCAACATTTGGCAGGGGTACGAGGAGAGGTGAGACAATGTGACAACTGTCCACGAGAGGTGCGAGAGGAGATGCGCCAGTGCCTTTTGGGGAAAAAGGAGAGGGTGCAACAAAGGGCTGAGGATGAGGAGGAAATTGCTGAGGAGATTTCTGGCAGAAGGGTTAGGAGGGATGATGATGAGGAAGGCACTGAAGATTCTGATCCGGAGCTGACTGAAGCAAGGGAGCGTGAAGAAGCCGCTCGAAGAAAAGGAAAGGCACCCATGGGTTCAGGAGGGACCTACACCAGTACAGCTGCACGACGTCCTGATGTTGCTGCCCCGCCCCCGCAGACGCAGAGAGCAGGCCCCATGGACAGTTATCTCCACAGAAGGCCCCAGGCTACACAACCTAAGATCAAAAGTGCATTAAGAGGGGTCAAAAAATCTGCAGAAGTTGCAGGGCATGCATTTAAAAGCATCTGTAAATGGTTTTTTCATGCAGGTGTCCCTGCACATGCTGCTGAAAGTGAATATTTTCAACCTATGTTGGATGCCATAGCAGATGCTGGCCCTGGCTTGAAGGCGCCGTCACGTCGGGACATATACGGGCGTGGCCTTGAGGCAGAGGTTGAGGAGCTCCATCAGTGGGTTGAAAGCTTCAAGCATATATGGATGGAGAGAGGATGCACTATTATGTGTGATGGTTGGACTGGTACCACGAAAAAGTCCATGATTAACTTTTTGGTGTATTGCATCGAAGGTACAGTATTTGTAAAATCTGTAGATGCATCAAATTTTGAAAAAAATGCCAATTATTTGTTTCATTTGATGGACAACATGGTAGACGAAATTGGTGAAGAAAATGTTGTACAAGTTGTGACTGATAATGAAGCCAGTTATAAGGCTGCAGGGAGGAAATTGATGCATAAGCGCAGGCATTTATATTGGCTCCCATGCGCAGCACATTGTCTTGATCTCATACTTGAAGACATAGGGAAGGACAAACATGTGAAGAAGACGGTTGAAAGGGGACAAAAGATTACCCAGTATATTTATGGCCATCCTAGGATATTGAACATGTTCAGGGAGCATGCAAGTGGGGGGCGAGATATTATACGTGCAGGGCCAACCAGATTTGCTTCAAATTTTATTTCTTTGGAGTCTCTGCATAGGTATACTGTTGAACTCAATTATTACTTCTTTATCCTTATAGTTATGATCTGTATTTGATTCAAATTTTATTTCTTTGCACAGGTATAAGAATGAGTTGAAAGCTTTCATGTACCATAATACCCTGCGGGAATACATCGACAAGGGCAATGTTGATGCTCAGATGGATTATTTGGATGTCTGTCGAATCGTGGACGACAACAAATTCTGGGGCAGAGTAACACGATACATGAAAGTAGTCACCCCCCTCGTGAAGGTCCTAAGATTGGTGGATGGCGATGACAAGAATGATATGGGATATCTTTATGAGGCCATGGACCGTGCGAAATTGGAGTTGCAGGAGTCCCTTCCCAAAGAACATGCAAAGTGGTGGAAGATTATTGACCATAGATGGGACACCACATTACACCACGACTTGCATGCAGCTGGTGAGTGATTATTTGTATTCATATATTATTGACCATACATTAACTATATACAAATGCAGGTTATTTTCTGAACCCTCGATTAATGTACAATGCCAATGCACATGTTGATGCCGAGGTGCTTCAAGGCACTTTAAGAGTCATTGGTCGTTTATCGAGGACACAAGATAAGAGGCTTCAGGCGGAAGTAGAGGTTGGCCTGTTTGATTTCATGAATAAGAGGTATAGAATTTACTTACGTAGTAATGCTAATCTATTATGTAATTTTTGTAGATGACCTCCTATAGAATGAAAAGTGGGACGTATTCTGACTCCCAATTGCAATACGCAGTGGGAAGAGTGAGCCCAGGTATACTTCATCTTTGTGCTTTCTTTGCAATTACATCTTCCTTAATTAATTTTTATTTACATCTTATATTTATTTGTTTATGGTTGGTTGGTGTAACAGCTGACTGGTGGATCATGGTGAACAATAGACAATCGGGCAATTCTGCATTGGCTTTCATTGCAATCAGGGTGTTGAGTCAAACCACATCAGCAAGCCAATGTGAAAGGAATTGGAGCACGTTCAGCCTTATACACTCAAAGGTTCGCAATCGGCTAAAGGCTGATCGGTTAGAGAAATTAGTGTACTGCCACTACAATATGAGGTTGAGAATAAAGAATATGAGGTTGAGACAACAGCTGCGAGACAAACGCGTCGCCGAGGATGCCGCCGCAGAGATTGATGTGGATGCCTTATTTGATGATGATAATCCCTTGCAGTCTTGGGTGGAGACACGAGAGCAGGTTGATGAGCCCGTTTTTGATGTTGATGATAGAAGATGGGCAGAGGGCATACTTGATGAAGATGAGGCAAGAGATCCCGAATTAAGAAGCAAATCAAAGAGGGCCAGAGATACTCATGCGCACCAGTCTAGGGTGGTTGATGACACTGAGGAGCAGTTCGAATTTGAGCCAGCTAGACACTCAGATACAGATAGCAGGCCAGTCACTCCTAGAATGTCCTCCTTAAGAAGAAGTACATCAGTGCATGGGCAAACTGAGAGGGCAAATGCTGCTGCTCGAGAGGACCCGGCAATTGAGGAGTTGAAGCAGATTTATGTGAGGCACACGCCAAGGGGAAAAGGACTCGTGTCAACGTTGATTGAAAAAAACACTCCAAAAGAGAAAAAAACATCTTCAAAGGTTAAAAGGCGACTGGTTTCTTATGATTCTGATGATGATGATGATGATGATCATCCCGGAGGTGCTGCAGGGGGTACTAGTGCTGCAGGTGGTACTAGTGCTGCAGGTGGTACAGGTGGTGCAGGTGCTGCAAGTGATACTACTGGATATAGTCAAGGTCAGCACGGATATGGTTCACCAGGTTACGAAGGTGGCCAACATGAAGCAGCTATTTATGGGGCCCAGAATTATGAACCATCATTTCAGTTCCATCCATATTCGACCAGTGACTCTTCTCTTCCTCAAGATTCCTATGTTGATACTGGATTCGAATCAAGCCAACCAAACACTCCAAGAGGGATCCAAAGAGGGATGCAGGACTTGGCCACCTCATTGTTTGGTTATAGTGAATATAGACCATACATGCAACCTGGTTATGGGTATCGACATCAAGGGCCAGACGATGAGGGAGAAGGTTCTTCTAGTAATTATTATCCATATTAGGTAAGAATCAATGAATTTTTGTAACATTTATTTTGTCCAAATTGGTTTATTGTACTGCTTCTATTAATGTACAATGGAATATGACTTACACATGTTCAATGTTTGAAGTTGAATTTTTGTAGTTGTCTACTTCAAGGTTATTGCACTAACTTATACAATGAAATGCATGTGTAATGATTTTTATGATTTTTTGTGATTTTAAGTGGTTATTTATATTTTTTATGATTTTTTAATGATTTTTTAGAATTAATTTTAATTTTTTTAACCTGTTATATGGGTTTCGGCCGGTTTCGGCCGAAACCGAAACCGAGTCGACTCGGTTTCGGACCCGGGCGAAACCGAGACCGAAACCGAATTTGCCATCCTTGAGAAGAGGTGTCTGGGGAAGAAAATTAGGGGGCATGGTGAGCATATGCTGGGGATGATAGATGCTTTCTATCTTGTTGGTGATAAAAAACTGATTTTTATAAGCAGTACAGATCCTATGCTTCCATCTACTTAGATTAATCTGTGTAAAAACTGTAATCTCACTCGCCACTAATGGAGCTCATTTTTCTTGACATTGATGAATTGATTTGAGGAAGTAGCATCTAACAATATCTTGCAGCCCCAAAGATAAGAGATGTTTGCTTGAATGGGAAGTCTGTCAATTTTGACCAGATAATGCACTATTTTCCTCCAAGGCTCCAAGAAAGGCAATCACTTTCCATTCTATGTATCATGACAATTAAATTTC
The DNA here is from genome assembly GCA_022559845.1 of Amorphophallus konjac. Classification (NCBI taxonomy): domain Eukaryota; kingdom Viridiplantae; phylum Streptophyta; class Magnoliopsida; order Alismatales; family Araceae; genus Amorphophallus; species Amorphophallus konjac. Next base: position 55,500 of record JAHNEJ010003423.1, on the reverse strand, counting down.
CTTTTTTTTTAGATAAACTTCTATTATGGTCTTATTGCATATGGGGGAGAACTTGTCATCTCTCTTCACCCTCCCTCTCTCCTCCTTTGTATATATATCTGTACACCTATATATAAGTATGTATGCACTTCATATATACTTAGATGTATTAATATACATATATGCTTGCACTACTTATCACTATACAGTACCTGGATCTTATGTCATTTATTTTCTTGTGCTTGTATGATGTATGGTTGTTTATTTCTTTTTTCATGCTTTTGTTATGGCTCATATGTTGTTTTTTTTTTTTAAGGCAACGTGATCAACATTTTGTGTATGATTTGTGAATGGTATTTGCTTTCCTATCCTGACATTTAAGATGAAATTTTGGTTGCAGGAGAGCGCACCATGCGCAATAGGGGGAGGTCAGAATCCTATACTTTTTCTAGACGGAAGCCCATATATATTTGGGCTAGTTCTTTGAGAAAGATGATACCAATACATTCATCATTGGCTATCACATTCTTGGCTTGTCATATTGCAAGGGAACCAATCTTGCCAACTGACCTTGTGAAGTGGGCTCTAGAGGGAAAACTTCCCTACATCTCTGCTTTTGTCGACATTGATAAGTCCCTTGGAAATCATTCAACCACTTGCCCGTTGAGCTCAAGATTTTTGTTCAGGCCTATTCGTTCTGTTGGAACATGGCAATTGGAAGCAACAGCTGGTTCTATAGCACAATGCATAGGGTTGCACCTGCCGTCTGTGAATTTCTATGCTGTGGCTCAACGCTATCTCAAGCAGCTTTCTCTTCCACTGGGAAAAATTCTTCCACATGCATCTCGTATTTATGAGTGGTCTATGCCTGCAGAATTATGGTTGTCAGCAAATGCATTCAAACTACCAACACGTGTTTGTGTGATGTCAATACTTATTGTAGCCATAAGGCTTTTGTATGGAATACATGGTAATGGAATTTGGGAAATGAGTTTGTCACATTTACATGATTCATCTCAAACTAACCAGAGGTCCAACTCTAGTCTTGATTTGGGGGTTTCGAACTCATTCCAGGTTTCCTGGAAGGGAGACAATCACAAGGAAGAGTGTCAAGCTACCTGTTCCCATGAAGTAAAGATTGACTCAACATCTGATAAGGACTTGACCAGTGCTCAAGCTTCTCAGTTTGAAACAATGAAGCTCTTGCACAACCTTGAAGCTAAATACAATGAAATGACCAATAGTTTGGGTAAGTGTAAATTTTACATCTTTCTTGTAACTTGCTTCATAGTTTCCCTTCTGCAGTTGCTTTGCTGTGTTGTCGTCTGAAACTGCTATTGCTTTGTCATCAATGATGCACAAGTAGGTACTTTTTCCACAAGTGGAAAAAAAATGAATAAAATGTTCATTTGGTTTTACAAACAAAGGTTTGCCATCTTTTCATGAGGCTATACCTTAGTTGCAGGGAAATGTTGCTCTAAATGAGAAACACATTTCCCTGGAAACATATCTGCTAAATGAACCTGATTTGTTATGGAAACATATGGAAAATGGCAGAAAAATGAGGGGCTAGACTACCTCTGGCAGAGGATGGTGTATACTGACCAGCACAGGGAAAGGGTAAGGAGAAAATAAGGTGTTGCACATGTGTGTGTGTTTTTGTGGGGGGTGGGGGGCGTTTATTGTGTGGACTCAATCAGATAGTGGGAGTAGCGATTGTTGCAGCACACACAGATGATGATACCAGTGGTGGCAGTGTGCATGGGCCAGAATGGAAGCACCATTCATGGGTGAGGAATTGGCTCCACAGCAATGGACCGATTCCTTTCTCCCATTTGATTTATGGCTAGGGTAGGTTTAAAATGGGAAAAGATGGCAATTTCTAAAATCTTTTCACACTAGAAGTTAATTATCAAAACTCTAGTTTAATAGAATATTATATGGATGTCTTAAAAGTTAACAAAACCTAAGTTCTAAAAAATCTAAAAAACTTATAAAAACAAAAAAAATCTATGATTTTTTTGTAAATTAGATGATACTTTAAAAGTTTCTTAAATACCTACTGAACACACAAACATCTAATAATAAAGTACAGTTAATTAATTTGTATTTATTTAAAATGTAGATGATCATGTCTCACTTCCCCTTATTCTTCTGAATGTCATATCTTACATTTGTTTCTCATTTCACTTCCCAAGCTGGCAACCATGGGTTATACATAAATCAAACTGAATTGTACAATTAAATCATGATTTATGTCATAGATGAATGCGGCTGATTTGCGAAGTAAAAATAATTAAAAATGTGTGCCACGAATGACCTTGTCAATCATTAAGTGGGTATGATTTTGTTTTTTTGCCATTTATTAGAGCTCTTGAATCTATTGCAATTTTGTTTGTGCTCTTTATAATCATTTCTGTAGCTGTATCCATTTTCAGCTAAATGAGGATTTCAAATTTGAGGATCACATGAGTGAATCAATTAGAAAACAAATCCTCTTTGCTACAATTTTCAGATTCAGATTGAGCGTGCCATTCCATGAGCTTTATTTGAACAATTCAGTTGCCCCTTTTCAGATGCTTCCTTCTTTTGGGGCCTTTTCTTGTGTGTCCTCAACCAGAAGGATAAATGAGAACTCTTCAGAGACTACTTCTGTTGGTTTCAGGTCTGTTAAAACCTAGGTCCTGGATCAGTGTGGGTAATATTAGCTTCTTGAAGGCCCCGGTCAGACTATAGCTGATTGCCAAACTGTGCTAAAAAAATGCAGAATGCAAATTTTCAGTATATGAGCTGTGTTAGATCTTCTCTGCTGGCATTCCTACCCATTTAGACAATCATGGTGACTAAGCTGTTCTAGAGAATGCCCTTTTTTGTTGTGTACCATTTCTTAGTTCTATTGTTTCTTTTGGTACTTTGTATTCTCTATCGGTCAGCTGCCATTTCTGTGCACAATTTATTTTCTCTAAGGTTTTCTGTGTTTTGTGCTTATAAAAAGTGGATTGATGATCTGCCTTCGGATCACTTATCGCCTATCAGATCATGAGCTTGAACTTATCTAGAAATGAGCTCTAATTTCTTTTGGCTATTCTTGTTTAGAGCTGTCCTTTATGGGTGGATGTGTTTAGCATCTTGCTAGTACTCGGGGTTTGATTCATTGGTTTATGTTTTTTTAATGATCAGAGGATCTTTAAACATCTTTTCTTGCAGGTTTTGATCTCTTATTACTAAGATCTCATGTATTTCCTTGATTGGAAGGATTTTTTTTAGAATTTTTTATATACAACTTAACAAGCAAAGCATTAGGCGCCCATCATATCAGATGTCATCAAGGCTGTTTTTATAAAATGATCCTGTGGAATGCCATTTCAGTTTTGTTTTCAGGACAATTTTGCTATAATTGATTAGTTACAGAATGATTCTCTCTAGTTAGACCCCTAAGGAAAAGGTGGCCTTATGTCAATGAGTGTCTAATGTTTCTTTCCGTATTGGAATAGCATTTAAGTTTCATTCAGGTGCACATATTTCATGCTCTCCCAAGTAAGTGCTTAGGTTTCTTTCAATAGTGTTTCTTTCCCCTTTTTTATTCTCATCCAAATAAGTATTTATTATTTTGTCTTTTGACTTGAACTCTGTTCCAGATACAAGAACAAGCTTACACTTGTTTGTCTGGCTATACTTCCTCTTGTTAAAGGTTGCTAGAAATTCTTTCTTACGTGCTTTTTGAATGTCTACTTATCTTTTCCCTATTATTAGCAGATTGCTAGGAATTTTTTCTTATGACTTAAACTGTGGTGAAGATGCAACATTACATCTGTAGCATCTCTAATTTTTATTGCATTTACTTATTCCTTCTTTGTAATTAACAGATTATTCAAAGGACTTTAGATCCTATCTGAACTATTGTAAGGATACTGTTTTTACTGGGATAACAACATCATATGAAGAAGAGAAATTGATAGAAAGATTGTGGGATATATACGAGAAGCAAGAGGTAATTTTAGTTTGCAAATTCTACATCTTTAAGCTATTATTTATTACGATGACCACACATGATTTTAGATAGTCCTAGGAAACTTGAATTCAGGCTGCACAATTAATGGAAAAATGGTTAGCAATGAATCAGCAACAAATACACTATAGGACACTGTATAACAACTGTGTAGGCGCCATTTAGACAAAAGAACATTGTAAATTTTATATGGATCATCATCCTAGTATATTTATGATACCAACTACATGTGATAAAATTTTAAAGTTCCCACATTCAGTGATTATAACAGCATGCTTTCTTTTCTGGTTCATCCAGCTATTGTAAATATATTTTCAGCATTGTTCTATATTCAATTCATCATCAAATTAATTCGTTGTCTTGTTTTTGTGGTTCAGATCAATGTTTTAAAATCGAACCCATTCCTTGACCCGGACAAGTTAGTGGTCACGGGTCAATGGTTTAACCATTCAGGTTGACCCGTGACCCATTAGACTAGAACCGCTCACATCAATATCATATATCCATAGAATTTCAATATACCTTAAGTAGCAACTTAGAAACATGAAATATACACTGTAACATATATTTTACTTTGAGAGCACTTTGATTATACTCGGATGTCCCTTTTAGTTTAATACAATATGTGGTACAATCACTTGAAAAAGCATATATTTTAAAAATAAAAAGGGCATTAAACAACCACTAACAATGACAGTTTAAAAAGGGAAGAAAAATTACATTAAATAAACACTACAAATGACAATTGATCAACTAGAAGCATCTCATGAAACCCAAGCCGCATAGATGTCCTTATCTTCTTGCCAAAAAAAATTCTTGATAGACTTATTTGCCTTGTGCACAGATTCATACAAGTGACCCATTGGTGGCCGATGATCAGAATCAACAATTCGTAATGCACGCACTGGTGGTTCTGTGGCCTGTAGGTTGTTGTGGCCCCATGGAATGGCAGAAGATGGTCTCTTAGGTTTTCTTTTTTTACATGTAGAGAAGAAAGGCCGTAGAATCTAGATTACAATCTTTTCAAGTTCCAAAAATTGGTGTTAATATTATTAAATGATTAGGGATAGAATTTCAAAGATGACTCCTCACCTTCCATGTTTCTTTGCATGCTAAATAAACCCTAAAATAATGATAGAAAGAGTGAACATATGAAATAGGTCTAGACCCAGCCGGGTCACGTGGCTTTTACTAGGTTGAGTGGGTTGTATAAGACCCGCCCTGATTAATCGGGTTTTGGGTGCTGGCCAGTCTAAATAGGATATCAACCTGGTTTTGGGACCGGGTTGTGGGTCAACTGGCCAGTCTGGTCCGGGTTTTAAAACATTGGTTCAGATCATGGATTGCAGAATCAGTCAATCCGGATCGGGATAGGTCAAATCAACTTGGAATCACTGGGTGGCAATCTGACTTGTTGGGGGGGGGGAGGGGGGCATACTGGCCGGGTTCTATGGAATCCGTCTGGATTTGGGCAGTAATCAGCCGATCAACAGCTGAGTCGGACCGATCTGGGCCAGTTTGCTTTGTTTTTTCTTTTAAGGGACCAAATCAGCCCATCAGCCCAAGTTTGGGTAATATGAGTATAATACAGGCTCCACACACTCCAACACTGCCCGCAGCTCCCAGGCCTATTTCATCATGTTCAATTAATGTGTAAAGTTAATTACTATTGTTTTAATCATCTTTACTGCTCTTTATCATGAAAGTGCATGCTATGTAGCATTTTTATCATCTTTTTGTCCAAATACATGTTTAGCATTTTTCTATACTTTTCCTAGTTTTTTCTGACTCTTTATTTTTCCTGAAGTTTTCATATTTTTTTTAATCTTTTCATCAGGCTGATCGAGGATCAGCCTAAGTTCATGTGAATCGGCTGATCCTATCTGATCTGGTTCGAGATCGGTCATGGCCGATCCAAGGACCTGATCTAGGTCTGCGACCCTTGGTTCAGATGTGTAGAGATTTACAGAGAAATGTCTTTGAGTTTTTTTCCTTATGGTATGGCAATGCATTGGGTCCTTTGATAAAGCCACAACGTGGAAAACAAGATCCACTTAGTATAGTAATAATAATTCATTGGATCATTTGATAAAGCCAGGAAGAGAAAAAAGTAGATATATCTACTGTCTAGTCAGGAATTTCACTAATTAATCAACTAACATTTATGATGGAGTCGTATTATTTTTAAGCATCAAAAAGGATAGTCTCCGGTGATAAGCTGATGTTGCTTGATTTTGTTAGTCCATCTAATGTCTATTACCCTTTGTGCCTAAATTGTTTTAGCCTGAAACTGTGACTTAGCAGTTCTTCCTAGCAAATTGGAATACAGTAATATTATGCCTTCCAAATCATTTATTCTAGGCTATTTTCATCTTAATCAGATAAGTGGAGCTAATATGATATGCTTCTATCGGATAAGTGGAGCTAATATGATCTGCTTCTTGGAGGTGGGATAGGGAGGAGACCTTTTCTATTAGGTCTGCCTACTCCATCATCTCTTGACGGCGGAGTGCGGCATAGCCTTGCTCCCCACATCTGGAGACTGAGGAGACCGTTGAAGGTGAAGCTTCTGATATGGAGAATTTCACACGGGAGGCTTCCCACCAAAGATAGGCTCCTTCGCTTCCTACCGGATATCCAGCTGACCTGTTGTTTGTGTGGCCTGGAGGACGAGTCCATGGATCACCTATTTGTAGGCTGCTCCTACTCCCAAGCAGTGTGGGAGGGTGTGGCTACGGGAGTCCAGTGTGAACTCGGCTGGTAGTCTGGCATGTAGGCCTTCATTGGGTCCTGGGGTAGGAGTTGGCCCCTCAGAGGTGATCGTGTGGTTTGGTGGCTCATCTTGCATGCCACCTTTTGGTCCTATGGTGTGAACGGAACAATAGGATCTTCAGGAGGGAGGCTAGAGTGGAGGACTCCCTTATTTCTTTCATTTGTTCTAGAGTCAGGGAATTAGAGGAGTTGCTATGTAATGTGAATGCCCTCAACTCACCTCTTTTTGTTTTGTTGGGGGTAGACTGCCCCACACCGCCTTGGTGTGGTTTTTTGTACAAGGTCTCTTTTTGGGAATTTTTTGGCTATACTTGTACATCGTTCTTTTCATTTAATACACACAGTGGTACTACCCACTTTCAAACAAATATGATCTGCTTCTAAGGGAAAGATTATGAAGAAAATTGGCACATCCTTTTTTTTGTACAGTAGATGTCATAAATCTTCTCAACTCCATGCAGCAAGGTGACTGCATAAATTTTGGTTTACAATTCCTTTCTTCCACTTAAATTGGAACTGTATAAGATTGCAAGAAAAAGATAACGGCCATCTAGTGTAGATCCCAAAGCAAAAAAAGAGAAAAGGAATAAGAAAACTGCTCATCAAGATGGCCTCTAAAAAATCAGTGCTGTTACCTTTTTTACGCATGAAGTCAGCATATCATCTTTGAAGAGGTGGTTGTAACCATATGTTACATGTAGGAGATCTTTCTAGGATGTGGACTTCTTAGAAGTTATTGAGTGGTGGTTGGTTATTTCAAGTTGGCGATATTCATTTTGTGGCCTTGAGCAAGCATTTTGTTTATCACATTGATTAAAAGGCCAATTGGAAATAGATGTGATATGTAAGGTGGCTTTTTATAGAGTCAGTATCTGATAACCTGGCCTGATCCAAGTGCAGTCTGTACACATATCAAGAGTTGTCCTGGTTCCTGGTTTGACCGGCTGATGCAAAGAGGTTGGGGATCCGGGGGAGGAGGATGAGAAGAGATAATGAAAGACAAAGGGATGCCCAACGAGTAGCAGGTGGAGTTTGGTGTGGGGAGGTAAGTTTAGGGCTTCTTTTCTCCTTCCTCTTCAAGTAGTTAATGACCAGAAACTGGAACTGGACTTCTCTTGGACGGTCCCGGTTCTACCCGGAGACAGGCTTGCTTAAGGAATGCAGGATCGGACCGGGCATCTGGATTGGGTATGCCCGATCCGATCTGGCTATCCGGCCGATCCAAGGAAACTCAGCCATGCAAAAAAAAAGGATTTTTAAATAAACAACAAGTATATTTATAACCTGAAAAGGCATTTACACAAATATAAATGATAGATATTTTTATATCTTTTAATCAAACCCTAATTGTTTAGGATCGGCTGATCCATAAAAGAATCGGCCGTTTTTGGTCCGATTCATGCCAAGTCAATTAATTTTTAATTATTTTTTACAAATTTTTAAAATTTCAAATTGGGATTGGCTTAGGGGCCAGAATCAGATCAGCCCCTGCCATCCTGATCCAAATTGGCCGATCCAGATTTGTATTGGCCAATTCTGCATCCACCGCTTGTTGTCACAATGCACAGTGATTCTGGCCGGTTTCTGGTGGACCAGTAGAGGAGGAGATGCGGGAGAATTGGAGGAAGGGGAGGCAAGTCTAGGAGAAGAGGAGGGAGCGGATGGTGCATGCAGCATCAGTAGGTGCTGGTTTCTGCTGTCCTCTTTTTATTTCATTCTCCTCTGCCTTCTTGCCCCCTCACATCACTGGCACTGGCGACTGGGCCACCAGCAGGAAAAAAGGGACTGGGGCCTGACGATTGAGGAGGGGAGCAGCCTGGCATTTGCAACAATGGTGGATGGATGCCTCCCATCTGTCAAATTACATGGCAGGGTTTAAAGGGGGGTTACAATTTATAAAATGACACGAGGCAAAGATTTTGTCTCTCTTTGGTGATATCTGATAAAATTAGAACAATACAGAGAAGATTAGTGTGCCCCCTGCAGGAAGACGGGATGCACCAATGGCAAAGATTTTGCAGAATAGTTATTGGCTGGTTCTGGTATAGATCAGCCATCTTTTAACTCGTTTCTCTCCCCTTATCTCGCTTGGGTGGGTTTGACAAATCCTATACATGGTCCCCAAGCCATTCAAGTAAATTTCCTCAAGTGTCCTTTTTTTGGTGTGAATAATGAGAGTAAACCTACCCGCCCACGATCAGGCCTGAATGACCAGTAGCCCAAGCCATGGACAGGCCAAACATCTCTTGGACAGTCATTCTGAAGTGATAAAAAAGATCCTCATTAACAACAGGTTTGCCATTCTGTAAGTTACTAATCATGTCCTGCCAATTAAGAAAAAGAAGTTTTGCCTTCCTAATGGGCCAGTCATTTATCATACTCAAGGATTTTAATCCAGTTGCTGAATCTTTTTTTTTTCTTTCTGGAAGTGGGTAATACCACTAAAAGAAAAATGTACACTTATAGGCTGTTACATCCCCCAAAAAGGCAACCCCCTCCCCCCCCCCTCCCAAAGAAAAAAAACCAAAGGCCACACAAGGATAGTGTGGAACCACATAACCCCCCAGACAGCCAAAAAGAGTAGAGGTGAAGGGAATTCACATCACACAGAATAGTAGCCCATTCCCTTACTCTTACAAACAAAAGCTACAAGAGTATTCTTCGACCGAGACTTTCTCATAAAAATCCGATTGTTTCACTCCCCCCAACGTCCATAGTGTAGCATGAAGGATAAACCACCACAACGTCTTGTCACCCCTAATGGGCCAATGTGTCTCCCAGTGCAGAAATAGGTGGTGAATGTCACTTTGCTACTTGATGGCGCAATAGGTCCTCCTCGCCAGCTCCCTCCATACGCCTTGTGAGTAGGAGCAACCTACAAACAAGTGATCAAAGTTTTCGTCGTCCTTACCGCAAAGACTACAGGTCAGCTGAATATCTAGAAAGAAACAACACAACCTGTCCTGCGTTGGTAGTCTCCCGTTAGAAAGAAATGACACAGCCATGAGCTTTACCTTCAGCGAGATTTTCGGTGTTCACACTTGATCATGAAGATTGTGACGAACCCCTCCATCAGAAATGGCGCCATAAGCCAAACTGATAGAGAAGAACCCATCCTTTTCCCATCTGTAAACCCACTCATCTTCATTGTCGAGCCGAGGATGATAGGGTGTGAGGAAGGAAAGAAGGTCCTGGAGCTGCACCGTCTCCTCCAGCCTAAGGTCCCTACTGAAAACTAGTGTCCACACCCCAACCGACAGGAGTGTATCAAAAGCCTGAGAGACAGCTCCCAGGGTATCCGCAACAACTGCAAAGAGGCGAGGAAAGAAAGCCTCCAGCGTGAAGGCTCCACACCATTTGTCCTTCCAGAAAAAGCTCTTGTCGCCTTTACCCAGTCGGACCCTGACGGCAGATACGATAGCATCCCTGCAAGAGAGAATATCCCGCCATAGAGGAGAAGTTCTATGAAGGGGAGAAGGAGTCAAGTCCCAAACTCTCATCCCGTCGAAGTACCGCCCCCTGATCACCTGAACTCACAACCCGTCCTCTCCATATCCCAGCCTCCATAGCCACTTGCACAAGAAGGCCATGTTCAAATCTCTCACATTCTTGATCCCCAACCCTCCATGTTCCTTGTTGGTGGTCAGTCTTCCCCATGCTATGTCATGCCAGCCTCTGCAAGCCCCCCACTGCCATGCCAAAAGAACTTGCACTGAACAAAGTCAATCTTCTTTGCCACCGTCTTCGGAATTCGGAATATGGATAAGTAATAAATAGGGAGACCATCTAGCACGGATCTGCATAGTACCAATATGTCTCCCATAAGATAGAATTCTTGCCTTCCATCCAGCCAACTTAGTCTCATACCTTTGAATGATGGGAAGCCAATCATCACACCTAATAGAGCTCGGGGAAAGAGGGAGGCCCAAATAAGTGATTGGGAACTCACCCATCCTACAACCCAACACGTCCCCCCCCCTCTACCCCAAAATGGGTCTTTCCTCCATGTTCATCCCTACAAGAAGGCTTTTGTTAAAGTCAACTTTCATAGTAGTGACCTCCTCCAATAGTTCCAACATGTTGATCCCTACAAGAAGGCGTTTGTTAAAGTTAACTTTCATACCAGTGACCTCCTCCAATAGTTCCAACAAGAGCCTAGTCATGAAAGGGTACTGCTCACCCTCAACAAGGAACAATACGGTATCATCTGCATATTGCAAGCGAGTAAGAGTGGGGCCATCTCTAACTACATGGAAGCCTCTCATCAAATCAGCTGCCTCTGTCCTCTGCCACACCCTGCTCAGAACACTAGCCACCAGCACAAAAAGGAGAGGAGACATAGGATATCCCTGACGAAGGCCTCTACCGCTGTAGAAAAATGAGGTCGGTTTTCCATTGATGAGGACCGCAAAAGTAGTCGAAGAGATACATCCCCTGACCCTCTCCAAAGCCCATTCTGACTAGAACATTAAAGAGGCACTGTCAATTGTCCCTGTCATAAGTCTTCTCAAAATCTAGCATCAGGATCACCCCTTTCCTCCTATAGCTCTTCATAGCAAACAGACACTCATGCGTTACCAAGAAGTTATCTAGAATGTGCTTCCCCTAATAAAAGCTCCCTAGAAGTGACTTACGAACCTGTCCATAACGGAGACCAACCTCCCTGCAAGCACCTTGCTAATGATCTTGTATGCTCCATTCAACAAACTAATCAGCCTAAAGTCTCAAAATTCTTGAGCACCCACCTTCTTGGGGATGAGTACCAGGAGAGTTTTATTAATACCCTCCAAGTGAGTCCTCTCCTCCTGAAACTCCCTCACAATTGTCAGTAGATCAACCTCAACAACGTCCCAACATTTCTGAAAGAAAGCCAGCGGGAAGCCGTTTGGGCTTGGGGCTCTGTCACCTGTAAGAGAAAAGACTGCCTAATGGACCTCCTCCTTAGAAAATGGCTGGGAGATAGCATCTCGCTCCTCAGGGTTGAGGCGAGGGTGAAGATCAGCTGCAATCCTTGGCTTGCCTCGTGAACAATCTAGAATAGAATTCCCTCGCCAGTCCCCTAATTTTTTCATCTGTGAACGAGAGGTCCCCCACCTTGATGCAAGAGATGGACTTGACCCTCCTTCTCCCAGAAGCAATGCGCTGAAAGTATGATGTGTTCTGATCTCCCTCTTTTATCCATCTATTTCTGGACCTCTGCCTCTAATAGATCTCCTCTCTAGCTAAAATCTCATCAAACTGCGCCTTTAAGGTGTCCCTGAGTGTCCTGTCCTCATTGTCTATAAGGCCTGTCTCTTTCAAGCAGTCCAATCTCTCAAGTTGGTGAAGAATCTTATCTTTTACTGCCATCTCTGGAAGGGTTTTATCAGCTCCCCGAGCTTGGAGAGCCTGAGCAGTGTGCCTCAATCTCCTCACCAAAGTAGCCATAGTAGAGGAAACAACCGGCTTAGCATTCCAAGCACCTGTAACAATCTGCAAGAAGTCATCCTCTTCGAACCCAACTGCTCAAACTTGAAACCATATCTCCTGTCATGAACTCGGCTGGTCTTCAAAAGGATATGCTTGTAATCAGAAATAGCTCTGGCCAACACCTCCACCTGCACATGAGAAAAGTGGTCCTCCCAATCAACAGAAACTAGAAACCTATCCAGCCTAGAGCAAGAAGCATTTGTTCTCAGGTTGGACCAAGTGAAGCAACCATAGGCCATGCCAATGTCTACCAAAGCTGTCTCGTGGATGAAGTCAACAAAGTCTTCCGTGTCATCGGCATAAGTAACATCCCCTGTCCTCTCCCACGGTGCCGCTACTGCATTGAAGTATCTTTTAACACACCACGGCCGACCAACAGAAAGTTGGTGTCAAATCAAGTTCTTCCAAAGAAGCCTCTTCTCCTCCTTGAGCTGAGGGCCATACATCCCAGTGAAGTCCCAAGAGAAGCCATCCCTGGTACTCCTGAAGTGCAAAAGTATGGCTCATCGGCTAACCTCCCGATCCTGCGTCACCTCCTCCACCTCGAATGGGTTCCAGAGGACCATAATCCCTCCGAACCTACCGACCGCAGGGGAGGCGACCCCCATAGAGGCAAGCCCCTCCGATCTCCTTCAAGAGAGCAACCCCCCCCTCCCCCCTCACATTTAGTTTCTTATATACAAAGAATATCGATTTTGTATCTCTTAATCAACTCCCTCACCGCCGTCCTCTTCTCCACCCCGGGCTATCCTCACGCCAAGGCAAAGCAGGGATGCCGAGCCGTATGGGGGAGTTGCCTTCCTCAAGCCGGAGGGAGGCTGGCATCGGCGAGGAAGGACAAGCCGGCGGAGGAACAGTCGGAGTCAGCTACATCGACGACCCTGCAATCGGGCTGGCAAGAAGAAGCTAAGCAGGCCTGGGCGACCCACTACGCGTCGGATTGGGTACACGGGCCCCAGCCCCATCCCCGGACCTCCGACCCGCATCCTCAACCAAAGGCGAGCTGGCCCGTGGGCTGTGTCCATTGACCCGCCGCCTCCAAGTCCACGACTCAGGCTGTTCAGGAGGCAGACCATGGTGGCCCAAGTTCAAAATGCCCGCCCTTTGGGTCCTCTGTCGAACGTCTCCTACCTCCGGATTAGGGGGTGGTTGCCCTAACAGAGGCGGCGGCGCCAGAAGCTCTTGCTTCATTCAGAGCCAGAGAACTACGTCGTTGTCGGTGAGGGTCACGAACATCACTGTCAGGATAACCAATGGTGATGCCACCAGGATTGTTGCAGCCACTGCCGTCCTGGATCCTAGAGGAGAGAAGCACAACGAACCAGGCTCCATCTGTCCGAAGCTCTTGACGATGAAGCCCACACCGCCCTCGTCACAAAGGAAGATGTGGATGCCCTCTATAACGACTTTGAACCGTCTCTGCTGCGGGTTACGGAAAGTGCCTCTCACCGGCGATCACTGTTGGAGGTGGAGGAAAGCATTGCCCACCGCAAGGAGGTCGGCCTTTACCATCCGATCCACATCGTCCTTCTGCCCCACCGCCAAGGAGGAGGAGTTGGTCACCTGAGAGACCTCCCAATGCCTCCTGCAACATCCAACAATCTCCTGCGGACCACTGACGCCTCCACTGATACCACGGAGACACAGATGCATCTCCGCAGCCACGCAATCTGGCCTTGCAGGAGGTCGGCCGGGAGCTCCCTCCATCAGTGCACTGCTTGCTTGGCAGGGGACCCCGGGGAACGACCGGCCTCCTCCACCGTCCACCTGCATCCCACCCATGGCCTGTGTCCCGGCTCTGCAGAGGCGCCTGATGTGGCCCCTCCGTCCACAACGGAAGCAGGTCGGTGGACCTCTGGTACCTCCAGCAGGCCCCGACGGAGGACCTTCCAGCCGCTTCCCCACTCCCGAACCGCTGGAACCCCTCTGGGCCACAACGCCGCCAGCATGACTGCCACTTCCCACTTCCCCTACTGGTGGCGGGAAGGCCGGCGAAGGCCGCCGCTGCCCAGTGGGAGGCGGTTGGGCCAGGACGGCCGCATCGGAACCCCTCGAAACCCCATAGATTCTCTCTCTAGAAGAGGCTAGAGAGCCACCACTGTTATAGCAAATGTTTTATCAGTAGGAAGAAGCTTATTATCTGTAGCAAGCATAATCCAGTTGCTGAATCTTACGGGCCAAGACTATAAAAGTGAACCTACATATCTCATTACAAATCTGAATGTCAGTGCAGCAACATAGTAAATGATCTAGGGTGATGCTTTGGAGAACCCGATCCCAAATAATGTGGTCTTATGTAAATTGTCCTTTATTTTCTTACTTGACATAGTCCCGAGTAAAAGATAGTGTTGTTGTCCACGTTGGAAGCTCATAGACTCAGCCTTCTTTCTTAAGAAACTTAAATAGATTCCTAGTTGTTAACTTAATTATGTACAAACTGAAAATTTTGGAAACTGTGATAAACAGTAATGGAGAGCACCAAATGTTGCATCCCATGATCACTGTGCAAGTTGCTTCAGGTTACACCCTTTACCAGAATTTTATGCCACTTCATACTTGCTTATGTCGTGCTTTCCTTCTCTTAATGATTGTATTTTTCTCATAGATATTTTTGCCTTCTCCAGTTTTCTCTCTCTCTCTCTCTCTTTTTTCTACCTTGTTGACATATAAAATGGAGAGAGGGAGGGGGTTTGGTGCCAAGCTGCTGGGAAAAAGACTGTCCAACTCCTGTTGGGATCTTGTCTTCTGGGTCCCAGGTCAACCCAGTAATTGGACAAGGGTGATTATACATAAATATTCTATAGGATAACACGGTTCCATCTTTCATGTGTAGGATACTTAACCATGATACCAGACCTCAAGTTATATTCCTCCATCTTCCAGAGAGTGCAACTGATTCTTTATCAGACTAGAAAAGTTTTCCTGCTCCACCTTTGGTTCTTTCCCGTTTGTCTGCCATGCCCTTAAGTCCCTAACACATTACCACTTTTTGTTTACATTTATCTTCTAGTAGGAGGGAAGATGTTACGTTCAGTTGTTGTCTTTCGCTCCATGTTAACAAATGATGCCATGTGTTGGGTAAAAATCTTTTCTTTCTTGTTGTTGAAAGTTTTTTTCCTCAAATATTCATAGTGCCTTCTTGGAGTTCTAATTGGTTTTTCAGCAGGAGATGATTTGGATTAGTCAATTAATTTCTTCCTTTCAGGAGGAGGATCCGGCAAAAGAAACTGGAGTTTGTGATCAAAACAGAAAGAGATCGAGAGACGAGGTAGAAAGAAAAGCATCATTGTCCACTCATTTTCTCTTTTCAAAATTCTTGGATGAGTTCTTGAATCTGTGATGGAAATGAACCAGTCAGTGTACAGATGTAGATGTGATAATTATCTTATCTACACTTTTCAGGATGATGCCCTAATGGAAGAAGTAACTCGGCTTGGTGATGAGAGCAGAGAGATCCCAGTGGTCGAGGCACTCGTGAACAAATTTTCAGATGCCCATAACTCCGAAGATATAGGGTGCAGCAACGGATGTCCAGATAAGGTGTTCGAATCTCATGAGCTCGACAGTGAATACACGGATAACATTCTATCTGATGAACATATTGAAGGACGAAGCTCTAGGACTGACAATGTCAAGGGTGTTGCATTGGCGAGGATGAAGCTCGACATGGAGGAGAATGGCTTTGAATACCTTCCTCCCAGGATCCGACGGCGGTCCAAGGACTATCTCCATTACAGGAGGAAGAAGATAGGCGGGAAGCTTCATTATGTAGCACATGCAGACTATTATATATTACTTCGTGCCTGTGCTAAGCTTGCCGAAGTTGATGTCCGTATAATGCATCTTGGTGTTCTAAAGCTTGAGAGGAGGCTCAGTTGGATTGAGCAACGAATTAGTGATAGTTTGATGATATTCCGTCATGAGCTTGAAAAGAACTTCCAAAGGTAATGGAAATTCCCATCTTTGATCTTCTTGCAGCTAAAACATGCAGTCCCTTCGGTTTTTCATGCCCCATTTTTCTTTTGTGAGAATGAGGATCGCTTGCTTTGGTCTCCCCCCCCCCCCCCCCCCCCCCCCCCCCCACACCCTCTAATATCCCTTCGGTTTCAATAATGGATGGCCATTTTCTATAGATTTGAAGAAGTTATTGATCATTGTTTATAGATATCAAGCAGTTATTGATCATAACATTAACATCTTTGTAAAAGGATCTCATGGTATCATTCTTGACCGTGGTTTCATGAAATTTAGGAGCTCAATTACAGCGTGCTGTTATATATGCAGGAGTACAGAATCTTTGATTATGGTTGATTGTAGCTTTTACTGATTTCCAGCCAGATACTAACTTCTCAATACATTAATACTCCATGATGAATACTTGCAAATCCATCCCCTTAACAGATGCGAACTTGGCATAATTTTTGGTATCAACACCTACCCAACTGAAACCCACAACATAGATCAGCTCCAATTACATATCTCAGGAAAACCTGATTAATGTTACGCGTAATTGGATCACAAGAAACTTTCGTAAATGCCACCGCACTTATAAGGTACCACTACTTCAAAATAATCACAAACGAAAGGTATAATCTTTCCCAGTCTGAATTACATTAAATTGAAAAAACATCAGTTTTTTGATAAATAATTGGTTTTACTGTTCATTATAAATTTTCTTATTTTAAAAATATTTTAAAATATTTTCTAAAATAAATATATCATAAAATAATATTAATCTCACTATTTAAAATTTAGACGTTAAATACGTCATTAATTACCGGGAGAGAGAGAGAGAGGGGGGGGGAAGGTTTCGAGTTTCGAACGGAATAACTTTGAATTAACCTTTTTTTTGACTCGGTTGAGTTAATCAACTCTAATATCAAATCAAATTGTGTCGAGAGTTAACTTTGGGTTAATTTTGAGTTAACTTAGGGTTAACTCTACATCAAATCGGGGCCGAGGATTTTTAGTCTATTTTTTGAAGTTTAAGTTTAGAGTTATTTAGTCCATTTTCAAGGTTGTAAAAGATCTACCATTCCCATTGAAGTTTTTAAGCCCATTTTTCAAAGTTTATGTTTAGGTTTTATTTTACAAAATAATTATATATATATATAATAGCCATTCCACCACGGCCCTTTGTGTAACATGCACAACTTGTCAACTACAGTCTTTATAAAGTTTATATAGGGCCTACATAAACTCAATAAGTACATATATACAGGATCTACATGGTACGTACCGTATCTGAGACTCGGATGTGACCAGATGCGGTGCGGCATGCCTAACTCGCGCCGGTATGGTACGAGTCGGCGTGAATCTTGCACAGGCCCCCATGGCATTTTTCTTTGTCAAAATATATATACCTAGAATATTCGGTGATCTTGTTCATTTCTCTTTAAGAAATTTTAACAATGCGTTCACGGAGAAGTGGTTTTTTCTCAGGTAAGAAGAATGTACAAACAAATACAAATTTAAGATGGGATTCTCAGGCAATTTGGTGTTTTAACGGGGGTGTGGCGATGGAGGAGGACAGCTGCCCCTCGTCAGCTGCGGAGCAGCGCGTGCCGCGGCCAGCGCAGGCCATTGAGGAAGGAGGCCAGCGACAGCGGCAGCGGGATGTACTCCACGCTCCCCGTCGTCACCACCTTCCTCACGGCGGCAAGCGGCCCGGCGTACATGCAGGTCCCGAAGACGGCGCACATGCCGCACACCACCACCAGCGTTCGACGACCTCGTCTCGTGCATGGGTGGAGGCACCCCGGAGCGCGCCGGCCGCCACCCTAGCCACGAACGCCAGCTCCGCTAGGAGGATCTTGAGAACCCTACACCCGCCTGTTGAGGTAGGCGGCCTGGACGACGAGGCCGACGCCATTGATGGTGAGGAAGAGGCTTGCTGTGGGGGTGGGCTCAAGGGGGGTGGCGTAGAAGACCCACATATATCTTGCAGTTGATCAAGGTGGCTAGGTAGGGGACGGGGGAGAAGTCCTCCACCGCCTTCCTCGATCCTGCATATCTTGCAGAGGATGGGTGCCGAGGGAGAAGTCCTCCACAATGTAATAGCGAGTTGCATCATCTGTCGACAACATCTTCACACACACACACACACACACACACACACACACACACACACACACACACACACACACACACACACACACACACACACACACACACACACACACACACACATAGAGAGAGAGAGACGGGGGAGAAGTCCTCCACCGTCTTCCTCCTGCAAATCTATATAGAAGTCCTTCACAATGTAGTAGCGAGTTGCATCATCTGTCGACAACATCTTCACACACACACGTGCGCGCGCGCACACACACACACACGAGTTGCATCATCTGTCGACAACATCTTCACACACACACGCGTGTGCGCGGGGACGGGGGAGAAGTCCTCCACCACCTTCCTCCTGCAAATCCATATATATAGAGAGAGAGAGAGAGAGAGTCTTCTCCTCTGACTCTGGCACTCCTATCCAGTGGTGTGAGGGGGAGATAGAGAGAGATTGATTTAATGGGTGAGATGAATTAATATTTCTTAAATTAAATGATATATTCTATTTTTTCAACGTTCGTTAATGTCGGATCTAGATCTTTTACTAAGGGTCCTTTTGGTCGAGATTATTCAAGTGAATTTTTTAAAAAATTCCTACATTTATTATATGTCAGAGTGTTAGAGATTTTAGACCTCGAAATCTACCTCAAAACTCCATAAGAGGAGTTTTTGTAGATTATTGAACATCCCTCCTTTTGTGTCTTTCTCTCTCCGTTTAAAAAAATTCATCAGCACAAAAATTGAGATACTTTTGGGTCATTTGATTGGGATGAAATTATGCAGGGGATTCTAATGATTGGAATCCCCTGATAATCTCAACCAAAGAGGCCCTAAGAATTTAAATAATCAGAGACTTCTAGCAAAATGGGTGGACTAATGAGACGTTTTCATAATATCAAGAGGATGTAGGGGGCGAAACTAAAAACCCTAAAAAAGTTTGGTGCTGGATCATGCATTGGGGGTCAGTCAGTCTTACCTAATTCTTTCATTATTGGACATGCTTGAATAAAAGAAGTTACTTGCCCCACAAGGCACGCACGTACTAAAATATCTTTCCAATTAAATGAAGCACATGCATGGTTGTCAAGTGTTTACGAAGACCCCTAAATTTCCACATTTGTTTTCATCGACCCTTGAGGAGCTAATTATATGTGTTTGTGCACAGGGCTGCGCTTGATAACCGGTGCTTTAATTAGGGGGACTTTTGGCATGATTAATCCTATCCTTTCAAACATTATAAATACTCTCTCCGTAAGAGGAGAGAAAATGGAATATAATTCTCGTGCATATAAGTTAATCGATATAATTTTTCATATCATGATGGTGATATTTTTTGGTAGTTAAGTTAGGAGTAAAGGTGAAAAAATCTGTAACTCTCACCGATGCTAGTAAGATTTGAACCCACTACTTTTCCCATGCAAAAGAGAAGAGTGAATCACCGAACTGTAAATTGCGGTGAGTCTAATTTATTTGGTGTACTCTATTTGGGACTATTAGAATAATCCCATATTATATGGTTAATAAAATATATTAAAAATATATATTTATGTCCATTCATTATATTAAAGTTCTGAGCGTGATAATCCAACCTAATAACTTCGTCAAATATATTAATCTTGAGATGCAGCAGCATGCTCATGTGGAGTACCTAGCTACTTTTTTAGAAGAAAACTCTTCTATTTCAAGTCCACTAGAAATGTATTAAGTAGAAAATTATCAAGAGATTATAACATATATATCTTTATAAAATTTAATTATATTAAATATATTTTTCATCGGAGCATATTATCATAAATATTCTTGAAATATGAATAATATTACGATTATGCCTTCGTCGTAACTCTCGTGTGTTTAACCCGAGTTAAGTGAGGTAAAGAGTATTTTTTTTATATATATCACTGTAAAATTTGATTTTATCAAATATATCTTTGATCTAACGACTGTAGATGACATATTTTATGGAATATTTTTCTTCATCGATAAATTAAACTAAAGAGATATAATCATAATATTTTTATCTAAATAAAAGATATTCATAATAATATGTTCAGATCGAGAGATATATTTAATAAAATTAAAATTTACGGGATATATATATGTAAAATCCTCGATTATCAGTAATATTACGGGTCAGTATTTGCAGCGCAGGCCGTTGAGATTCTCATGTCTTATCTGGAAGAGCGGCGCTGGACGGACAAAAAAATCTACAGACCTTTTCATGTTTACCCTTGGCTTTTAACGAATATCACCGCAAATGCCTTGAAATCTCAAGGGCGGATGGCATTTGGGTGGTTTCAAGTTCCCAGGAAGGGTATTCGGGGCAGAGAAAAGAGAAGATTCTTTTCTGGCTTTCGTGCAAAACATGGAACATCCAGACTTGTCACGACGCTCCAAATTCCCCATAAAGCCCTCGTTTCGGTGCATTCAATCTTAAAAGGCTTATTAACGTAAATTCTTTTAAAATTTTTAAATAAGAATTTTTTAAAATTATTATTATAAATATATTAGCATACATATGACTGTGTAAATTTAAATTATATAAAAATATCATATTTATTTATAAACATATCTCTTTTTTTGTCAAAATTTATAAAAAATAGTTTTAAATGATATTTATACATTATTTAAATTAGTGATATGTCTTTTAATATATGTTTAAGAATATTTTTTTTATAAATTCATCCGTAAGAATAATTTTTATGTAAAAATTCTAATTATTTTTCGGTCAATCATGATATGTATGATATAAATATCCATCTATAAATATTTAATTATAAATGTGTCCTGATTTTATAAACGTGTCCTGATTTTTTTTCTCATCTATTGATAGTTGGTATCATTTCAGAGGTCATTGTATTGTAAACTTTTTATTTTTACAATTAGATCAAATAAATAAGATGAATCAATGTT
Organism: Amorphophallus konjac; assembly: GCA_022559845.1. Classification (NCBI taxonomy): domain Eukaryota; kingdom Viridiplantae; phylum Streptophyta; class Magnoliopsida; order Alismatales; family Araceae; genus Amorphophallus; species Amorphophallus konjac. The sequence goes on along the minus strand of JAHNEJ010003423.1, from coordinate 34,298 downwards.
AATTTCGATCACTAAAATCTTTGTTGATCAGTGTTAAATAAGACTGGGGGCGATCTGGGCGGTGGGGCCGCCGGAGGTTGGGGGGCGGTGGGGGAGGGGGGAGAGGTGGGGGGGCGGTGGTGGCCGCCGGAGGTGGGAGAGGGGGGCGGTGGGGGGCCGCAGCAGGAGGGGGCGGGGGGCGCCGGAGGTGGGAGAGGGGGGCGGTGGGGGGCCGCAGCAGGAGGGGGAGGGGGGAGGTGGGAGAGGTGGGGGGGCGGTGGTGGCTGCCGGGGGTGGGAGAGGGGGGCGGTGGGGGCCGCAGCAGGAGGGGGAGGGGGGGGTGCCGGAGGTGGTGGGAGAGGGGGGCGGTGGGGGGCCGCAGCAGGAGGGGGAGGGGGGGCGCCGGAGGTGGGAGAGGGAGGGGGCGCTGGGGGGCCGCAGCAGGAGGGGGAGGGGGGGCGCCGGAGGTGGGAGAGGGGGGTGGTGGGGGGCCGCAGGAGGTGGGAGAGGGAGGGGGGCGGTGGGGGCCAGGGGCAGGGGGGACCGGGTCGCTGTGCGACCCGCCCGACTCGACCCGTCTCGCGCCGAGACCGGGTCAGCCGGGTCGGACGGGTCAGCAAACCCTGCCTACAACAACTGATTTTACATTTTGACGATGACATGATGAATTTTGAGTCAGTTGGCATTTCGTTTCTTCCTTTGTTAATACTTAAATTTAACGCACTAATACTTAAATTTACGCAGAGTATGAGAGACGTAAATTCAAATTCAATAGATAACTCGACACATCATTTTTTTCAAGATTAAATCTTAAGATATATCTCTCGAAGATTAAATATGAAAGAAATAAACACATTTCTCGTTTCTCTTTCTCTTTAATAAAGTCGTGAATTCAAATCTCTCCTTTTATATTGTTTTTCGTAGACGATGGGGTTGCTAAAAAAATTATTTTTTTTATGAAATCTCAGGACTTAAAATGGGCATCTATACAAATGGAATAACCATCTGTATAATTAAAATTATCATGAGATTATGCAAACAAAATTCTTAATTAAGAGAGTACTCAGATTGTTAAAAATTCATGTCAGAAAACAAAAAAACTGTTATTCCATTTAAAACTTCAAAAAAAGAAAGGTCACATGGGACAGCGGATCTGATTCCCCCTCTCTTTTATTTATCCACCTGACGTCATTTTCATGTATAAAAAAACCTAGGGGCATTTTAGCCAAATCGTCGGAGAAGGATTCGAGGACGGGGGGACCCACTTCTCCTAGCGTCATCTTGTGCGTCCGCCGCGCCAAATTATTATTAAATTATCTCGTGTTTGTCGCCTCAGCTTATAAACTCGCCCCCAACCCCACCAATCGAACACTACTCCATTGGTCGTCTCCTCCTCCTCCTCCTCGATTCGTCCACGAAGAGCGCAGTGAGGGTGAGAGAGACAGAGAGAGAGAGAGAGGGCGGAGGAGGCGACCAGAGACGAGAGGACAGATGGCTCCTCTTCCACGCCGCTCCGGCTCTGCCGTCTTCCTCGCCGCCGCCGTCCTGCTCGTCCTCTCCTCCGCCGCCCTCACGCGCGCCGGATCGTCCGCCGAGAACCCGATCCGATCCGTCACGGACCGCCCCGGCATCCTCCGCGCCCTCGGCGGCGCCCGCCGCGCCCTCTCCTTCGCCCGCTTCGCCCGCAGGTATATGTTATGTACCTTCGTAACCACCTCATCGGCACGGCGCTTCTTCTCCCCTCTCCTTCCTGTCCGATTACCTCCCGTCTCCACCATGTGAAATCATTCCGAGCCGTCCGATCGCTGCTGGCTAATGGATGGACTTTGCTCTGCTCCGCCGCACGCTCATCGGTGGTGGTGATGAGCAGGTACGGGAAGAGATACGAGTCGGTGGACGCGATCAGACTGCGATTCGGGATCTTCGTGGAGAACCTGGAGCTGATCCAGTCCAGCAACCGGATGGGGCGGCCGTACACCCTCGGCGTCAACAGTGAGCTCCTACTCCTCTCCACTTGGGATTTTTATTATTCTTTTATAGGATAATTATATATATTTTAGAATCTTATTTATTCTACTTTACACACATATATTATTATATTGTCATATATATCATCATATTAATAATTATTATTCAGTTAATGAACCTCAAAGTTACGTTCGACTGGACACGTAAAATATAAAATTTTAAAGAAGTGTACAAAAATATGAAAGATCATGGGAGTATATATGTGAGAAGATTAACAAGAACAGTTTAATCTTTTTTTCACTTTAATCTATTAAAATTATATATATATGGTGCCATAGGGTTTGCAAAGTTAGTCGTATCAGTCGTGTCAGTTTCGACAAGGTATGGTCCGCCACATTCGACGCACTCCCGCGTGACTGTTGGTGGCAGACGTCGATGATGACAGAAGGCGGTGGCAGTAGTTACAACTATGTGCGTGTCGACGAATCGACGTGTTTGTTCTATGTTAGCACGATTTAATACATGTGGTATATAATATATTAAATTAATTTAACAAATTATACGAGTAATATGATTATTATGATATTATATATGATAATATGATAAGGATATGATATAAAGTAGAATATGTAAAAATCTAAATAAACACATGACTATCCTTTCTTGTTTGGTCTTTAATTCCGTTGAGGGAGTCCACTTATCGGAGGGCCCGCTCTCACCTATTTGATGAAGTTCCCGCGTGGATTCCAGCCACGCCTGCACCGGAGTGCGACCAATGGTTGATTTGAAAGAAAAGTACAGTCACAGTGGTCCTCTCGATCAGGACTGGTATGGGAATCTTGATCAGACGACTCCATTTGTTTTGATCTCCACCAGAGGCCAATTAACTGTTCGATGTGATCTCAGCAATTGTTTTTGGCCCTCTCTAACAATCTTATAGGCGGCTGCGGGGCGGGGTTGGGTTCCGCCGGCTACACGTCTATTCGTGTTAGGTTATGCTTTGGTAAAATCTAGGATAACTCATTCAAACTAGAGTTGTCAAATGGATCAAGTTTAGATTTGATTTAGATCAACTCGATTAAGACTCGATTTATTAACATTAAAATTTAAATTTAATTCGAACTTAAATTATGTCTGGTCGAGTGAGATTAAATATTATTAAATAAATATAAAGATAGATTAAAGTTCAATCTGATCTGATAATTTAAATAAAAATAAAAATAAATATATTTAACAATATAAAATTTATAATCTTATTAAATTAATTAAAATTTTAATATTTTTTATATAATTTAGGTGAAAAAAGTTTTAATTTTTAATTAAATAAAATAAAATAATTTTAATTAATTAATTTTTAAATTTTAAAATGAGAATAAAAAAAGAGAATGAGTCGGATCGATCCACGGGTTAAACTCAAAATCTGAGTCTAGCTCACGGGTCTAATCAGGTCAAACTTTTAGACTCGAGTAAATATCCACCGGTCGAAAAAGTTTTTATAAAAGTTTTTATAATCTGACTCAAAATTGGGTCGGACACGTGGAACTATCGACCTGGGCCGACTCATTATCAGCTCTAATCTAAATTGTCTGGAAAAAAATTAGATTTTCTCATTCGATCATATGGGTCGAATATCAAACTCCACGAATACGGCCCTGACTTTAACCCCGTTCGATTTTCAGAGAGGGCTTTTTTTGGTCTGACGGTTTGGATTGTTTGTTTATGTTTATCCTCTTCCAGAGTTTGCGGACATGACGTGGGAGGAGTTCCGGGCGCAGCACCTGGGGGCGGCCCAGAACTGCTCTGCCACCTTGAAGGGCAGCCACAAGCTGACTGATGCAGTGCTTCCTGACACGGTATGGACGGGCCTGATCTGCGTGCTCCCGTGATCCCTTCCCACTATAGTCCGCGGCATGGCAGCAAATGCTCCGTCTGTGGGGAGGTTAAAACCAGTATATGTTTAATTCTGATAAATAATCGAGTATACATAGATATTTTTTAAATGTTAATAGTGCTTTTCAAATTTTATAAGGTATTATATTCATCTATATTTATTTTTATAAAAAATGGTTATTTTTGTAAAACTATATGTACACGCACTCAAATATATATATTATCTGTGCACTAAATGTGAACACAAATAGGCTGTCCTTAGAATATCTATGTATATGATTCTAGTTTCAACATGAACACGAAGTATCTGTATCCTATAATTCTTATGAAAGAGAGACATCATATGTTTTTAACATGATTTTTGATCTTAAGAAGTCGAAAACATGTTAAGATTGCATTTTTTAAGGTTATATATCGTCTACCAGATATTAAGCTATTTATATGTCTATATTCAATTCTTTTACATCTTCAATGTCCGGGTGAAAAATTCCCATCTCAAACTACGGTTTCGTCCTTGCAGAAAGACTGGAGAGAGGACGGCATAGTGAGCCCAGTTAAGAACCAAGGGTCCTGTGGATCTTGCTGGACCTTCAGGTATACATAGACCTAATTAAATTGTGATTGATCTATCTCAATTATCAAAGTAGAGCAACTATAACTCGTAGATAAGAATGTTTGTCATGAACATTTTATTAGAACTTATAAATGGCTAAGCTCGCTTTGGAGTGCTGAGCCTAGGTCAGTTGGTGTGGTATTTTCTTTTTCTTTTGTTGGGAGGGGTGGGGGGAAGCGGGCCTGATTTTTTACACACTGTTTTATATATAGAAAAAAGAATGAAGAATCCAGATTTCAATCGCTGAGGTTGTGTTTGAGGATACAACTTCAAAATATTCATGGGCAATGTCAACAGGGACAAATGTTCGAGAACATAGATGGCAGGCTTCATATACCAAATTAGATTTGATTAATATTATTGTATTTTTGAACTTTTTATAATTCATCGATCTTGACTTAAAGGACGTGATGCATGAAGAACTCATCCTCTCTCTCTCTCTCTCTCTCTCTCTCTCTCTCTCGCAAACGTGTGCACACACACACACACACACACACACTTAGTTCTTCTAAAATATAATTTATCTAAATTACAAAAAAATCACTGCTCTCATTTCTTGCCACATTTTCAGTCACTTCTCAACTATCCTTATATTTGCACTTTCTTCCTTGGGACGCATCAAAATGGCAGAACATATCACTCACTTATTCACATCGTATTAAATTATAAGCATCAACACAATTTTACGTTGTGCTAGTTAGAACTTCTTTTCTTAGCATTAATGTTTATTATTAATTTGCAAAATTTTCTCCTTTTCAGTCTATCCTTAATACCATTAGATTAGCTATTTCAAATTAGTGTTTGATTCTACAAGAACTAATTGGTGGCACCTGCTACGTGGGTTTGCAGTACCACCGGGGCGCTGGAGGCGGCATACACACAGCTAACCAGGAAGAGCATTTCCTTGTCTGAGCAGCAACTAGTCGACTGCGCCACTGACTTCAACAACTTTGGGTGCAATGGTGGGTTGCCGTCCCAAGCTTATGAGTACATCAAGTACAACGGCGGCCTCGACACAGAAGAGGCGTACCCGTACCTTGGAGTCAATGGTAAATGCAAGTTTAATCCTGGAAGTGTTGGTGTCAAGGTGGTTGGTTCTGTCAACATCTCCTTGGTAAGTGACCTTCACTATTGATTGAAATTTCGTTCTTGATGTACCCCACAACTTGGGAACACAAATTCACTGTGACAGTGTGAAGGACACTTCACAATTTTGTAACAACGAAAACATAACGTGCCTTTATTTATCATGTGAATAACAACTTACAAAAAGCTGTGTTATTAAAACAATTCTTGGTTTTAGGACTTCAAGGTGCACACTAGTGGATTTTGTTCTTCGAGTACGCTATTCTATTTGGATGATTCTCTTAAAGTAAAATTTACCAACTAGAGCAGCAAAAACAAGTGTAACAGGAGATATCCAAAGACCAGCAACTGAAGTATTGTAGGGTTTTCCAGGTTGCAATTGAAGGCCCTAGAAACTCCTTCGTTTTGGATAAAAGAAAATGAGATTATGGAGGAAGAATTGACCAGTGCATCTGCCAAGATCAGTTGGAGTTACCTCTATCCATAATTTGTGTAAAAGTTGAGGTTAAAGGTGACTTTCAACTAAAGATTTCATCAAAACTCGTCCTTCCTCTATAAACAAAATTAAGTGTGCTTGGTCGGATAATGTCTTTTTACACGTTGAAGCAGTGAGCAAGGATGTCATGTTGCGCCTCGATTTCCTGCTGCTAATATAACCATCATTGACTATGGTGCTAATTTCATCTTTATGCAACATGGAAGGGAGCCGAAGATGAACTGCAGCACGCAGTGGGAGTTGTTCGTCCTGTCAGCGTGGCATTCGAGGTGGTGAAGGGATTCAGGTTCTACAAAACTGGGGTGTACACCAGTAACACGTGCGGCAGCTCTCCGATGGTGAGTCCCATCTACCAGGATATGCATACCTTTCCATCTCCAAATGATTAGATTCTCCCACATCGTGACTGCAATTTGACGGTGCCCAATGTTTAAATTTCTGTCATTCTTATCTTTCTCTGCATTAACTTTAGTTTTACCTTCTCATCCAGTTTCTGAATAACTGAATGGATGATTCTTCTTAATCCTCGACGCATCAAGATCATTTATTCCTGGTTGACAAATTGTTGAGAAGTGATGAACCTTTTGGCCTCTAATTTCCGCGCTTTCCCATTGGCTCTACTAACATTTTTTGGCATGCTGTGGGCAGGATGTGAATCATGCTGTTGTGGCAGTTGGATATGGGGTGGAGGATGGCATTCCATATTGGCTCATTAAGAACTCATGGGGTAGCAATTGGGGAGACGACGGATACTTCAAGATGGAGATGGGAAAGAATATGTGCGGTGGGTACATATCTTGACCTAAGATGTTTGTATTTGCATTTGCTTATCCATTCACTTAAGTTGATCTCCCAAGAGAGAAGTCATATATTTTTCTTTCTCTAAGCATAGGGGGTGGGTGGGGTGGAGGTATCATGCCAAGTATACAGGAAGGGATCCATGAAAGAGGATAGAATATCAACCGGAGTATAAGCACATACCCTATAGCGATTGGCGACCAAACCAACAGAGTAGTAGTAATTAACTTTATGGAGTAATTATATATCTTGATTTCTCTTGCTGCCTACTTATCCATTATTCCATAATATAATGTCCAGGCACAACCCCAATGTATATATGATGGACCCCAAGTAGAGAGAAACGACATATGACCACCGTCTAGGATGAATATCAGCACGTAGTTTTAATTTTTTTAAATTGAAGAAAAGCTTTCCTAGCGCGCGCTGTGTGCCAGGGAACTGGAGTATCAGTTGTTATCATCCAGACTTCTTATGGGAATGATGTCATTGCAGGGATTGCTACTTGTGCGTCCTATCCGATTGTTTCAGAGTGAGTGGCTAAGATATTATTAGTCTTCCATGAGCAAAGCTGGAAAAGCAAGAGCAGTTAGAACCGCAAAGAATGATGGAGAAGATGTGGTATTCATACCCAATTCCATGTTGTGATTGGTATCAGCAGCACATCATTTGTACACCTTCCCTGTGTGCTCATGTAAGTATGGCCATGATGTTCTACGAGTATATCAATCAACGCTTGTGTAGCTATTAATTAGCAAAACGTACGTAGACGTTTGGATTAAGTTATGAATGATGACTATGTAGTTGTGGCATCATCAAGGACGTTAATATACTGATCCTTTGTTTATTTGAATAATGATTATGTTATTTGGAAAACGAGTGCTCTACTTGCACGGTTTGAATCGAATTTAGATCCGGTGTTTCTTTTTAGAGTTTAAATCATGTGATCTTACATTAATTGATGAAGTGAGGCTGAGGCCGTTGGTCTTGATTGTAATATGTTTATACCTTTCACAATTCACGAAAGTCGTTTCCTTCAGACTTTAGCAGCCTAATCTCCATTTCTATTTATACAGTACAATTTGAGAAAAATGGGGAACAATCTGCAGAAACATATCGTTTGTCAGTGGGGATGAACGTGGGGAATGTTTAGTGCGCATTCGGGTCTAATTACACACTCAGTGCACCAAGTAAATTTAATTTTTTTAATTTTTTTTGTGACTCAGATCTAAGTCACTTTAATTTGTGATGCAAGATATATCTTCAATACAACAGTGCCGATTCAAGATAAATTGGACCTAATATTATTTATTAAATCTTTTTTTTATTTTTTAAAATTAACAGATGTGAGTGCGTCTTATGTCGCAAGTTAAGATGACTTGAAACTTATGTTATAAAAAAATTTCAAAAAAATAAATTTATTTGATGCACACTCTTGGTGAAAAATAGCACGGATGTGCATTAAAGATGATCAGATTCGCGGACGTTCCTACGAAGAAACATTTGTGATACTCATCCTTCCCCATTTTAAAATTGATTTATTCCATTTAAATTTAATATTTAATTTAAATATATATTTAAAATTAATAATTTATTATTTCATTTTTACGTAACTTCCATGGGATCTTGAGTGATACTCACTGCGCATGATAATTGGTATGCAGTGAATTATTTTTATTTTTTATTCTTAAAATTTTACTCTAGCTTTTAATCCACCCGAACTACAGGTCCATATAAGGCACACCCGATTGGACAACTTAAAAAATTCAAAAAAAATCAAGAACGATACATGTTTTACATTTTGATTCACATTCTTTATTTTTTAAAAAAAAATTCGCGTCATCCCATCAAAATGCAATTTGTACGGACGTTAGGTCGGATAGACCCAAAGGTTGGAATAATATTTTAAAAATAAAAATAAAAAATTCACTGTACACTGGGGATGTGAAATTATCCCGGCTGTTCAGCAAGCATAACCCATGAACTCTAGGCCCAGGGCTATAAAGGGTCCATGTCTAGGTAAGCCAAGGCCCAAAATGGATAAACCTGACCCGCATTGGGCCCAATAAACTTTTTGGATTAACGGATTGCCGGGTTTTGGTTGTACTTGTAGATGTAGTTATTTATTAGACAGAGATTCAAATTGAGTCTAGAAAAAAAATTCACTTGTTTTTAGTTTAACATATTTGGCAAATGAGCTTGATTTCATGTCCATGTTCCTAAAATTTTGATTATGTTTGCGGGTCTAATACAAGGCCATCGAGTCTCTTATCAGATAAATGTGCATGCCTAGATCCAAAACTATCGGGTCCTAGTAGAGGTCTGTTAACAAGTCCAAAGCCATTCTGTCCGTGACTCTCCTTTAGCCTAGTTATTTTGAGGAGAGAATGACATTCTTAGTAATTAATACATACTTTAGTTGATGAGATATTAGTTATACAAGTTAAATATAGAGTAAATAGTCCAAACATTGCAATAAATTTTAATTTTATAAAAAATTAAAAAAAACCCGTCAAATAAAGGTCTGAGTCGAGTCGGGTCGTCGACTCGTACGAGATTACGGAAGATCTGGGCCAGTCTGGATCTTTGAATCGGCAAACTGTGATTTTGGCTTTCATTTTTAACATGAAAATAGCTTGAGCATAAAATTAACTAATTTGGACCCTTCTTTTCTTTCCTATTCTTTTGCCTATTTCCCTGTCTTCCATTTTCTAGTACCTTCGATACTATCAAAACATGTCATTATTTTTGCAATGTTCAAGCAATTGAGGTCGGTTTTACATCTCGAGTTTGTGGTTTCTTTCGAGGCTAGTGGGGCTCATCTTGGCAGTTGTTTTGAACATTTTCCCCGTGCGGATTTTGCTTCTAACATGCCAATCTATGGTTTCAATAGCTGGATTACTCTTAGGCTAGATTATGACTACGAGATTCTAGTCATTGAAATCCGCATCTTCTCATAATTATTCTCAAAAGTGCACAAATTTTCAAATAAGAAGATTTTGAGATTTAGAGAGAGAGTGAGAGAAAGAGAGAAATAGGCCATTTCTAAAATACCCAGATGCTGCCCAAAGACAACTTAATTATCTCTATAAAGATTTTGAAAAAAAAATAACTTAAAACTCACCAAATTTTTTTTTCCAAATGAAGCCTTATTCTAAATCAATTTAATACATCGAGCCTCAATGCACAATGGCTGCGATGATAGGAAAGATATTTCACTTTTATTCCATCCATTTAAAGAGGATATATTAGAAAAAAGGAAATTTCACTTTTCTTTTGTCTATTTAAGGGGGATTCTAATATTATAATATATGTTTTCTTAATGAATCACCTCGGAGGCCCGACTCCAAGGCCCATCTCCAGAGTCATCCCCAACCAAGTATTAGCCTAGCGTGCAGCCTGCCATGACATGTCATGTGTCTGGCTCAGGTTTAGGGTCATACAGTACGTGTGCCTCGGCCATCCGACATCAGCGGCAAACATCCACGATGAGCGCCACCGCATTAATGACAGAGCAGCTCCTAGTTTGGCAAAAGAATAGGTGGTACCCACACCGCCCCCTTTTTGTTAGGCGGAGCAGTCCCAACGTCTTCGATGAGTCCTGTCACATTAATGGTGGAGCAACTACCAGACAACAATGGAGCGACGACATACTTTCGAAGAAAAAATGGCAGGTTAGCGCCACGCCTCCTCTGCCTTGACAGACGAGTAGACAGACGACTCACGTCTTCACAGTTAGGACAACCCCGACAACCCTACGTCAAAAAATAAAGATCAACGAGCCCCAAGAGAACGATATAAATAGGACCTTAATCCAACGGCTAGGGAGGTATGCAAGAATGGCCACCCTCCAACTCTCTCTCTGACTGATCTTTGCTCCTCCCTCCGAGCACTTGGCCTTCATCTCCCGAGAGCTCTCCCTTTATTTAGTCGGTTGTCTGACTTAAGTATCGGAATATTATCTCTTAAGATATCTCCCGAGACTTCTTATGACGTGTGCTCGTGATTGCAGGATCTCTTCAGTCGCATCCTCCTCCTCTCTCGCCTAAACAAATTTTAAGAATACAAGTCGTGGATCGAAGTGACAAATCTTAATCTCTTCGTACGTTCAATACATCACAGTCAATTATAAGTGAGATCTCAAAGAAATTGATGCTACGTTGCATAAATCCATTTATAGCATTCATGACATCACTCAGGGTACGGTGGGGGAACCCTAATAATTCTCAAAGATGTCTTACAAGTCATTGCGAATCATTTATTAATGGAATAACTGTAAAAAAACAATCCTATCATATGCATATTGCAAGGATGTCATTCTTATATGTATACTAACAAAAAATCCCGGGTAATATTTGGGGACCCCCCCACCCATCCAAAGAAAAAAAAATCCAAAAAAGGAGAAGATAAAACACCTATTTTTCTTACTATCAGAAAAAGCGGGATTACAGACGGAAATTTGTGACGAAAATTTGTGATGAAAATTTGTGACGAAAATTTCCGTCTGAAATTTTCGACGGATTAATTTTCGTCTGAAATACTATCTGAAACATATAACTACACATGGAATTTCAGACGGAAATTTCCGTCTATAATCTCGCTTTTTCTAGTAGTATAGGTACCCTCCACCACCATTCAATATTATTGAAAGATCGGTTATAACTATGCCACCATACTATGCCATCATTTTTTTTTCAAATGTAACTAATCTGACATAAAATTTAAATAGAGTTAAACACATATTTTTAATGTGCTGTCTAATAAACCGAAGAATATACCTATATATTGCGCAAACCAAGTGTGAAAACTTCCCTCCCTCACATGACACTCTGTGCTTATACTTATTTAGAAGAGCTATATAATAGTGATATTTTAACAGTTATGCATAGTATGTAACAAGATTATTTCTGCAATGACCCACCCATTGTTAAACAATCCATTCATTACAGCATGCACATTGTTGGCATGCTCTTGTCCAAAAGTATATATATATATATATATATATAGAGAGAGAGAGAGAGAGAGAGAGAGAGAGAGAGATAGATAGATGGACATCGATCACCATGGCATGCTTGTCGACTTGTGGATATGGTTGGATGCATGGGGAATCTTTGCCTTCTTGCTAATTATTTGCTGAGGTGTCGAGCTCTTGGAACAAACATGGATGCCACGCACCATATATATATATATCACCATAATTGATGTTGATCGATTGCAAACTGCCAAGGGATCGATGTGTCGCATTGTGATCATTTGGGTTGGTTTGGTGTTCGGATTTGTATCATATTTCATGTTTCTGAATCGATAGGAAATTTCGACCATGCATATTTTATGTATGTATTTCCAATGCTCCATGCATCATTTTTCATGTATAGAACATGGACGCAATGTTTCCAACGTTTTTCATCGAGATCATATTAATATTTCCCCAAAGTTAATAAGATTACTCTGCAGGTCCTCCTTGTCTAATATATGTTTGTTGGCATTTTTGGCAAGAGGGATTTTGTTTGTTGGAAACCTGAAGAACCCACCCCATTGCTCTATGAACAGGGAAGAGCAAAGATGATGATGATGCCAGTTATCCATGGAGATGATGAAGTTCTTACTCTATCTTTATCTTCTCTATTTCTCTTGCTGCCTTTTGTCTTATCTTTTCCTTCAATTCATTTTGTATATCAGATGGGTTTTGGTTTTGTTCCTTTGCTCCTATTTTCTTGTAAGAATACTCTTTCGTTGATCAAATGAGAGGAAACAATGTACAGCATCATCTGCTAATTAATTATTCCAGCCTTCCCTTCTCTAATTCTCTCAAATTTGGCTGAGATCTAGACACTGCTGGACAGGGATTAAAGCTTTGGACTTTCTAATCTGCATGGGTATATATTGATCAAATCCATCCATTTCTCTTCCTGTGATAGCTCCCATTAATTTGCCCACTGGAATGAGGTCTTTGTCATGTCTTTCTTGAAAACTCAATTCCTTAGCCAAATGCCCTTCCCCCCAAATTTGCAACATCTACAATCTGTATTTGGATATGTCAAGACAGGTTTGGAGGTAAAATGATCTTGTTGAGGAGGCAATGTTTTGTAGGATTTGACAAGATTGACTACAGAAGATTCCCATCTCAAAGATTTGGAGTGTTCACAAGGTGAAGCTTTACATGTAGCTCCTTTTCTTTGCAACCCTTGATTTTTTTTTTAAATTTTTTTGCGTTAGGTACTGAAGTTATGAGAGGTCACATGAACATTCCACTCAAACTATCACTACAAACAAAAATTTGACAAATTGGTACGTTACAGTCCGTATCGCACATATCGGACCGTACCAGTTGGTGACCAACACAATCGATGCGTGATACACAACCGGTACACTACTCATATTCTTATAAATATTATATATTTTATTTTATGTCAAATATTTCTTCATAGATGATTTGATTCGAAATATTTCAAAGGAACACAAGATTACCCACGACATGCAAGGTTTTATTCTTTTTAACCCACGATGAAAGTGAGATTCGAACCCTTGATCTCATGCTCAGATGACAATCACTCTACAACTATGTTACATGTAACTTTTTATCATGTTTTATTATATTAAATATTTATAAAGTAATATTTATTTATTGACACATCGATATGGTATGTGCGATACGATATTGTACCGAGAAAATATCGATACGGTCGGTACGACCAGGCCGATAAACTCTACTACAAATTGCTCATTTTGCTTCCTATGTTGGAGATTGAATAGAAAATTGACACATAAATCTGTTGGCTTCCCCCCCCCCCCCCTTTAATCTTCTTTTAAGGTCTTTCTAAAATTTAGGAAACACTTTATGCAGCTACTAGACTTTATGAACTTATATTACATAATCAAGAAAGCAATATCCTATTTCTCTACTATTTTGGTAGGATCCTTTGGCATACCTTCTCTGATCTAAATTGCTTTCCTATTGTGCATGGCACTGCCTTGTAATGAGTTGATATTAGAATGAGATCGCCGATTCTTCATTAATGGCCGATGAGATATAACTAATAGGGTTGGTAATATTGGTGAAACATTTAATTAGCATTTCCTCTTGTTTACAGCTTTCCACATTTCCCTTTTGACCTGTGGGCCCTCGTCTCAGCTTTAGCATCTGTTGGGCCCATAATCCTCATTGTTCTTTGTAACTCCTCTTGTTTCTAAGTTTAATGAGAATCATTAGAAGAACTGAATCATGTGAATAAGTTTAGGATTTTTTACATAGTAATCCCTGTAATATTCTTCTTTAATTCCAAATAATCCCTCATAATCTATATCAAATAACTCCCTCTGATCGCTCTATTCCACAATAAGTCTGTGCCGGGGGTTCCCTCTCTAGAGTCTAGGCACGCCAAATGATGTAAACCTGTTACATGTATAAATGTAGGATTGCCCTTCTTACATCTATATTGATATTAATAACCCTATTACGTGAAATTAAGAGCATTCTTTTGGAAGATTCCCCGTTGTTTGTCTGGTTCCCAATAAGATTTTATAAACCGATCCGACGTGAGATGAACTGTCCGTATCGGACCGTATCAGTCAAAGATCGATACGATCGATTTGTAGTACGTAACTAATACGCTACTTACCTTTTTTTAAATATTATGTATATTATTTTATGTTAAATATATCTTCATAGATAATTTCGGGTACAAAATGCGTTAGCCACACTTTTCTTATTTTTTTCATTATTTTTTAAAAAAATAAGTCAAAAAATTTATGACAATTGTGAGATCCAAACTTTTTACCTCACATAAAACTAACACACTCGCTAACCATTAAGTTATAAATAATTTTTATTATATTTTGATAATACTCTATATTTATTAAATAACTTTTAATTCGTGACACATGTGGGTATGGTGTGGTACAACCTCGTACCGTATGATACTGATAAAAAAATCGATGAAAATAGAATGAGTTTGTGCAGACTTATTTGAGAGCGAATTTGATATTTTGCAAGTTTAGTTAAGTTTCAACCTGAGTTTATTAGTTCTCTTTTATGGTGGTTTATGGTTAGCAACAGCGAGAGTCACTTAATTTGTACTTAAGTTTGTGTAACAAAATTATTAATAATATTAATCATACATGTAAGAGGATAATTCTATAATGAGGCGTTACTTCTGCATATTTTTCTGAAAGTTAATTAGGGAATGTGATATATAAAAGATTACTTTTACGCATATACTCTGATAACTCAATATATTCGTACATACGATCCTATCTTTTATGAATTATGAAAAATATATTTAAATACTTCAAATTAATTTTGTTGTACACTTCCCTTTCTTGTGCCACACACCTCTGAAAGAATATCCCAAAAAGATACTATGGAAAGTGCTAATGAATGTAAACGAAAGTACCTAAAAGTGACCTTAACACTAGTGCACGTAATCTCGTTAAACCTCCCTCGAGCCTAATTTGAGGGAGAGGCCACTCGTGCTGTCGTTCAAGGGCATCCTAAAGGTGTCTTTCTTGACTTAGACACCTCTTGGGGTGAGGCTTGAATACTTGCCCTGAGTCGATCATTGCTGCATGATACTATGGTTCGTCTGAGAAAAGACGGACGAATTGGTTGCATCTACGCGGGCCGAGGGCGCGTGCCTCTGATCGACCTTGCATAGGGCCTAACTCTATGAAGGCCAGGGCACAATACTAGCTCAAGAGTGCCGAGGGGATGTCACCGTGATTGTGCCACGTCTTTTAGTGAATTTATTGTATGTAAATGGTGGTGACGTCTCTAAGTCGGGAGGAGATATATGTGGAAGTCATTCTTGGTGACTTCCCACTGAGTTGGTGACTACCTTCCACTTGAGTAGATTGGTATGCACATTGCAAAGGGCTCGCCTGAGCATACCCACACCTTATATATTATCGGTTGTGAGTGTTCCTTTTCGAGCCTCTCTATGAGGAAGCATGGACCATCCACCATATCGAGTATACCTTGTTGAGCCTAGATCGATACCAAAGTTTTTCATTGGGGGTGAGGTATCTCCAGAAGAACCCTCAGATGATTAAGTCAGTATGTGAGAGTGAAGAGGAGAGAGATGTTCTCAAGAGGTGGAGGTGGCTCGGGATAATGTGAATGGCTATGTGTAGGTGGGACAGTAATGTGGACATGGCTCCAGTGTTGGACCTTCCTCTAGAACTGATCTCATAGCGGAAGGATGGGCTTTGCCCTATTGTCTAGTCTTCTTCTCATATCTGGAGGAGGTTGATGAGACCCCTTTTTATAGATAAGGAGAGATGACTAGGACGATGGATTCCGTACCTTATGAATTGACCAGTCAATCTAGTGTGATAGCCTAGGTCGTAGACGTTACGAGGAAGTGAAGAAAATCTCGGCACTATGTTGGGGTGCAGATACGTTGAGGTCAAGCCATCATGACGTTGATTTCGTGCAAATCACATATTCTTTGGGATCTAATGCGGAATCATGATTTGGGACACGTGACGGACATATGTGGAAGCCCACGCAACACTATTGAGTGGAGAGAGAGAGAGACACTATATTATACACTTAATTATTTATCTTGATCTCTACTTGACTATGGGGAGGGGGAATGATGTGACACCACCCTTGGACCTATTTTGCAAGCATTCAAGTTAGGCAGCGGACTCACACTAGCGAGCTCACTCACTTGGCGCACATTAGTGCCCGAAGGCAACTCGACGATGATGGAGAGGGTCCGAGGCGAGACCTTGAGGCTCCAAAGGTTGGCTAGCTTGGGGAGAACCCCAAATGGGCCTGGGATGCCCAAATCATGGGCGGCCAGCACACCAAGGGTGTGGGATGTAATGGTTCACTCACAACTCGCCCGCGGTGGTCACTCACGGCACTAGCAATTTAGGACCGAGCTCTCATTCACCGTCCGACGAAACAATGGCGATAATACTATGCTAGCAATGAATTGAAACCAGCCAAGAGAGGGACCGAGGCTCACCTAGCCGGCGTGAAGACGCCGACTCCGGCCGGAGACGGGGGCGAGTGGGGAGGCGTGGGTATGCACCCGCACGCCGCGTCGACGGAGCTTCAAACCTACGACCTGAATTAATACATGAACTACACCCCTTGCAAGGGGGGGATCTCGGGGTGGGGGTTAAGTTGATACATCCAAAACTACCTCCACGCAGGGAGGGGCCTTCAGTCGGCCAAGCGAAAGGGGGAAAATCAAGCTAGAAACAAGAAAAGGTTACCGAAGCCGATTCTGACCATTCTCTACGCTTCTGGACAGACAGTTGGTCCTCTTGACACTGCGGACACTCCGGATTTTTTCTGAAGACAAAACCAGTGGGAAACTCTTCGTAGATGGATCGGGAAGACACCAGAATTTTCTTGATTTCTTCTGGTACTGCTGCTGGTCGGGGTAGGGGCTTGAACAGGGTAGCAGATCCTTTGTTCGGACAGCTGCAGGTTCCCAACAGCAGGAAGCAGAGGGTGGCACGAATGCTCCCGAACTCAGAATTAGGTACCGCCAGAGCCGTTGGAACCGTTGACGGGTCTACTTCGAAGCCGAACCAATGGGGATACCAAATGATGTCGGAGTCGTCCGGTAGATTCTGAACACTGAAGAAGGGTCGGTGCAGATAGAGTGGAAGCAAAACCGAGCACCTGGAGGAAGAAATTGATAACTCTTGCTACCGGGCGCCAATCGGAGTTCCGCTTCTTGATTCTGAAAGTAGATAGGACGAAGAAGATCTTTGCAGAAGAACTTTCGTCCAGGTTCCCACTAGGATCGCCGTGGTTGAGCTTCCAATCACGTTCTGGTTCCCTGCCTGAGTGATCCTGCGCAGTTGAGGAAGAATCGCTCCTACGGGCAGCTCGGTGCTTGGACGAAGATGAAACCACCTCGCCTAGAAAGCTCACTGGACGACCTTTCCAGAGGTATATGCCTTGACACCAGAATATGAGGGGAAGTGGTGGGGACGATGCTGCTTCCAGGGCCCAAGCTTGCTACCAACGAACTGTTGATGTAGCTGCAACCTAATAGTGTCAAATGGTGTTGGGGTGGGGCAACTTAGCAAAGGGAGGATGGCTGATGGCTGTGGGATGTGGAGGGGAGTTGCTGGAGGCCTGATGGAGGGCTGGGGGGGCAGTGGTGAGGGCGAACTTGTCTGAAGCTGGCTGGAGGTGGCAGGAAGGTGGAGGTGGATGCAATGGGACAAGCAATGGGAGAGGGAGGAGGAGGGCGACCTTGGGCTGAGTGGGGGGCTGGTTTGGGCGACCCAACCTGGTAGGGGGGTTGTGAGATGAGAGGGAGATTCAAATTTGGGATCTTGGGAGAAGTTGTGTCAGCCTTGGGAAGGTGGGGAGATGCTTGGGGAAGGGTAGTGGGTAGTTGGGGGTTGGAGGGTGGGGTGTGGATTGGGTGGAGTTGTCTTGGAACTAGGGGGTAGTAATGAGGGGTTATGGGAAGTGTGAGGATGAGTAATGAGGGGGAGAGAGAGAGTTGATGATGTGGAGGAGAGAGAGGGAGGGGAGGAGAGAGAGAGAGGGGAGAGGAGAGAGGGAAGGGGAATCCACCCCAATAGAGAGTGAGATAATGAGAGAGAGGTCTTGTAGGATTTGGAATTTTGGATTTCAATATTCATGCATAAGTTCTTACATATGAGATGAGTGGGGGCCTATTTATAGGCATTGGACTTTTCCTAGCACGAAAATGACCCTGACTAAACAACTATTGACCAAGCACTCCAAGGGAGGGGCGCCCCTGGGCCTAGCCCATTAGTTGGGCCCAATAGCCTAACAAACCAACACAATGACACAAGACTTTGGTAGATAACCTACTAACCTAGGTACATGACTCAAATAAAGGGAAAATTACATGATGATGACTCAAATAAAATGTAAAAATTACATGACTAGACTCAAAAAATTATGACGAACACAATGGCGCACGCTGATGAGCAATCCGAGCCTCAAAAGAAGTGGAGGGGGCGAGGGATGCCCCCATCATACCCCCGGGGTGGGGAAAACTCGACCCCGTCGAGTATGGGTCCACCGGGGAAGTAGTACACCAAAATGCAGCTCCGGGCGAACCACGATCTCCAAACTCAACCTTCGCTCATAGCCGGAGAAGGGCGCTTCAGCTCGTCAAAGTGGCTCGGACACACCCTCATGATGGCGATGGGATCTTGCTTGCCTAGTATTGCCGCCGTGTGCTCACGTTGGGCTCTCAGGCTAATTTGTGGTGGCACTCCGAGGGTGTCTCTCGCAAGGATAGGTGTAAGCTCAAGGCACTCACTAGGATCCACCGCGGTGCCCTTAGAGGGTGCCGGATCCGCCACATGAGAAATGAGGTGAATCCCAAAACCCATCGGTAAGTCCAACCCACAAGTCGGGTTGCCAAAATCACTCGGAACTTGGCAAGGTCCAAGTCCTCGTGCCCTCAAATTGGAGGTGACCCTAGGGTAGAGCCACTCCAAAGTCATCATCGTCAAGTTACCAACTTGGAATTCCAAGTGGCGCCCATGAGTTTTTGCCCGCTTGTTGTGAATCTCACCGCTTGTTGCTTGATACTTACTCGGATACATATGCCATGCACTATGATGCGGTGTGAGTGGATAATGTGTGGTATGCAAAGGTGGTCCAGGGCAACCACATATAGACCTATCATGCATTAATGTTATGAAGACTTTGAATGATTTGGGAGGACTGGGGCATCCATAGGTGTCCCTCTTATGAGTGAGTGTGATGAATGTTGGAGGACCCGGACACCCATGTAGGTTCCTAGCATACATAAGACCAATGGTGAATTGGGGAGGACCGTTACACCCAAATAGGGACCACTCATGCTTCCTACTTGACATGTGGGTGATGTGAATGAATAGACCCGACTTTCTAATCATGCCAAGTGGTGTGTTGTGCCAAGACTTATGCACTCCTATCCTAGAGATGACCTCCATGTGCATGGGTGTGGGGTGGCCCTTGATCTTCCATGTGAAAGGGTCGAAAGGATCTAGGAAGGTGGGTATCATGGAGAGAGGCTCTTCATTGTTTCCTAAGTGTATTTCACCCATGGTCATGGTTCCCTTGGTGTGGTCCGGGTTTTGGGAGAGGTGGGTTTGGTCCAACATGGTTGGTTGGGGTAGGAAAAGGTTGGTGGTGAGTAAGGTGGGTGGGTGTAGGAGGGGATCGAAGGGGTCATGATAAGGGTCACTTAGGGAGAGGAACTGTAACGACCCAGAGTTCAGGATACCGATATACCGATAACATCGATACACCGATACCAAGAACTGGGGAAGCCACCCAAGAGGCTGATGAGGCCCCTGAAGGGTTAGTAGGGTTTTGTCGAGGGAATGTATAATGAACTGGAATTTGGAACGTGTAGATTACAATTAAGTAATAAAATTAACAAAAGTGCGGAAGCAATTCAAAATAACCAGAGTGATATATATATACTAGTCCAGATAAACAAGAGCACTAGCCCCTAAGGCTACAACTACACGAGGCATACCCCGGCAAAAGTGCAACAAAAGCCTCAAAAGGCGGCTCGACTAAAGCTAGCAGCTAGACGCGGTCTCCGAAACAGCTCACGAAGCACCGGGAGACGACGGGCGCGGCTCACCTGAAAGGAGAAGGGTGAGTCACAGCCAGACTCAGTAGGGGTCACGCGATCCCGACCTCGCACTAAACAAGCATTCATACATAAATAAAGGCAATTAGAGCATGCATTTAATTAAAATAACAGGCAATGGCATGAATAAACTACTCAAGCAAAGCTGTAAATTCTAACTAAGCAGGTAGAACAGCTAACACATGCCAAAGCTAAATAAATGCAAGCGACTAAAACTAAATCTACCAAAATAGAATAAGCCTTAACTAATCCAAACAATAAGGAAGGACAACCACTGGAGCAGAAACCAGAAGCGTCCACTGACGACTTACACTGCGTCTCAAGCACTCGCAGTCGGTAAACGACAAGCTGAGCGCGTAAACAGTACCAAACCAAGTGACCAGTCGGAGTGGCACCCGTCGGTGTCAGTCCACAGTCTCCGACCACGTGTGCACACACTGACTCTAGCCTGAGCCAGGCCCTCTAGCTAGTTTTCTCCCTTGGTGGGACGCTACCATTAGCTGGGAGCCCACGGAACTAGCTTACAAACCGTGTATGGGAAACACCCCTCCGCTATCCTCAAGCGGGTCGGCACTCAACAGACCTTAGGGCAACAACAGTGGTTCCATTGCATGGAAAGAAGAGCTATTCTATTGGGATATAGAAACACGCCATCAAACACTACAGTAGCGTAAACATGGCACATATATAGAACAGAACGCATAACGAGAAGGTTGGCAACTATTTCAAACCAACAGGCAAGCGGCGGTCGAAGGTTGGCAACTATTTCAAACCAACAGGCAAGCGGCGGTCGGGTGGCCACGCACTACATGAAAGCGACGGTCGGGGATTGGCACGTTACACCAAGAACGACGCATCTGTCTCCATCCGTTACTTCCGCCTGAGTTCCAGCTCAAAAGACCCAAAAGGGAATGTGACGGTAGGGGCCCTGTGCATTACATCAATGCAACACGTTGGGTCACCGCCATTACATCCACCCGAGGCCAAAACCCAACATACAGCGTTCGAAATCAGTCACAGGCGAAGCGACGCGCTCGCTCAGGCGCGTCGAACGGAAGCGACGGCCGACCGACTGGCCGTCGGGCTAACCGCCTGACCTGGTCAATGCAAAAAGCAAGACGAGTAACGGATGGGGATCCCACCGTTACTCTCCAAATAACGCACCCTCATCGGGCCGTTGTTTGGAAACGACGCATCCTCTAAGGACCGTCAGGCGTGTGACGGTTCCTGGCAGGACCGTCACACCACCTGGGACACGGGCGGGTTCGGTTTGAAAACCGGAGCCCTCCCGAACGATAAAAATCATCGGGCATCGACATAGAAACTTGTAACATGTCAAACCATACATCGTATACAACAATTTAACACCTAAAAACATCACATGCAATGCCTAAAAAGCATTAAACTCAAGAATTTAGCTAAAACCCCACAAATAGGAAAAATAAACATTATGCATGCTACGGGGTTCTAATCGAAAGAACGAGCTATAGGAAATGATCCTAGCGAGATCAGGATTCCATCCCCCTACCTTTTGCGAGCCGAAACCGACGATATGGCCGCATGCAAGGAGGTAGGCTCACCGGGCCTTCAAGCTCCACCTCGCTCCCACGATCACTGAACCACGCCGAAATGGGTACCCATGCGTTCCTCTCGACGTGAGGATTCCACCGGCGCCAACCACGCCTCGAACCGACGTCGTCTCGCCCGAATCCCAAGAGAGAGGGGGAGAGGCGATCGGCTAGAGAGAGAGAGCGTGAGGGTGAGTGAGATCGACGAGAGAGAGAGAGGGGGTGAGGGTGAGAGATTAAAAGAAAAAAATAAAATTAATATATATATAATATAATTATTATATATATTAAAACCTTATTAATTTCTAATAACCCTCAATGCTCCAAATAAATCCGAAAAAATACCAGACAAATTCCTAAAAATCTAGAAAAATAGCCAAAAATTCCAGAACAAATACTAGAACAAAATCCGTTAAGGATCCATTAAGGCACGGGCCTTACAGTCCCTCCCTCCTAATAAAAATTTCGCCCCCGAAATTTACAACGGAAAAAGGAGGAAACTGCGAAAGGACATATACCTCACTGGAATAAGAAAGGAAAAAGCTGACGCATCTCATCTTCGCGTTCCCAAGTGGACTCATTACCAGAGTGACGCTGCCAAGCAACTCTTACCAGAGGAATAACCTTATTTCTCAACCGCTGCTCACGACGGTCTTCAATTCTAATAGGGAACTCTGGCGCAGACAAATCAGCAGTCATTTCAGGCCAAACTGAATCATCGAGAAGATGAGAAGCATCCGGCACATATTTCCTCAACTGAGATACGTGGAACACATCATGAATAGCTTGCATGGTCGCAGGTAGTTGCAGACGATAAGCTACTTGACCAATAGTCTCAACGATCGGAAAAGGGCCAACATACCGCGGACTGAGCTTTCCACGCTTCCCAAACCTGGAAACACCTTTCATCGGAGATATTTTAACAAACACCATATCTCCTAGCTCAAATTGTAGTGGACGTCTGCGCTGATCAGCATAACTTTTCTGTCGACTCTGAGCCGTCAATAATCTCTGCCTGATCGGACGAACCACATCAGAACACTGCTGCACCATATCAGATCCTGTCAACAATCTGTCCCCAACATCAAACCAGTTCGAGGGAGTACGACAAGGACGACCATATAGTGCTTCATAAGGAGCCATTCCAATACTGGAGTGAAAACTGTTATTATAAGCAAATTCAACAAGTGGCAAATGCTGACTCCACGAACCTTGCCAATCAAGGCAACACAATCTCAGCATGTCTTCCAGAGTCTGAATAGTCCTCTCTGACTGTCCATCTGACTGAGGGTGATACGCTGAACTGAATGCTAACTTAGTGCCCAAAGCTTTCTGGAAACTGCGCCAAAAGTCGGAGGTAAAACGTGGGTCACGATCTGACACAAGTGAAATAGGAACTCCATGCAGTGGCACGATTGTGAGCGACGTCACGCGGTTCGGAGTTCGATGGAGCGGGAAAGAGGATGCGGAGAGCGCGCGGGCTCCTCTTTTTGTTTGTTTTGTTGTTTGCTGCAACACAGAGATAAGAGAAGAGAGAGAAGGGGCCACCACGGGAGATTGCTCCGGCGGGGCGAGCGGGACAAGTATAATATAGCAAGATATGGGGTTCAAACGGCCATAGCGGGAAGTGACTCGCCGCGACCTCGGGGGGACGGGAATGGTGCAGAAATTAAATAACAAGAATTGAAACGGCCATTGGGGAAGTGACTCGCCTCGGCCTCGAGAATATGAGCAGAATATATCAGAATATAAAAGAGAATATAAGAACAGAGATTTAAACGGCCATTGGGGAAGTGACTCGCCGCGGCCTCGAGAATATGAGCAGAATATAACAGAATATAGAGAGAGTATAAGAACGGAAATTTAAACGGCCATTGGGGAAGTGACTCGCCGCGGCCTCGATGATATGAGCAGAATATAACAGAATATAGAGAGAATGTAAGAACGGAAATTTAAACGGCCATTGGGGAAGTGACTCGCCGCGGCCTCGATGATATGAACGAAATATAACAGGATATAAAGAGAATATGAGAACAGAAATTTAAACGGCCATTGGGGAAGTGACTCGCCGCGGCCTTGATGAAAAGATGTGATCGCCAGGGGCCGAAAGACCCCAAAATAAGAAAGTGATCGCGCCTACCTCAAGAGCGGGAGATGGCGGGTTGTTTCTTCCTCTCCTTCCGGCCGGACGACGGAGAGGGCTTTCCTCGGCTACCCTTTTCTCGAGATTGCTTCCCTCCGGGAGTAACTTGCCGGTGCGGTGGCCCGTGCGACCCGGGCGGAAGAGGAGCGTGACGCCTGGGTGGCGACTGTAGCGGAGCTGCGGCATCGTAGTGAGGAGAGACCTTCTCCAGACATCCTGGAGTTAAGGGTTCTTCTGCAGATGATGAGGAGAGAGGTAGAGAGAGAGAAAGCCGAGAGAAGGTCCGAGCGACAGCGGGATCTGACCGAGAGGAGGGCCTTGGAGGCCCAAGTGAGGGAGCTACAGCTGGGCCTTCAGGCCGTCGTGCAGAGGCTAGGAGGGATGGAGACGCGCTACGAGAGAGCGCGAGAGTTCGGGGAGCGACTCCGGCAGTCTGGTCGCTTTGCCGCCAGTGGCTTCCTTGCCATGCCAGGGGAGGAGCAGCGAGTCACTGCTGCGGAGCAGGTGCCAAGAGGCGAGGCAGGTGCTACTGCACGGGGATCCCGGAGGCTTCTGAGAGACCCTCACCTCGGGGGAGAGGAGGAGAGTGCCCAGAGAGACGAGTGATGGTGAGGATTGGCGGGCTAGTGGACCCGCCACCTCTTTATGTTTATGATGTTTTTGACAGCTTATGTAGAATTATGAATGGAGTGATTTGATTTTCTGATGCTTGTTCGTCCTCTTGTGCGTTCCTTCTTCCCTACACTTCTTCTCCTTTGCACTGTTCCCATGTGACGGATCTGTCGAGACTCCGCCTCGAGCGGAGAATCACGTCTTGTTGTGACCATTTTCCACGGGAATCTGCCGTCGAAGTCAATACTGACGGCCCTAGTTCCTTTTCCCGGATGTCGTGCCAAATTTTGCGGACGTCCTCCAAAACATGATAGGGTATCCCTAGACAACATAGGGGCTATTCGTCCTATTCTTCGTCCAGTCAATCACCCTGTGCGAGCGGTGAAGCGACACATGGGGCCGCTTGGCCGGTGTCTTATTGCGAGGTCTATCATCGACAGGTGATGGAGGTAATCTTGGCCCGCACTCCTTCCATTTCTATAAATTCTTGTCCCTTTTATCTTCCCCGGTATATTGAGGAATAACTCGAGGAGCACAAGTTCTCACGGGAGAGGAGGAGTTCAAAATTCTGAGAGTTGGATGGAGGGCGAATCTTCCCATTCCTCGAAGAGAAGCAGGTCCAGTGGTAGTAGTTCCAGGAGGCTTTCAGACTTTGAAGGGCACTTCAGCGAAAGGGCCCAATCACAACTCGTAAGCCAAGTTTTCTTGCCCTTCTCTCATTTTTTCTTCCTTTCTTCTGACCAAACCTCACCCCCATTCCTGGTATGTGTAGGTTGTGATGAAATCACAAATCTTATGGGAGTTGGTAGTAGCAGCGTACAGGGGCCTCCCAGATTTTCAGAAGGCGAGGCTAGACGTGATGGGATTTGGTACCTTCCTTCGGATCGAGCCGATCCAGCTTGACCTAGTCCTGATCCAAGCCTTGTGTGAGAGATGGGACCCAGTGAGCCGGGCATTTCTGATGCCCTGGGGGCACATGGTGCCCAGCTTGGAAGATGTGGTCCGAATTACGAGTCTCAAGGTGGATGGCGAGGCAGTGACCGGAGTCACTTACGCGGACTACCGAGAAGGTGCCCATAAGTTACTGGGTTTGGACCTAGATGGTCGGAAAAACAGGTCGGTATCTAGGGCGTCCCTCATGGATGCATTAGGGCTCACCGACACTCGTCGGCGGGATGACGAATCCTCAGAAGAGTTCATGGAAAGGATAGAAACAGGATGCCGTGCCGTGTATTGCACAGATTTCGGCAACTGGGAAAGATGTAACATAGATTTGAGGAGATTTCTCCTATTCCTTTTGGGGAGATTGGTACTGAGCTCGAAAGGGGACGGTATCCAATGTTGCTTCCTGGAGCTGCTGTCAGACCTTGAAAGAGTAGGGTACTATGCCTGGGGAGCTGCCATGCTGGCGCACTTGTTTGCAGGCCTATTCCAAGAAACGGATCGTGAGATGACTGTGAGTGGTTTCACACCATTCATCCAGGTATTTTTGGTTTTGCTTGTTTTGTATTTTTTTGTTATTTTCGCAAGGTACTGATGACCTGCGCCGAGCAGCTATGGAGCTATTATTACCTCCCCATGGGGAGAGCTCGACATTGGCGACCCGTGATGGTGCCGCTAGCCAGGCGGTGGGAACCCATCATGAGTGCGGCACCCCTAACCTACCAACTGATGGTGTTAAGGCGGGAGCTACAGGAGTTCCCTGCAGCGATGGTAAACTGGAGACCCTACTCAGACATGGTCGATGCCAACCAGCCGTGGGTTCTAGCAAGTCGTGCCCGATTCGGACGGGAACTATGGATGCACTGCCTGAATGAAATCGAGCCGCTTCGGCTACGATTAGTTATGAGGACTTTAGGACTGGCTCAAGAATGGGTGGATTCAGCTGCGCCACCTCGTGTCGGGAGAAAGACGCGGGGACCGGCGACTTGCATTGACTGGCGCGTGCGATTCCCCGAACAGTATGAGGACTGACAACGGGGTGGCACGATTGTAGAATCGCAGACGCGGGACAGCGAGGACTACTTGCGTCTATATAGGACAAAGTACGCAGAACGGTTCCAACCCCGGGGACTTGTGGAGGTAGGTTTCCCCTTTTTCACTTCTCTTCTTTCTCCTTTTCTTGGTTTTTTCTGGTAAAAATGCTGACTTGTAAGGCTGCAGGATGTCCGGGATGCCATGATAGCGAATTTACGAACTCGCTTGACAGAGATGGAACAACAGTTGGGTGATGTCCGCGGAGCTACGAGCGCCTTGGTAGGTGTAGTACATTCCTAATTAAATCCCCAGATTCCAGATGTTGGCTGTTAATTCACATGGTCGTAGCATGCCCAGATTGGCGCGGCCTCCCCAGCGATGGGAGTAGGTGGTGCCTCTTCCAGCTTGTGGATTCCCACCTCAGAACTTGACTCGCTTCATGAGCAACTTGCTCACGCCACGCAGCGTGCTGCGGAGGCAGAAGGGATGCTCCGTATACAGGTAAAAGTTTCAGCGTTGAGTTCTCTTTATTTACGCCTTATCGCGTATCTGAGATGGTACACTCGGCAGGAAAAGGAGACGGAAGAAGCGCTTGCCCAAGCTGCGCAGAAGGAGGTTAGGATAGCAGAACTGGAGAGGGAACTGCGGCGTCATCCCGATGACGACTCATCCAGGGATGCTATGGAACTGAGGATCACTCTCCAGTTGGAGAGGGAAGACCGTGAGAGAGAACGGGCAGAGAGGGAAAGAAACGCAGAGAGAGAAAGAGCCAACAGTTTGGCTGAAAGGGAGGAGCGAAGGGCCATGGAGGCCCAACTATTCGAACTCCGAATCGACCTTGGTCTTGCTGAACAGTGGCTGAGAGATGGTGAGGAGCGCTACCGAAAAGCACGAGAGCGTGGCTTTCGTGTTGGTAGCTTCTCTGCTGCTTCCGTGGATCAACGCCGGGATGTGGGAATAGGAAGAGGAGTACAGAGCGGCAGGAGTACCGCTTTTCGTAGTTGGGTAGCACCTTTGAGAGTGTTTTGCCCGGAGAGTAGTGGGACGAGTAATGCAGAGAGAGAGGACGGAACTTGATGTAAATTTTTTTTGTTTTTTTTGGAATAAAACACAAGGTTTGGTTTGTTTGTTTTTCACCTTTGCTTCAGTTACCTGAATCCCTGCACATATCACTGAAACAAACAAATCAAAATTTCTGTTCTGACTTGGCCCCTTGCTCAATAAGTAAATAGTCACTGTGACTGTCCTTGATAACTGGTCAAGGGGCCAAGCCTTTATTTAACGAAGGCAAGGGAAAGATGCGGTGATGATAAATGCGATAGGCAAGCACACGAATGCAAGCGGTATTTAAAAGTGAGATGCTGCACGCAAATGTAATCATGCAAAATTGATTTGTTTTCTTTTTTATATTTGATATTTGATATTTTTTTTGTTTTATCATAAAAAGATTTTTTTGTTTGTAAATATGTACATTTCTCTTTTCCATTTTTTTGTGCTTTTATCATTTCAATTTTTTTTATTGCTAACGCCCGGCAAGCACCCAAATGGCACCTAACCTACGTGAGACAGGGGTTTCTTACTAACCTCCCAGGTATCCTAAGTGCACATCTAGGTTGATTTGGGCCTCTAGACCCCTTGAATGACGATCCCGCCGGCTAAGACTTACCCTGATGACAATACCGTCATGCCATGCTTAGGCTCCCAGTTGCTTCCGACCACAGGGATTCACCCAAAAGGTGTTTGAGGTAAATGGTTTGCCCGACCCGGGTCTGTTTCCTCACAACTCTAGATGGTATAAGATGGAACACCCTGGAACCCTAACGACCAACCGCGCGACGCTGACCCGGAATCAGACGCCGTCGCACCCATAGGTGACGCGCTTGCATTGGCCTAAGCCTGAGGTTAAACAAGAAGACATCAAGGTGGTAAACAGGGGTCTTGACCAGCCAGAAACACGGAGACTCCTTCGCAGCGATAGCTTTTGCTTTTTCAAAGTAGGCAACCAAAATGTGTATATTAAAATAAGGTCGCAGACCCGGGGCAGTTTTCACCTTTCAGAAACTCCATCGAACCTTCATCTTTAGAGGGAGAAGGAAGAGTGTAGGGGATAAACCTCCTGAGAGGACCGGCAAAGCCGTTAACCCGGCGAGCGAATAAGGGCCCATTAACTCTTTCCTTTCGGACAACTTCGGACCAAATCTCGAGCATTTACATTCCACGGCCCCTTTTGTGGATTCAGACTTTTGCTTTGAGGGGTTCCGTTTATCGCAACAGGCACGGTCACGACCAGGCTTTTCTCTTGATTTTGACTTTGTATTTTTTTTTTTTGTGAGGGATATATAGTCGTTTGACGTTCGTGGGCTCCCTCTTCGTATGCCTGCGGGGACACTGCCCTCTTCTCGTGCTCTGATCGATGCTCGAGGAAATGGATCCTACTCTTGCCCTTGGGGTTTGAGTTTCAGTTTCTCATGCTCAGCGTTTTAAGGGCGCCGACTGTCTCATTTGGTCGAAGAGAAAAGAATAAAGATTACAGCTTCCGGAGATCTTCTTGGTGTGGCCCTACCGTAGGTGATGCTACCAACTTTTTTTTGAATAAAATACATAAGTGAACACATGTTAGCTTCCTTTGAGCGAGCATAGGCCGACGTGGCCGGACAGGGGTCTCCACGGTTCTGGCGAACCAAGACCCGGTGCCTACCAAGCCTTAATGGGCCCTATCCTAACATGAAGGTTAAATGCAGAGACTTAACTATATGGTGACTGCCGGGCATCGGCATTTTGAATTTTCCATATTTTTAGTGGTTTTCAATATTTCTTTGTTTTTGATGTTTTTTATCTTTTCATCATTTTTTTTTGTTTCGTGCTAAGGGTAGTATTTCTTAAGATAAAGCCAATTCCAAGGGTGGGATAACTCGGTCCCTTCGGCGTTGATTAGCTTGTAGGCGTTGCCAGGGTACACGGCTTGAATTACAAATGGTCCTTCCCAATTGGGTTGGAGCTTAGAACGCGGCCCTCCAGGTTTGACAAAAATTCTTTTTACGACCATCTCACCGACTTTGAATTTTCTCTCAACGACTTTCTTTTGGTAAAAGCGAGCGAGTCTATTTTGATACACACGCGCATGTTCGGCAGCGGCCAACCGTTTCTCATCCAAGAGTTCCAACTGGGCGAGGAGTGAATTACGACGATCGTCGAGGGGAAATTCCTCGTCCAATTGTACCCTGAGAGAAGGGATCAGAGTCTCGTACGGGACTACCGCTTCCATACCATAAGTAAGGGCAAATGGAGTCTGCCCGGTGGGGGTACGGATTGAAGTGCGATAGGCCCATAGAGCTTCGATAAGTTTTTCTGGCCAGTCTGAAAACTTACTAGACTCGCAGGTTTTTTTGATGATTTTGAGCAATGTTTTATTGGTGGCTTCCGCTTGGCCGTTACCTTGTGGGTAATAAGGCGATGAATGATGCAATGCAATTGCGTACCTTTTGCAGAGGTCCTGTAGGTCCTGAGAAATGAATTGTGGCCCATTGTCGGTGACGATCGTGCTTGGGATGCCGAATCTGGCGAGAATGTTCTTCATGATGAACTTGCAGACTGTTGACGCCTTGATTTCCGCGTAAGCTTCGGCTTCGGCCCATTTGGTGAAGTATTCCGTCGCAGTAAGGATGAAAGATTTCTGCTTGGTGAGGGAATTGGGATCACCTAGGGGACCAATGATGTCGAATGCCCACATGGAGAAAGGCCATGGGGA
The DNA here is from genome assembly GCA_022559845.1 of Amorphophallus konjac. Lineage (NCBI taxonomy): Eukaryota > Viridiplantae > Streptophyta > Magnoliopsida > Alismatales > Araceae > Amorphophallus > Amorphophallus konjac. The sequence continues at coordinate 3,813 of JAHNEJ010003423.1, read as the reverse complement.
GGATATTGGATGAAGTGAGGAAGATGGTGAATGGATTTTATCGGCGTGAAGTTGACACTTGACACACCTACGGACATAGACAGCACAATCCTCTTCCATAGTGGGCCAATAAAAGCCTTGACGAATGATCTTCTTGGCGAGCATCTGACTATTCACGTGGCCACCGCACACACCCGAGTGCGTCTCTTCTACACATTTCCAAACCTCATCGTCACCAAGACATCTTAACAGAATACCAGTAAGGCTCCTCCTATAGAGTAGACCTCCAATCAATGTGTATTTCTGAGCCACCCTTCTTATGGCTTTCTTGTCCTCTGTGGTGGCCCCTTCAGGATAAGACTGATCTTGGCAATATTTGACAATTTCATAGAACCATGGTTTCTCTTCATCAGCCAGTTCTTCTTCGGCCTCTGCCAACATGAGCTCCCTCTTCTCAAGGATATCTTCCTGCATGATCTTCCTTGCTATCCTGTCTTTGATGTTTACGTAGGAAGCATCATCGACTGCAGGGGCGTGAAGTTTTTAGATGGAAATGGACTTAAACCATCTTCCTAGAGGGAACCTTATGGATGATGCCAATGAGGCGAGGGCATCGGCGAGAATATTCTGATGACGAGGGATATGAACAAAGATCAGTTTTGTGAACAGTTTGGCAAAGGCAGCAGTGAGTTCTTGGTATGGCTTGAGTTTGGGATCGCGAGTGCGATACTTAGTGAGTACCTGGCGAAGGATGAGCTGACTGTCACCTACAACTCGCAACTCAGTGATACGAAAAGAATGAGCGAGTCTTAGGCCAGCTAGAAGGGCTTCATATTCGGCTATATTGTTGGTAACTGGAAATTTGAGCTGGTATGCCAATGGGAATGTGAGGCCTTCAGGTGACAGGAGGGCGATGCCGATTCCTTTCCCTTGAGAATTCAGAGCTCCATCAAAATATAGTGTCCACATTGGCTCATCTGATTGGTTGACGGACATTAGTTCCTCATCTGGAAACTCTGATTGGACGGGGTCGAACTTGGGAAGAGGATGGTGAGCGAGATGCTCGGCTATGGCATAGCCTTTAATCGCCTTTTGCTGGATGTAGGTGATGTCGAACTGAGAGAGAAAACTTTGCCAGCGTGCTAGCCTATCCGTAAGGACGACTTTCTCCAGAAGGAATTTGATAGGATTCATTCGAGCAATCAAGTGGACTTCGTGAGCCAAGAAGTAGTGCTTCAATTTCTGCACTACCCAAACGAGGGCAGCACAGGTTTTCTCCATGCCGGTGTACTTCTGCTCACAGGGATTGAGAAGTTTGGACAAGTAATAGGTTGCCCGTTCCTTACCTTCTTCATCAGCTTGTGCGAGGACGGCTCCCACGGAGTCATCCAAGACTGAGATGTAAAGGATCAGAGGTTTTTCTGGTTTAGGTGGAATGAGAACGGGTGGACTAGCCAGATATTCCTTCAACCCTTCAAAAGCTTTCTGACATTTAGAATTCCAGTGGAATTCTACTCCTGGCTTGGTCAACTCGTAGAGAGGTCTACACCTTTGTGAATGTTGAGACACAAACCGACGAATAAACTGCAGCCTGCCGATTAAACCTCGGACTTCCCTCAAATTCTTGGGAGGCGGCATATCCCTGATAGCCTTGGCTTTGTCGGGATCTATCTCGATCCCTCTTTTACTCACAATGAACCCCAGCAATTTACCCGACGACACACCAAACACACACTTTTTCGGGTTCATTTTCAATTGGAATTCTCTTGACCTTTGCAAGACCTTAGCCAAAACTTCTGGATGTTCCATCCTGGTCCTTGATTTCACCAATAAGTCATCCACATACACTTTCAGATATATGTGCATCATGTCATGAAATATGGCCATCATCGCTCTTTGGTAAGTAGCTCCAGCATTCTTTAACCCAAACGGCATGACCACGTAACAATATGTTCCCCAAGGGGTAGTGAATGACGTCTTTTCCTGATCCTCTTCTGCCAAACGAATTTGATTGTATCCCGAAAATCCATCCATGAATGAGAGGGTTTCATAACCTGCCGTGTTATCAATCAACACATCAATGTGAGGCAAGGGAAAATCATCCTTTGGACACGCGCGGTTAAGGTCCCGGAAGTCAATGCAAATCCTGACTTTCCCATCTTTCTTCATGACCGGGACAATGTTCGCCACCCATTGAGGATAAAGAACGACTCTAATGAACCTGGCTTTGTGGAGCTTATCGACCTCTTCTTTCATTTTTAAAGCCATCTGAGGGTGGAAACGCCTTAACCTTTGTTTTACCGAGATGGACCCTGGTTTTAGGGTTAAACGGTGTTCGACCAAGGTTGAATCCAAACCCGGCATATCCTCGTAGCTCCATGCAAACGTGTCCTTATATTCCTTGAGGACCTCAATTAATGCCTCTTCTTCAGAGGGTGGTAGGTTGTCACTTATGAGGATGATCCTAGGGTCTCCTCAGTCCCCAAGTTGACTTCTTTGGTGGATTCTTCTACGGCGGTTGACGGCTCGTCGAATCTCATCATTCCGCTAGCGTATGCGCCCGCCGCATCCTCATATTCTTCACCCTCATCTTCAGTGGGGCATTCTTCATTCGTGATCTCGTAGACTCCATACCCTTCATCAGATGCACAGTCGCCCTCGCATTCTATTTCGGGTAGCTGGATGAGATTTTCTAACAACTGGGGGATGGCAAGAAAGGCTTGACACCTGGCGGCCAAATCCAGAAGGAATCGACGAGGGATCTGCCTACCCTTAGATTTCTTCCTAGGTACTACCCTTGGCCTATCATTCCTAGATTGACTGACAATATTTACAGAAGAAGAGGAAGATGAGGAGGATGGTGTAGAATGTACAGGAGAAAAGCCCTCAGAGGAGGGGTAGAAAAGGTCGCTCATCGGACCTTGGACGGGTGGTCCGCAAGGCGGTACGCACCCGTGGGAGATGTAGGAGGTTTCCTCAACGAAGATGTGTTGTTGGAGAGTTTGAAAATTGACGTTTTTTTTTTCGTTTTCATTTTTAATGACAAAGCACTGAAAAGAGATTGGAGGAGAGAGGAAAGTGGTTATGGCTAGAGGATTGTGGGGCTCGTAGAGCAGATCATGGTTGAAGACCTGGCGCGGGTTGAAAAGCCCGCGTAGGTATGTAAGCAAAGAAGGGGACCTGGGAAGATCATCAGACAATTGTCTGGCCCAGGAAGAAGATATCAGCAAAGGCTGAGACGAGTGGATGGAGAGGATGGCGGCTAATGAGCCGTCGACGGCAATGTTGAGGACGGATGAAGATCCGTCGATGACAGAGTCCTTCTGGCGAGGACGAGGATAGTTTGGAACCTTGGCAAGAGTGGTAATATTCTCTGGTATTTCGGAGATCAATGGTGGTCCTTCAAGCTGTGGAGATGAGAACATCCTTTCCAGTGCAACGGAAATGTCCCATATGTCAAACCATTTGTCCCACTCGCATTCCGGATCTTTGATCTTGCTCTTTTGGTGATCCTCGGACATTTTTCAGCCAAATATACAGCATGTGATCCTCCATATGCTTCTCGTGGGTGATCTCCTATCTGAACAACGAGCCCTCTGTTGAAGTGGTTTGATAGAGTCCACGTGAGGGGCTTCCAATCTGCCTTGAACGGTCCTTTGAAGCCTAGGCCAAACCTACGGTTCGGCCTAATTTCTTTTGGCGGCTTGAGCATACCCTGTAACTGTGCGCCCAGACCTTTTCCCTGTTGATAGCCGATGTTCCTCATAATCTCCCAACCTTTGGAGTGAAAAGGGAGACAGGATGTTGCGGTTGCCCTGACCGGCTCCTTTGGTG
>JAHNEJ010003422.1:0-201646 GCA_022559845.1 Amorphophallus konjac | reverse complement strand
CTCTTCAGTGGGGCATTCTTCATCCGTGATCTCGTAGACTCCATACCCTTTATCAGACGCACAGTCGCCCTCACATTCTATTTTCGGTAGCCGGATGGGATTTTCTAGCAACTGGGGGATGGCAAGAAGGGCCTGACACCTGGCGGCCAAATCCAGAAGGAATCGACGAGGGATCTGCCTACCCTTGGATTTCTTCCTAGGTACTACCCTTGGCCTATCATTCCTAGATTGACTGACAATATTTACAGAAGAAGAGGAAGACGAAGAGGATGGTGTAGAATGTACAGAGAAAGACCCCTCCGAGGAGGGGTAGAAAAGGTCGCTCATCGGACCTTGGACGGGTGGTCCGCAAGGCGGTATGCACCCGTGGGAGATGTAGGAGGTTTCCTCAATGAAGATGTGTTGTTGGGGAGTTTGAAAATTGACGTTTTTTTTTTCGTTTTCATTTTTAATAACAAAGCAGTGAAAAGAGATTGGAGGAGAGAGAAAAGGGGTTATGGCTAGAGGATTGTGAGGCTCATAGAGCAGATCATGGTTGAAGACCTGGCGCGGGTTGAAAAGCCAGCGCAGGTATGTAAGCAAAGAAGGGGACCTGGGAAGATCATCAGACAATTGTCTGGCCCAGGAAGAAGATATCAGCAAAGGCTGAGACGAGTGGATGGAGAAGATGGCGGCTAATGAGCCGTCGACGGCAATGTTGAGGACGGATGAAGATCCGTCGATGATAGGGTCCTTCTGGCGAGAATGAGGATAGTTTGGAACCTTGGCAAGAGTGGTAATATTCTCTGGTATTTCGGAGATCAATGGTGGTCCTTCAAGCTGCGAGACGAGAACATCCTTTCCAGTGCAACGGAAATGTCCCGTATGTCGAACCATTTGTCCCACTCGCATTCCGGATCTTTGATCTTGCCTCTTTTGGTGATCCTCGGACATTTTTCAGCCAAATATACAACATGTGATCCCCCATATGCTTCTCGTGGGTGATCTCCCATCTGAACAATGGGCCCTTCTGTTGAAGTGGTTTGATAGAGGTCCACGTGAGGGGCTTCCAATCTGCCTTGAACGGTCCTTTGAAGCTAGGCCAAACCTGCGGTTCGGCCTAATTCCTTTGGCGGGTTTGAGCCTACCCTGTAACTGTGCGCCCAGACCTTTTCCTTGTTGATAGCCGATGTTCCTCATAATCTCCCAACCTTTGGAGTGAAAAGGGAGACTATGTCGTGGTTGCCCTGACCGGCTCCTTTGGTGCTAGCGGACATGAGATGGATCCACGTACGTCCAGCAGTGACAATATGGGCCGATGAGACGGCCAAACAGAAGGCAGAGAGGTGTTGATAGCATCCACTGTGTGAAGGACAGGTGTACTGACCACTTTAATAATTCTCCCATTGTAAGGAAACTTCAGGCACTGATGGTTGGTGGAAGGCACAGCGTCCATGGCTTCGATGTAAGGGCGACCCAGTATAGCCTTGAATGTGGGGTCCATGTCGAGGACATGGAATTCCGTGGGAATTGACATGGGGCCTAGTTCTGCCTTCAGAATAATCATCCCCTGCGGCGGCCTTTTGCTATTGTCATAAGCCGTGAACCGTGATCGAGGAAGGTCTTATTTGTTCCTCGTTGACCCCACACAACTGAAGAGTGCTCGTGGAGATCACATTTATGGATGCACCCGTGTCCACAAGACACGGGTTTATGGATACCCCATTAATTTTTATTGAAATGCACAATGCATATTTCCGAGCTTCCTTGGGAGCGAGCTCGTAGTTGTGAAACATGATGGCTGGTTGTGTGTCTGTTGGGGTCAGGACGGTCGAAATCTTCTCCACGGGGAGGTCTTCATTAACCATGACCTTTTGAAGATATTCCATCAAGGCCGCCTGGTGGGATGTGGATCTTTGAAGTAGCTCCAGGATGGAGATCCGGGCAGGTGTCTTGTCCAAGTGTTTCAATAGATCATACTGTATTCCAGGGATAGCTCTTTCTGGTTGTTCTGCATCATCCTTCTCTGGCTGAGATTGCTCGGGATTCTGACTGTTGTGGGGGAAAAACCCTGTGGAAAATCCTTCCACTCCGGAGCACCATTGCTGCGGCTTTTGTACCTCTGTGGGGGTAGCAGTGGGTTTTAACAGGGGTTTGAGGGGTAGTAGTGGAGGAATGGTTGATGAAGCAGGGGTGATGACGGGAGCAGGGATTCTGATGAGGGGTTTGTTAGGTGGCGGCATGGTGGAGGTAGAGGGGATATTGCGCGGATTATGAAGGATAAGGGGTCTAGAAGGTGGCGGTGGAGACGAAGTAGGAGTGGGTAGGGCTTGAAGTGGGCAATGATTTTGAGGTGGGTGATGGTTAATGAGTGGTTTTGAAGGCATTAGTGGTGATACGGTGGAGAAAGACGGGGTTATGTATGGTTGACGGATGATAAGGGGTTTAGAAGGCGTAGGGGTAAATGTGGTAGAGGTGGATGGTAAAGTGGGGGAGTGAGAGAAGATAAGAGGGTGTGAAGGCGTAGTGGAGAGTGTCGGTTGATAGGAGGTCGGGGTGCGGATGAGAGGGCGTAATGGTAGTGGAAATGGTGATGGTGATACTGACGCGGGTTGATGAGAGAGAGGTGCTACCCGGGCAAGGTGAGGGGGTTGCATGACGATAGGGTTGGAGGTAGAAAGAATGGAGGTACTTTCCTGGTGCCACACCTGCTCTCTCCCGACTTCCAGGAAGGAGGAGATGGGGTTAACCTGATGATTGGGCTGTTGGTGCTCCGGTAATGGATTCTGGATTATGCCCATGTCGGGCTGTTGTTGTGGGGCCTGCTGAGCCTGCTGTTGTTGTTGTGGTTGCTGTTGCTGTTGCTGTTGTAACTGCTGCTGTGGCCTATGAGGGGGTCTCCTAGCCTTGAGAGCCGCGACGTATCGTCTCATCTCATCCCAATCTATTTGATGTTCATCATTCATATCATGGATGTAATCTTTGAAATGGAAGCAGTAATCTACTGTGTGTCCCGGCTGCCTGTGGTAGACGCAGTATTTGGAGGTATCAACATTGGGGGGCCACGCGGGCCTTTCTCTGGGTAGGGCGAGTTGGTTTGATGCCATGAGGGCATTAAAAATGTCTGCTAAGGTTTCCGGCAATGGTGGATAGTAGGCTCTCTTGGGACCGAGCGGCCTCCTTTGTTGCTGTTGGGGACCATAGTTCCCCGGGGGTGGAACTTGGTTGTACTGAAGTGGTGGTTGTTGTTGCTGAGGTTGTGGTTGTTGTTGCTGGGGTTGGCGTAATGGAGGCATATTATCCTGGGTGGATTATTTTGGGGTGGAGGACGAAGAGGGAAAGGACCTGGTTGAAGGGGAAGTCGGGGCATTTGTGGAGGCCTTGGGTTGACTGCATAGTTGGCATTGTTGACCGCACTGACTTGCTCATTTGTCACGACCCCTTCTGTGGCTCCGCCCGGGACACCAGCGCCTGTCTTTCTGACCACTTTGGGCTTCGGCGACTCAAACATGTTCATGATGGGGGAGTCTTTTAGCTGGGTTTGGATGTATCGGGCTCTTTCATAGAGTTCCTCCATTGTAGTAAGTTTATTCATGGCCAGGACATGTCTGAACTGTGGGGGTTGCATTAGACACAATCATCTTCACTTGTTCGGGCTCGGAGAGGGTATCCCTTATTCTTTCCGCCAGAGACCTCCATCTATCAGCATATCGGACAAAATCCTCGTCGGGTTTCATCTTTTCGGCCACTAGGTCGGTAATGGAGAGTGACGGGACCGACCCTATCCCTATATTTCTGCAAGAACCTTCTCTGGACTATTTCAAAATTCTCGGCCTCGCGGGGCTCCAGAGAATAGACCACTCAAGCGCGGGACCATCCAATGATCTCCGAAAGAGGTATGCCAGGGACCTCTGATCGTTTTGCCCAATAGGAGGATTCATACATGAAATCCTTGAGGTGAATGAAGGGGTTGCCGGTACCATTGTATCTGCGGTACGTGGGCATTTCGGAGGGAGGAAGATGAATGACGGGAAGGATTGGCAAAGCAACCTCCGGGGTGGCTTTCACGTCCACCATCCTTCTCAGATTTTGAAACTGCTCGTCCATGCGATTGAACCTATTGAGGAGCGATTGGGCGAGCTCCTCTGGAGGTGAAGGTGGCACTTGCCACTGGGGGAGAAACTGTCTCCCGGAGGACTTGAGGGGGGAAACCCCGAATGAGAGGGAGCTGTCAGACCGCCGACAGTTGGCCCTGGCTGAAGCGGTGTGTGGGGAACAACGGAGTTTGAGATTGTGACGGGAACTGGAATGAGGGTGGTTGTTGGCTCGCTTGTCCTTGAAGCGAGGGAGACTGGATGGCTTGCGCCAATGAGGAGATGGAATGGCCTGCACGGACTCTTGGAGAGGTGCGATGGCCGGAGTTGATTCCTGGGGCGTGGGGGAAACAGATTTCCCCTTAGAATGGCCTGGAAGGCCCGGAGCTGTTCAGAGGTAAGCTCCGTGTTGGCGAGGACGCCCATAAAGAAGAGATATCCTGTGGTGGGGAACGTGTCCCCGGCAATAACCTGCACCTCATGCGAGGGGTCATGAGAAGGACCCGAGTCCATAGCATAGACTCGCGGGTCGGCTGACAAACCACGGCTAGGGTGGTTCTCCTCAAAAGACTCGTGAGACATGCTCACAAGTTTTCCCAGAACGTAAAAACATACACTAGCAAGTAGGTAGCAGAGATTATCAAACAAGTGGATGCCTTTACGCCCTTTTTTTGTGTTTTGATTTTGATGATTTTTTGTATTTTTAGCGAGATCCGAAGTTCACACAAAATGGAGGACCCTAGTTTGTTTTTGTTTCACCGCCGTGTCAGCTAGGGTCTCTCGTCTCACCACGAATGAAATGACTAACTCCGGGGAACTTCAATGGTACAACCAGCCCAGTGAACGAAGAGGAGATTCTTCGATGTCGGGGACTTACGGAGGTCCCAGTGTAGGAGATTCTAGTCCGTTGAGAGGAATTCCCAAACGGAGAGTCCTTCCTTCACCGGGAAAGGGTGATCCTCAAAAAAATGAAAAAAGGATAGAAAAGAGGGATGGATGCATGCAATGAAATGCTGACAGAGATATGGAGTGGGAAAACAACAGAAATAACAGACATATAATAAACAAAGAACCAATCAAAACTGACGGTGCTGCCGTGAGCACAACGGGAGCGCGCGCGGGCGCGAAGGTGGAGAGGCACGGGTGGTGCCGAACTTGCAAGGGTAGCCGAAAGGAAGCAGTAGAGGTCCCACCGTGATCGCCAATCTGTGAGCGACGTCACGCGGTTCGGGGAAGAGCGGAGAAGACGCGGAGCGCGCGTGGGCTCCTCTTTTTTTGGGTGTTTGTTTGCTGCAACACAGAAATAAGAGAAGAGAGAGAAGGGGCCACCACGGGAGATTGCTCCGGCGGGGCGAGCGGGACAAGTGTGATATAGCAAGATATGGGGGTTAAACGGCCATAGCGGGAAGCGACTCGCCGCGGCCTCGGGGGACGGGAATGGTGCAGAAATTAAATAACAAGAATTGAAACGGCCATTGGGGAAGTGACTCACCGCGGCCTCGAGAATATGAGCAGATGATAAGATGACATGATATAAAAATAATACAAAGAGCGGAAATTTAAACGGCCATTGGGGAAGTGACTCGCCGCGGCCTCGAGAACATAAACAGATAAAAATATAACGTATGTGAATTTAAACGGCCATTGGGGAAGTGACTCGCCGCGGCCCTCGAGAATATGAGCAGAATATAACAGAATATAAAGAGAATACAAGACGGAAATTTAAACGGCCATTGGGAAGTGACTCGCCGCGGCCTCGAAAACAAGATGTGATCGCCAGGGGCCGAAAGACCCAAAATAAGAAAGTGATCGCGCCTACCTCAAGAGCGGGAGATGGCGGGTTACTTCTTCCTCTCCCTCCGGCCGGCCGACGGAGAGGGCTTTCCTCGGCTACCCTTGCAAAACAACGACAAATAAATGACAAGTGGATTAGAAAGATGGAGGTGTAGTATTCAAATCCTTGCGATAAAAATAATGAAATGATGGCAAGACACACACCTGGTTGGTGTTATCTTTTAAACCCCACTCGGACTCGAGTAGAGGAAAATGAGATGATGGATGTAAGAAGTGTATAAGAAAAGTGCCCTTATGAAGGGGATAGGGGAAGCAAGATGATGAATGCAAAAGAACTACGAAGAAAAGGAAAGAATTGGCTTATTGGATGTGCCGATGGTGAAATCCGCGGAGCTCCGGCAGCGTGGGGACGACGTGGAAGTGCGGTGGATGAAGACGACCTTCCTCTCGCGAGCGTGAGCACCCGAGAAGCCGGCAGAACCTCCACCTATAAAAGAACCCACGGGTTAGAAAATGACTCCGTAGCCTCTGGGCTCCGGCAGCCTATCGGATCACTTCGAAGCTCTTCAGAACTGAGGGGGTGGGCCTCTATTTATAGAGCTCCGGAGGGTGGAGGCGTCCAGGACCCTGGACACCTCCATCAGGGCCGAATTAATATTTTATTCTATTTTATTAATTTTTTTGGAATACTTTTGTGGGGCGTCCAGGGTCCCGGACGCCTCTAACAGGTCCACCGAATACTGCTGACGGCGCACGCGGTTTGGCACAACGCGTGATTTTGTGAGCGGCGCCTCGTGATTCAGAAATGGGCGCGTCCAGGTGCTGGACGTCTTCAAAATTTGGATTTTTTCACACACGACAAACCGTCGTTCGGTGGCCGGCGCCCGTGAGAGAGTTGATGGAGGCGTCCAGGGCCTGGACGCCTCCAAAATATATTATTTTTTGTTTTTGTTTTGTCTTTTTATGCTAGGGCTGGCATTTTGATTTTTTTATATTTGTTTTTATGGAGGCGTCCAGGGGTCCTGGACGCCTCCATTAATATATATATATTTATTTATTTGTTGTTTGTTTTTTATGGCCAACTGGCATTTACACACATTTTATTTTTGTTTTTATGGAGGCGTCCAGGGCCATTAATATATATATTTTTGTATTTGGTTTTGGCCCCGGAGAAAAGAATAAAATAAAAGAAAAGAATGGGGGCGTCCAGGGGCTGGGACGCCCCCATTAAGACCCACCCGGGTCCTAGTCAACGGCCCCCGGCAGACATCCTTCTTGGTTCCGGAACCTCCTGATGCGTTTGACTGGTGTTGATGCCGTCCGAATGCCGTTGCGGGACGATTCCGAATGCCGAAAAAGGCAGAAGAAGACACAAGAAAAGGAAGCACTCGAGTGATTCAAAATGCGTAAGCCGTTGCGGGGCGTTGTATAGTAATATGGGACTTTCTCAGGAGACGTCAAGAATGGCGTGTCTACAGGCACCTCGCCTAGCATCTCAGGAGAAGCCACGGTCTCTGGTGTCCCAGCCATCTCTGCATGACACCAACAACGATGTCAACTACCAGAATCAAATACAACCATAAACACAACATGCTCGGTCCCAGAATTATTTACCTGACTGAGCATCCTTTGAAGCCTTCCATGGCTCAAAATCAGGGAAGGTCTCAACATGGGGGCGGTCTCGTCCATCATACAAAGGATCCCCTTCATATCTATCTCGTGATCGACCCCGTCGTCAGGAAGTAGGTCAACCTCCTGAGGTGGCGAGAAGGCTGCATCAGCCCCGCCTCTAGCGGCGCTGTGAAAAGCAAATCTAGTTGCACCAGGTTAGCCAATCGTCAAGGCTGAATCAACATAAGCAAGTAGGGCGGATATGGTACTTACTCAGAGCCGGCTCCGCCTCAATATGCTCCCTGGCAGCGGGCCCCCTAGAGGACTCACCAACCTCTCTGACTCCGGTCTCCACCCGGGGCGCTTCCTTCGGGGGTGAAGGGCCCCGTCACTATCCCAGAGATGTCCCCTGTGAAGGATGACCCATGTCCGCCGCGGGACCTACCAATAAACACAACCACACAGATCTCTCAGCCATATGCCCTAGAAAACCATGAAGCAGGGCTAGCAGGCTAATGAAGAGGTCTTACCTGAAGTCACGAAGGGGGTCAGCGGCAGAGGAACTAGCTGCTCCGGCTTCAAGCCCACGACCTGTGCGGCCTTCGCAACCGCCTCCTTCACATCCCTCAGGGTGTAGGCCACACTCGATAAGGGACACCAGCTCTATGGGCCCGGCTGACCCGATCGCATGGGCGATGTGACACCTCCAGTCATCGGCTGCTGTATCTGCAAAGCTCCCCTCAGGAGCACTCAATCCAGCGAACCCCACTGCTCAACCCGAAGTCTGCAAAAACTGGGTCCACCAAGTCCTCGACGCCTCGGGTCGAGGTGCCCTGACTCTGGTACCTCCAGGTGCCGCCCGCGCCTGCCTGAGGGGCTTCAGTGCCCCGTTGCCACCTCGCCCCGTCGATAAAGAGCCTCAGCTCCCCCGAGGCGCCTGCTGCACCAACCTCTCTACCTCCCGGTGGATCCAAGGAAACTGTGTCCTGCAGATACCCATCATCCAATGCGATGAGAGGTAGGTCCTCCCTCAAGAGACGGGTCTCCTCGGCTTTCCGGATCGCCGAGGCCTTCTGTCAGTACTGGTGACTGTGCTCGAACCACCATCTGGCGTAGTGGACGTCAAGCCGTCCCCTGCGTCCCGGCCCAGGCATCGACAGCCACTCCGGCTCTCGGCGACAGTAAAAGTCCCACCACGCAGCGGCTAGCAAATGTGTGTCCCGACCTTTGTACTGACGACCCGCCAAAGGGAACTCCTGGTTTGGCGGGATCCCCTGGTCGTACCTGAAGTTCCGAGCGACCTGTGAGGGTAGTACGGCTCCAAGAAGCTCGTCACGGATCGGTGTAAAGGTAAGCACCGCTGGCCGAGTGCTCATCACCCACTCTGTGTACAATGACGCGTCTGGCTCTGACTGGTAAGGTAGGGTGCATGCCGCCCCACCATTCAAAGGCACCATGACCAAGTGGGAGTCCCTGGTAGCACCGTCAAAAGGAACACCCTCCTCGCCCCTGCCGGGCAAGTAACACAAGACCCTCCTGACTTCTTCAGCTGCATCACTGCGTCCCCATCGGGCTGTCCTGTGAAGCTGAACAACAATGGTGTCGCCTGGTTCGTCACAGACCCACGAGACACCAACCCTGGGAACAACAACCCAGCCCATGCACTGAGGTAGTGAGTCGGCAGAAGCAGGCTCCGCTCACGTGGCGCCGGGTGCGCCGCTAGTACTCCCAGTCCCTGGTAAACATTATCCAAAGTCGCTGGGGCTAAGGCCAGTCTCCGCCCCTCTGCCAATTGGCACGCAGGCCACAGCAGCTCTACTCGTAGCATGCCGTCCTCCCCGTGGGGGACCACGAACGTCACCAGCCAGTACGCCAAGTACGCGGCCAAGTGCGTCACATCCGCAGTCGGTGGGGGGTTCCACCCCTCCCGTGGAGCGTAGATATACCTCAGATGCATCCTGAATCACAACTCCACCTCTATATACTCCTCCCAGGGAGTCTGGTCTCTGGCGAACTCCTGGTGAAAATAGAAAGGCCCGTTGTAGAAATGACAGACCTATGCGTTCAGCAGCACTCTCAGAGTCTGCGCTACTTTCTCTCTCCCAACCAAGGCTAGGTCCCTCCAGGTCTTCAATAAATACCAGTAGCTGTAAGGAACCCGGTATCTCCCATATCCGTCAGTATGGCTGCGATGGAGGTCATCCAGTGCTACCTCCTAGTATCCTTCGCCGTTGATCGGCAACCCAGAGATCCTCCACAGAGACCACAAGTCTAATCAGGTCTCTCCCTCAGCTGTCGCTACGGTGTTCCACCTACGGTTGAAGCGCTCCGCCAACGCCTGCAAAAGCCTCGAGTAGCAAGGGTACCCGTACAGAGCCACAATCACAGCATATCTAACGTCGGCTCGGTCTAGCAGCACCTAGTGGTGTACTATGCCCATCAACCACTCAGTCGCCCCCTGGCGATACCTATGTGACGGAATCACCACCCAGCGGCCATACCAACTGATTGCACTCTGTCGCAAAATCCTGGAAAGGAGGCTGTGGTCATCGTAGCCCTCCCCAGCATACTCCAGCCCTGATGGCTCCAGCACTAACCCTAGACTGCCCTCTGCCACTGCTCGGTGGTGTCCATGCAAATCCCAGGAGGTAGGACCCATCACTCCAGCACGAACTCCAAACTGGTCTGCTCTGCTGAAGAAGCCCAGGCGCTCAGCACTGGGAAACTGACTCTGCCTCCAGTAATCCATAGAGAAACTCGGGAAGTCACAAAGGACAATCCCGTGCAAGCTATCTCAACCCACTAAGATCGCCCGCTCTAGTCGGCGACGGGCTCCAGCAACCCGAAAGTCATCACTCTCCTCCATGCCTGGCGGGACAAAGTGCCTGATAAACTCAAACATGTGACGGTCCAAAGGGAACTCCATTGGATAGGCACCGCCGTGATCATAAGTGTAAATTCTGCCCGCCTCTGACACGCGGGTCATCTCCACAACCCCGACCCCGTTGCCGACGCTCGCCGACGGGGGCCCTTTGCCACAACTGCCTGCCCACCATCAAGCTGCTCCACGCTGGCCGTGGTAACAACCGGCGGGCCGAAAGGGGGCATGGGCCACTCTGTCCTCCTCACCCAGTGGTCCTCCTCCCTGACCACACGCCTCGGGACCCTCTCGTCCCTACCAAATCGGGCCATAGCTGCAAGACATAGCACAAAAATGGTCAGTATGCCAGAAATTCAATATATACAATACAGCAAGTCATAAATATATGAAGCGTCAAAATGTAACTACAACAACTCAGAAGGAGAGGTTCACGGGCCGTACGCCCTCGTCTCTGCCTCCGACGCACGACCCGAGGGGGGCATTTGTTGTACTCGGACTATTTCCCCAGCCAAATACCCAGAGATAGAGGTTCAGGAATTTCCTTGAACACCTTCAAGGCATGGGCTACCCGGCCCCTCCAACAACCCAGTGGGCCCGACCAACGGCCCTAGCACGTGGCTGAGGTGCACGACGGCCCTAGCAATCAATCGGGATCGCTCCCGATTCATAAGTCACGGATTTCCTCCGCACTCAACACGGTCACCCTGGCCGCCCCGGGGACACTCCGACTACAAGCCATGCATATGGCACTCAGTAAAAAGGCTAGGGGCCTACCCCGGAACGCCTTCCCTCAACCCTCCAAGGTCAAAGGGAGACCCAAATAGGTCAACCACAGGCTCAGGAGGCCCGTAGTACGCGTGTACGGCTCACACACGTGTGTTCGGCATTCTGCCGAACACCTTGTGGGAGCACGTGTTTCAACCTTTCTACACCAACCCATGGGCCACCCCATGGTCCCAGTACACCAATTGGGTCCTACAACGACCCCCCCCAGCAAGTCGAGGCCACCCCCGACCCTTAGACACGTGGCGACAAGCCACCGAACTTAGCTCTCGGCGCAACTCGAGGCTACCCCGGCCAACCCGCCGTACAACACGGCACGTAGCTTGAGGCAGGGCTCATCGGCCCAAGGTGCCTCCTCCCAGCCCCTACGGACTCCTACCTTTGGCCCTTGGCCAAATCCAAGGCCCGTCAGCCACCTACGCGGCTCGTTCGGCAACCTGGGGTGTGTCAGGCATTCGCCCGAACACCTTCCCAGCGGCCACTACAACTCGAAGAACGATGGCTCCCATGGGCCATTTCAACCTCCCGGAACTTTATATCCCCCAAGGGGTATCCCTAGACGATGAAGGAAGACCCCCGGGGGCCAACCCTCAGGGTTACGGCTTTGCCCGGGACCCGTGTGCCCCAGGGCGTGGCCGTGCCCCCGGGGAGGGCGAACTCCCCGGGGGGCCACGCCCTCTCCTCAGCCCGGAGGTCCGACAGCCCTCCCCAGTCCCTGTTCGTGCAAATGCAGTCTGAGGTTCGTGTAAAGCTCGTTCGTCGTACCCGTACATGAAAGAATTCACGAAGACGAAGTCCCAGGAATACGTGGAGTCGCACACGTCAATCCCTCGGTCTACGCGCACAAGCAGCCAGTCAGCCAGTCCAAGCCCGTATCCTTTATCTTCTAGCATTCAAACTGAGTCAAAGTGGGGCTAAATTAACCAAAAAACTGGGTTTTATAGAGGGGGGACCACTCCATCTCTCTCCCTCTACCTGGTCCGGACCAGCATGGACCCCAGGCTGGTCCGCCTAAACCCTTTTATAACAAAAAAAAAAATTTAAAACAAAAAAAAGGGACCAACAAGGTCGCCCAAACCCCCTTGGGAGGGGGTTTAGGCGGACCAGCTTGGACCCCCAAGCTGGTCCGCCTAAACCCCACCCCTTCCACTCCGACACACACACAAACACACACATAAAAAAATTTAAATAAAATAAAATAAAAACACTATTTGGGGGGTTTACCCGGACCAAGTTGGACCCTCAACTTGGTCCGCCTAAACCCCACCCCCACCCCTTCAACTTCTATAAATTGCCCCCCTTGCAAGCAAAAAAAGAAGGAGACGACAACAGATACAGACACACAACGCGTGAAGGAAGGGCTAACTTCCCCGGCCTAATTGTCGCACCCTCGGACTTCCGAGGCTTTCGGTAAGGGTCTGGAACGCGAGAAGACAAGTGCGCGCGTGATTGACTTGCTAGTCAGCTCACACACGCCGAGGGTATGTCTCATGTACTCCCCTCACGCGGTGTCTAGCCGTCTCATGCCAAGTCCATCCCCGCCTCGTGTAAGATGTCCATACCAACGGCGAATACGCCCTTGCCCCGGGTCCGCCCGTGTACGTCGACTTACAGCACTCACCGCGGTGACGAAGGGTACCGCGTAACGACCGCATCGGCCCTCGACACGGATCCACGTGCCCACCGTTCATCCTCTAGTCGGCCGTCGGCCCCTCAGATTGACGAAGTGAGTCTAGTCGGACCTCTAGCCCGGGAATCATAGTCCCAGGGCCGACCTTGACTCTCCAGCATGACAACACTCGCCGTCGGAGACCCGGACCCGACCGCTCGCCTTGAGCCATGTCCAACCTCCGCTAGGCGCCGGCCATGTCCGTTCTGACCACCAAGGCAGCCAGACCTACACCAACTCCTCTGTAAAGAGTTCCAGTAGAACATGCGGACACCCGCTTTGTCACGCAATGACTCGGGGGCCGACTCATGTGTCGGAAATGTCCCGCGGCTTGCGCCCGTTGTACTTCGGCCTCCTCGGCCCATTTTTAAAGCCCATGTGGCGCATCGTAAAACCAGTGAAATACATACGCCCGTATTCGGGCCTCCACCTTCCTACCCACACCACTCGGCATCCGTGCCCGATACCCCAACTCCAGTGAATGCCCCTCAGTCTAGCACGTACCCCTAGCTGCTGAATGTGCCCAGCCCTCCACCCAGGGCTTCAGACACATATACATACTTTTCTTCAGCATGGAACGAAGGTATTCGGATTCAATCCGATGTAAATAAACATTGGTTGCTTGCGGCCGGTGGGAAAAGACGTCTTGTACACGATTCCCGCAATCGCCTACGCACTCGCACCCATGGAACCTCTTCTCTCCACGTGTCGCCCGATTCCCTGAGCCCACGTGCCGCACCCTGGTGGCACTTCCCGGTCAAACCTTGGTTCCATGAGTGATTGTCGAGAGATCGACTGGCACGCCCGCACCCTGTCCGGTTAACCCTTAGCCCAACATTCCCTCGCCATTCCGCCCCTTTCAACTTTCCCTAAAAGGAGAGTGTCCGGTACCGCCGCGAGAGGCATGCAACCGTAAGGAGGATACCTGAGATACATCAAACTCCTGTATTTTTCCTTCCATGCTGCATTCCTTTCTTCACCCCGGTTAACCCGCATAAAAACCCGTGCAACAATTGTGAATGACACTTCCCTTTTCGGGGGTAAGCTGGGTAAATATTCTAGAAAAACATCGGGAAAATCCCGAATTACACGGATGTCTTCAAGTTTAACCTTCTCGACTTCTGTGGCAGTCACGAATGCTATGAAAGCCATGCATCCCTTAACCATGAGCTTTCTAGCTCGGAGTGCTGATATAAGATGTGATTTACTCCGAGGGCTATTGTAAACTAGCTCTGGAAAATCCACGAAAGTTACCTTGCCATGTCGATAATCTATAGTTGTTTGGTATGTGGATAACCAGTCGGCACCTAGTATGACATCATGACCCTTCATATCTAGGCATATCAGGTCAGCAGGTAAATTGCTTTCCTTATTCATCACTTCACAATTTGGATAGTGATAAGTGATATCAGACTCATTCCCAAGAGGTGTAGATATGACCAAATCTAACAGTTCATGTTTCTTAGAAAATGAAGCAGCAAATTTCTTGGAAACGAATGAATGAGTTGCTCCGGTATCAAATAAAACTTGAGCAGTTTTTGAACAACTAGTGAGAGTACCTTCCACAATTTCGCCTTCTGTGGGTTCCGTCTCTCGGAGAGCTTGCAGACGGCCTTGTCTCTTCACCAGATGCTTCTCGTCTTTGGTGTCTTACTCCTTCATCAGTGGTCAGTCTTGGATTCGATGCTCTCGGCTCCCCCATCGAAGACAAGCTCCTAACTTCCTCCAGCATTCCTCGGTCTTATGACCAACTTTATCACAATACTTACAAATCTCCTTGGAGGGTGTGGCAGTGGAGAATGGCTTGTCATTCTTATGGAATTTCTTTGCCTTGGAGGGCTCCCCTCCCATGAAGAACCTTTTCTTGTTGAATGATTATTTGAATTTTCCCAGGCTTGTGACAGGCTCCTTCTTGTATCTTCCTCGGATTCTCTCGATAATTCGGTGGCGTCTTCTAGCAATTGGGCACGCCGAACTATCTCCGAATAGGCTTGGATGTCCACCGGTGCAAGCTGTGTAATATAATGGGGCCGAAGTCCATTGAGGAACCTTCTCACCTTCATCTTTTCGTACACACCAAGTGGGGTGCATACTTTGACAATCTTGAGAACTGGGCCTCATACTCAGCCACTTTCAAGCCCCGTTGTTTTAGAACGGCGAATTCAGCGGCCTTCTTCTTCTGGATATGGTCGGAGAAGTACTTGTTGTTGAAATGCTCCGTGAATTCATCCCATGTGACATGGTCTTCTGGCAGTTTTACTTCTATAGATTCCCACCAGCATCGAGCGTCCCGCTCCAGTTGGAATACGGCCAGTAAAACCTTCTCCTCGTCCGCGCATTGCATCACACGGAAGATTCGTTCCATCTCCTTTAGTCAATTCTCGGCATCCTCGGGGTCGGACAAACCCGTGAACCTCGGTGGGTTCATGTTACGGAAACTCCTGTGGAGATCACCCGCTCCACGGTTAGCTCCGCCTTGGGCCACTTGCTGTAGTGCCTATGTAAGGCCCTACACGGTGCGCTGCATCTCGCGCCATTGTGCTCTTTCAACAGCCATGACCCTACAAAAGAGTTTAAGTATGATAAAGATCGGGTTTACTTATAAGGTCAAAAGTCATTATATGTCTTAACCCATGGCTCTATCCATCTCATCGGGTAAGGTATATCTATCCTTGGACTCAGGTTTTACCTATCCTTGGACTCAAGTATTTACCTAGATTTCAATCATGATCGCAAATTTATTCTAACCTTTTATTTCTTCTAGTTTCCCTAGGTTTGAAAACCTAGGCTCTGATACCACGAAGACTGTCACGCCCCGAGCGCGGAAGATACTCGGATACGTGACGCGTCTATATAGATCGTGTCATTAGAGCGATAAATTTTTTGACATACATAATTACGGAGTGCGCAAAAGACTAATAAAGTCTAATAATCCCAATAGTCCAAGTGATGATTATTTGATTAACCAAAGGAATTAAAGATAGTCCATGACAAATTCCAAATTAAAAAACCAAACATTAGGCTACATGCCTTAACAAAGTTTATACCACTAATGACATAGCTGGGAGTACAAGGTAGACTCGAATAAATTCAAAAGAAACGACTAGCTAATGATAGGTGAACACTCTTCACTCGATTTCAAACCATTCTTGCGGATGTCGCTATCGAATCACCTAAAAATGTTAGGAAACAACTGGATGAGCGAATCGCTCAGTAGGAATTACATCTCAAATTCGAGCAATCTTTACGTGATTTACAATTTGCATGTATTATCAATATGGCTATGCATGATGTACGTATAAGAAAATCAGGTATACATGTAAATCTAGACATGATGAATAATAAGAGATCAAGAACTGTATAAAGAGAGTATATCAAGATTTCAAGTATTTGACAAGCAGTATTTTAAGAATTTACAGATGTAAATACCACTTCGGGGCAAGCAGGGATTCGTGTACAAGTATGAACGCAAGTACAAGAATGAACTCATGTACAAGTATATCTCAGGTACGAGCAAGTAAAAATTCAATTCAAGCAAGTAATGTCAAGTACGTATCAGTAGAATTGACTATTTTAATCAAGCAAGTATTCTTCCCTTTCTCGGGCCACAAGTCAAGTATTGCCCGTTCCGGACCACGCAAGTCAAGTCAAGTAAAGAGAGAGTAGGGGTGGAGTGTCTCAAGTCAAGCAAGTACTCCGATGCAATGCTAAACACCGTGGTCAATAAACTCCTATGGGCATAAGTACCTTCGGGTGCTCCTCCCAGGACCAGACCGAGCCCTATATGCATAGCATTTTATATATTACCTTTGACATCCACTCTCATTTATCGCCAATATGAAATTTCAAGAAGTTAAGAAACGCAGTATTATAGACAAGATCAACTAGTCATTTGGTTATGGAGGACTCTAGAGGTGACCCCTACAGGCTCAAGAGGTGGCTCCCGTCGTGTAGCACTTTGCGCCGTACGGCCTCAAGAGGTGACTCCCACAACTTAGCACTTTGCCCTGCATGGCACTTAGCTCCAACACTCCCAAATGGTAGTTTAAGAGGTTCAAGGTTTGACCATGTAGGAATACACAAGTAGATTTTTTCATGGAATGGAATTCAGAACTCATAATATGCAGGAATATGGATAGGGTTTGTGTTTGCACAAATCATGAGACATATCAAGATCAGAACTACAATCACGAATTGGCGCATGGGTTGCAATCTTTCAAATTTTCAGTTTATATATATATAATATATAAATTGGCGCCTGCCAGGGAGTCTTCATTTAATTGAAGATGACCTGGCCGCCGCTATTTAAGTAATTGGCGCCCTGGCTTGGAGGTGCCAATTACAGGGGTGATTTTTGAATATATATATATATATATATATAAAGAATTGGCCCCCTTACAGGAAGTCTTCAATTAATTGAAGACTTGCTGGCTGTCGCTATTTGATGAATTGGCACCCTGGATTGGGGCGTCCAATTTCATGGGTGATTTTCACTCAGCATGTAGTTTTGTGACTCAATACTATTCATTTCAGAAAAGTTTCTCGAAAATATAAATTTACTGATATTAACAGGTAGTGTAAAATATCGGGAGTCCAGAAACATGTTCAGGTATAATTGTTGAGTTTTGGTTTCACAGATATGAATTTTCTAATGTTGTATCTTTAATTTTTTTCAAGAAATAGAATTGGCGCCTATGTGAGTAGTCTTCATTTAATTGAAGACTCTTCGGGGTGTCACCAATTTAAGTACATGTTCAACTAATTGACGACACTACGTAGGGTCACCAATTGAGTTGTATTTCAAGTGGGTTATGCTTCGTATCAGAATGGTACATTCTGTGATACAAGCTACTATTCATTTTTCCAAAGTTTCTCCTAATCAGAATTGAAAGACATGGTCAGGTGGAGAAAAATCTCAGGGTCACAGAAGTATATTCAGGCAAAATTTTCATGGTTCAGTTTATTAGTTATAGATTTTTGAATGCGTTGATTTACTGATTGCTGAAAATTCCAGAAAATGGAATTGACGACATTGCACATGTCTTCAATTAATTGACGACCTTGTGCGAAGTCTTCAATTTTGAAATTGGCGCCCTGGTCAGGGGCGCCATTTACATGTGAGTGTTCACTATTCATCAATATCAAAATGCTCCGAATCAGGAAGTAATGGTACGAGCATGTTGAGATAAATGTCAGGATTCCAGAAACACATTCACGTAAAAATTTCATGCTCTAGTTCGATAGTTATGAATTTTTGAATGTGTTGAATTATCAATTACTGGAAATTATAGAAATAGAAATGACGACACTGTGAAGTGTCTTCATTTAATTGACGACCACTCAAGTGGTCTTCAATTTTCAAATTGGCGCCCTGGCCAGGGTCTTCAATTTGTAAATTGGCGCCCTGTCAGGGGTCTTCAATTTGAAAATTGGCGCCCTTGTGAGGGATCTTCAATTTGGTAATTGGCGCCTTGGTCAGGGGCGCCATTTACCTGAGAGCTGGGAATCTCGGGTTTTTAAAACATGTAAGTATTTGGTGTACAGAGGTTTTATACTAAGGTTTAAAACATGGTTATTAAGACTGTAAAACTAGTGTAATAAAATATGTTCAATAAACTCAAGAAATCATGCTAACAGATTATGTTCAAACTCATAAAAATCATGGTAACAGTATGTATAAAATCATATGTGACAGGTGTAACAGGCTATTAAAATATGTATAACATGGTATATACATGGTTATTTCTTGATCACGGTAAAGCCATGTAATATATAGCATGGATGATGAGTTAATCTAACTCTAAGCATGCATAAGTTAACCTATTTAGCTACTAGTTAGGCAAGGATTTGAGAACACCTACCTTTTGACATGAGCTACGAGGTTCAGAATAAAGAAGCTGCAGCAGGATCGCAGCAGGACATAGACTCGGGAAGAAGACGCTCCTTCAGCACTGATGGCGGCAATAGTCTCTGACAGTGCTACTGAGGGAATTAGTTATAAGGAATCGCAAGGCATTGGTTTATTGTCTTGCAGGTCCTGCGGAGTGGGCATGGTGTTTGCCAGCTAAAATGGGTTGTTCGTGTCTCAACCTTCTAGAAACATAGATTAAATGACGCCCTTGTAAGGGGTCGTTCATTAATCTAGGTGGTACTATTCATGTATATGACGTCTCTGCATGAGGGCATCTACTAATCTGGGTGCCATTATTGATTAGAATGACGCCCTTGCAAGAGGGCGTTAACTGTTAGACAAAACTGTCAACTTCACGTGTTGACATTCATGGTGTACATACATATATTAATATCATAATAGGATGGGGCCCAAAGAGAAAATGGCGCCTCCATAAGTAGTCTTCAATTTGTTGAATGGGTGGAAAGAAATCCCACTTACGTACTACCCATGGCCCATGTGTTTAAAGTTGTCTTGTACATTTATATAATAACCCTCTCATGGTTTGGTTCTTTGTACAAGACCTTCCATGTAATATTCTTTAGGAAAGTTCACTATGTACTACCCATGTGCATAAAGTTGGATTGCACATTTATATGCTAGTCCTCCTATGGTTTAGTTCTTTAAACAAAGCCTCCATATAGAATTTTTTTAAGAAGAGTAGATTACGTATGCATAAAGTGATGGGTTGTAATTTATATACTAGCCCCCTAAGGTTTGGCTCTTTACATAAAGCCCTCGTGATTCTTTTATGGCATAAAGTAAGGTTGGCTTGTATATTTATTTTATAGTCCTCGTGAGGTTGGGTTCTTTATGTAAAACCTTCATGTATGATTTCTTTTAAGGAGAAGTTTTGAACTTACTCAAAGGTATTTATCGGGGGTGCTACACTTCATCTTCTCGGCAACAAGATCTGTGACTGACAGAGATGGACCCATACGGTCCTTATATTTCTGTACAAACTTCTGCTGAACAATATCAAAATCACCGGCTTTGGTTGGCTCCAAAGAATAGAACCATTCAAGTGCCGGACCATCTAGAGAGCTTCTAAAGAGATAAGTGAGGGAGGTCTTATTATCCTGCCAGAAGGATGTTTCGTACATGAAATCTTTCAGATGAATAAACGGGTTACCCGTTTCATTATAGCACCGGAAATTTGGCATTTCAGAGGGAGGCAAATGGAAAACCGGCAAAGTGGGGAGGGTAATCTCCGGAGCATTCTTTGGTGCCGTGACCTTCTTAAGTTGCTCCTCCATACTGGCTATCTTTTGGAGGAGTATAGTGTTGGTGTCAGACTCGACTGGGGCCGAATTGGAAGGGAACGGATTTGGCATAAGCCTCCTTAAAAAATGGGGAGGTGGAGGATATTGGGCCCTAACCACTAAGTGGCTTGCCGGTTGAGCTGGCGTAACCATGATAGGAGTTGGTGGACGTGAAGGAATTTTATGTGAGACCGCCTGGTCATTAGGAGATGAATGGCCACTCGCGGCCTAAGGAGGGTTTGAAGATGAAGGGACAGATTTCCCTTTTAGAGCGGCCTGGACCGTCTAACGTTGGGAGTCGTCCGGTTGAGACAAAATATGAATCAGATCATTGAGATTGAAAGATAAGGAAGCGTCCCCAGATGTGTTTTGAATGACGGGTTGAGTTTGGGGGGGAGGCTCATCCCCTTGAGTAGTGGTGTCCACCACATGGACCTTGGAATAATAAGGATGGGAGGGAGCATAGTTTCCTCATAATGGGTGGAATCCTGAGGGGGAACCTCATAGGATGGGTCAAATTGACCCTCCTTATAACCATCATTAGAGTACTCGTAGTTGGCCATGTTAATGATTTTACCTGAACGAAGTTGCATGTTTAAGGGAAGGAAAATATCTCAAGCCAACAAATATGAGTAAGAAACAATCACCCAATCAAGCAAATTGTTCACACAAGTTGTAATGAACCCAAGATTTTAAGGTTTTCTTTGAGATTAAGATGGTTTTTAAAAGTATACTCAGTTCTCTCTCTTCAATGTGGGTCCTAGTTTCAAGTTTGGGTGTAATCTCTGGATCAACTAAGTTCTTTCTCTCTCCTTACCAAAGGATGGGTTGACTAAACTCCGGGTACTTCAAATGATACAACCGGCCCGACGTCCGTGAGGGAATCCACGGGTGCGGGGACTTACAGAGGCTTTGGAAAAGGAATTTTCAGTCCAAAGAGACGGAATGCTCAATGGAGGGTCCTTCCAATTTCAAGAAAAGGGTGTGAAATCCTAGGAGTGTAGAGAGAGGAGGTCTCTCAACCAAATACCCTAGAATGCAAGCTAATGCAGGCAGATCAATGAACAATAATCAGATAATCAATAAGTGTAGCAAACAGATGAAGATATCAGTAAAATCACGGTTCTGTGAAAACAGAACAAAATGACGACGTGACAGTAGTCGCTGTCTCAGTAAACAACGTCTGTGTGACAGTCGCTAATCACTGTAAACCGTGGTAAACAGTGAACAGTAAAGTAAAATAGCGCTTTGGTGTGAGGCGCTGAATATGTGAATAACGCCTCTGTGGAGGGGCATCAATTAGCAATGAACCGTGACCACTGTATAAGAAGAAACAACCATAACTAAAGAAATGACGCCTTGGAGTTAGGCATTGAATGCGTGAATGACACCTCTGTGGAGGGGCATTGATTATAAAAATAATGATAATATCGAAAATAATGCAAACAACGCCTCTGTGAGCGGTCGCTGATTATGGAAATAGCGGCTGGAGAGCAGTCACTTATCAGTTTCAGAGATATAAAAGCTAACAAAAATCAAATTTTATTTTTAAAAATGCTATGAATAGTTTAAAAATTGGCTAATCCAGTGAGAGGTGTGCACGTGGTGCACAAGGGGAGTGTTCTACGTGGAGCACTAAGGAGGGGCACACGTGGGTGCCAAAGGAGGGGCACACGAGGGTGCCAAAGGGAGGGGCACATGTGGGTGCCAAAGGAGGGGTAATCAAAATAAAAATAACAAGGGTCCCACCGTGATCTCTAATTTGTGAATGTGTCACATAGACATTAAAAAGAAAGAAGATTTAATTTCTTTAAAAGAAATGAAAAGATAGATATGATATGTGATATGTGGTGGGAAATAAAGAAAGAGAAAGGAGCATGTGATGCTCTAGAGGAGTGTGATCGCCAGAGGAGTTACCTCAAAAATAAAAGGATGACCGCATGTACCTTGTGAAGAAGCAGGGGTGATTGTGAATCCTTTCCTTCCTCCTTCTACCGGCCGGCCGATGAAGGGGGTTCTTATCTTGATTACCCTTATAAGACAAGCAAAAACAAGCAAAGCAATATGGATTAGCCAAAGTATATAGTATCAATGCTCTAAAGAAATATAATTATGCAACATGGGCATGAACACACCTTGTGTGTTTTATTTTAAACCCCTAAGAGGAGTAAAGGATGGAAAAGTGTGCTATGGATGCAAAGCAAATATGATATGCAAAGAGATATATGATGCAGAGATATATGATGAACGATCTCTAGCAAAGATGGCTAGAGAGCTATGCGTGTGAGATGAATAATAAGGAAAAGCTAAAGAGAAAGAAGGGAGCCTCTCTGTTGTTGCAGCAGCAGTAAAGGAAGAAAGACAGAGGGAGTTCGTCTGCGGGAGGAAGACCGCAGGGAGAACAACACCGCTGTGTAAACATAGTAAAGGAACCCGCAAGAGATTTGTTAGCAGAAATCTCTCTCTCTTCTTAAGCAAAAGTCTCTCTCTTTCCAACAGAAATCTTCCTTCTCGCGGGTGGCCTTCTATGAGGGGTATTTATAGAGCTTAAGACTTAGTTCTAATGGGATTAAAACTAGGGATAAACTTCTAGAATATGGATTTATTTTCATGGAAAGGATCAAAATCAAAAGATGGAAGGATTGCCATGCGAAGAAGCAGTAGCAGGAACGAACACGAAAGCTAAATGACGACTCCATAGGGGTCGCTAATTAGTCGCTAATTCTTGACTTAATTTATAGAAATAAACGACTTTCCATATTTGAAAAATAGGAAATGACGCCTTCGTGGAATGGCGTCAATTAATGAGCGCCTTTGAACCAGACGTTAATTCCTTGTATTTAATTTTGAATGGAATTCGTAAAACTAGGAAATGATGCCTGCGCGAACGGTCGCTAATTAATTGAAATAACGACACCCATAGAGTCGTCTATTAAATGACGCCTTGCTGACAGTCGCTAATTACAAATATTCTAAATAAATTAGAAAAATATCATATTAAGCCAGTATTGAAATCCACTTTGGGGCATCATGTCGTGACATGAGATTTATTCAACATAATATCAATTTTAGCGTGTCTACAAATGCTACATAATTTCTAGAAGATGACCATCGAATAAATTTTACAAGTCTAACACTACGCCAATACACCGTTGTTCCATAGATTCAGTGGCGAGGCAAATGGATCTAATGACAAGGAAACAGATTCGATGGTGAGGAAAACGGATCGAGCATCCCTCTGTGTAGATCCGACGGGCTCCGGCCAGCCAACGCCAGACTCAAGTCAGATTTACACAGACAAAGGGTCACATCTGTATCCTTGCCGCTAGATCAGCCACGTAGAGGTGGATTAATGCTTCTCCACGCAGGTCTGATGGTGCTCCGCCGTCGGTCGACTGGAGCACAATCGGATCTACACATAGGACGGCCCCATCCACCTCATCACCATCGGATCTGGCCATAGGGAGGCTAGATCAGCCACCCCGTGTGCAAATCCGACAACACTCTGTTGTTGGCCAGCCGGAGCGTAGTCGGATCTGCGCACAGGAACCGCCCCCCTCACTCCAATCTCACGCTGGAGCAGCTCCCCACCCTCCAATCTTCAAACTCAAAGAGAAAAAGCAAGAAAAAAAATACCTCTCGTCGGAGATCACCGGACCTCATCAGAAGTTCCCCCTCCCCTACATCGCCACCTCAAACCGCCACCTGGCCGCCTGAACGCCAGGAAGCTCGAAGCCATCGCCCCTTCACTGATGGTCGAACAATCCACCCATGCCCTAGCATTTAATGCCAAATTGGTACGAGCTGATCAGCTGACATGTACCACCGAGCGTCCCTCTGCGTAGATCCGACATGCTCCAACTGACTGGCGCTGGAGTCTCGTCAGATTTGCGCTAACGAAGGGTCACGTCTACATCCTCACCATCAGATCCAGCTAGTTAGAGGTGGATTAATGCCTCTCTATGCAGATCTAGCAGTGCTCCGTCATCGGTCGGTAAGAGAGCAGCCAAATCTGGACACAGAATTGCTCCATCCACATCACCGCCACTGGATCTGGACAAGGAGAGGATGGATCAGCCGCCCCATGAGCAGATCTGATAGGGCTTTGTCGTCGGTCGGTGGGAGCATAGTCGGATCTCTAACACTAGGGTAGCTCCCCACCCTCCAATTTTCAAACTCAAAGAATCAAAGCATAAAAAAATACCTCTCGTCAGAGATCATCGGACCTCACCGGAAGCTACCCACCCCCCGCCTCGTCACCTCAAATAGCCGCTTGGCTACCTGAAGGCTTGGAAGCTCGAAGCCACCGTCCCTCTGCTGATGGTTGAACACCTTGCCCTTGCCCCGGCATTTAATGTCGAATCGACACAAGCTGATTGGCCCGCACGTACATACTATTGAGGGTCCCACCCAGAACCGCTCCTGTACGTAGCGGGATGCACGGGTCCGTGCGATCCCCAATGTACCAGTTGTGTCCCACGCTCAGCATATGCCGACTTTCGTTTGGTATGATCCAACACATGCGGTACGCAGCGTGTCGGATTGGTTTGTAATACCTTGATCATATCTAGAAGGTTCTGAGTCACGAGTAAGATATATAACACCAAGTCATTATGAATTATTTAAATAATAATATAATAGTTAAATTATAATTTTTTTAAGTTAAAAATAGTAAGTGATATAACATGAGTCGTAGATTTTGTATTTCATGGATCATCATCATCATCATCATCATCATAGCCTTATCCCAATTAATTGGGGTCGGCTACATGAATCCTATTCCACCAAAGATTTCTATCAAGTGCAATATTCATATTTAAACTCAAGGAACTAATGTCCTTCCCAATAACATCGCACCATCTCATTTTAGACCTTCCTCGAGCTCTTTTACTAGCATCCATTAAGATTTGGTCACATCTTTTAACCGGTGTAGAGTTAGGGCGACGAAACACATGTCCAAACCACCTGACTCTATTTTCTCTCATTTTGTTATCAATTGGAGCTATCCCTAAGTCCTTACGGATGCGCTCATTCCTAATCTTGTATTTCTTTGTCTTGCCACACATCCATCTCAACATCCTCATCTCTGCTACACATATTTTGTGGATGTGTTCCTTTCGTACTGCCCAACACTCGGTACCATAGAACAAAGCAGGTCTCACAGCCGTTCTATAAAATCTCCCTTTGAGTTTCACAGACATACGATGATCACAAAGGACACCTGATGCACTTCTCCATCTTAACCAACATCCCTTTGTATTTCATGGATGAATATCATTAAAGTCTATTATTGACTTTATTTCAAACATGATGTCGAGTCAACTTGTATCGGATTAGGAGAAACCCGACACGATAAGTACGCACAAGTCGACAAACACAAGTTTGAAATAATTCTCACGTTGAGAAGGAGAGTGCGTCGCCCCCCAACAATACGTATAATCTTTGCTTCCCTACATTCTACTCAATTAACTTTTGTGAGAACTACATGCATACTCTAATGAAAAATTATCAGGTTCTCCTATATATCTCTATATTCTTTACATTACTATATATACACCACATAATAAAGTGCATATTTCATTTTTCAAACATGCTATCCTACACTCTATCGGTGTAATTAATGTAACACTTTATTTTTTTTATTTTTATTTTAGTGACTATTATTTTAAACTTGTTTGACTCTCATGTCACATCACAGAACTTGATTTTTATTTGTTTGACTCTTATGTCATGTCATCTGATGACGTGATGCGATGCGAGGATGAAACAAACTTAGAGTGAGAGTCACTTAAAAAATTTTAAAAAATAAATATTACACTAGTAGATGTTATCATTGCACTAACTTTGTTTCTCAAAATTTTCACGTTTTTCAATACACCTCTGCATAGCATTATAATTTACACTCCGTCACATTCTCCCCGGACCCTCTTCACTTCAGGTTGACCTTTCGAGAGCAGCTATGATGACATATAA
Source organism: Amorphophallus konjac (assembly GCA_022559845.1). Lineage (NCBI taxonomy): Eukaryota > Viridiplantae > Streptophyta > Magnoliopsida > Alismatales > Araceae > Amorphophallus > Amorphophallus konjac. The sequence continues at coordinate 175,650 of JAHNEJ010003422.1, read as the reverse complement.
TTTCAAAAAAATTAGATATAAATATATAATTGTTCTGGTATTTATGCCGCTCAGAATAGCATCCACACTTCCAATGAGACAGGGCACCAGTCTGGTGGGGGACAGACAATATTACGCATCAAGCCCAGTGAATACCCATTCCTGTTTAGGAAGCCGTTTTGAGGGGGGGCCGGCCTCGCCCATCCATCCATCCATCCCCGGGCCCGGGTGGGCCCCGACCGTTTTTTTGAAGCCACATTTGGCGTGGCCAAGTCTTTCTCTACCAAGCGGAAGCGCCCTCCGCCCCACCTACCCGGAGGACGTTCGAACTTCCAAAGCGACGGCAGAAGATTAGATAGAGAGGGGGGCACCTGCGCCGCGCCATGGCGGGGAGGGCGACGCGAACCATCACCCTCGCCACCCGTTCGCCGTCGTCCTTCCGGACGGCGGCGGCTGTCGGGTCGCACTGGCGGCACCAGCGCCCGGGCGCGGCCGCATCCTCGCCCCCTCCGGTTGTGCCCCTGGTGGTCTCGTCCGGTCTCCAGAGGAGGGCTGCCTTTCACGTGTTGCCGCGGCGGGCGGTCGGTTTCTTCCCGGTGCACGGGGTGGTCGCGTCGCTGAGGGGGTTCCGCAAGTCGAGGCGCGGGCAGGCGGCGAGGAAGCAGGTGGCGACCAAGGAGAGGGAGCTGGAGCTTAATGTTCAAATCTGTATCGAGGAGGAGCTCCCCGACGACCCCGAAGTTCTGGTACTTCTCGTTGCCTTCATCTCGTTGTTTCTTCTCCGAGTCAGGCTGCCCCCCTTATGTTGAGTTGAGTCTAGTGCTTGCATGCTTAATTCATATCATTCTAAACATGGAATCCTACTCGTGTGTGAAGATCAGATTCGAGTGAGAGTTGGCTATTAGTTTTTTTTTCCCTCTGGATCTTCATTATATCAGCTGATGCTTAGCATGAAAACTAGGGAACTTTCTACTGATATTGCTAAAATGGATCTTCCTTCGGATAACGGGGAATCAAGAACTTCCAAAGCCCTGTTTGTTTACCCTGGAGAAGGGCAAAGGCGATGTTATGTATCAAAGTGGACAATTATCTAGCTGAAACGGAAAAAGAAAGAGGGAATGCTCAAACTTCATCTGCAACATAAAACAAATGTCAATTTACAACGTTTTTTACGGCCCTTGCAGGTTTTCACTGGATTCTAATGGGAAGAATATCTCTTTTAGGACATATATGTTCTGTAATGTCAAAAGAGCTCTTGAAGAGGCGAAATCTCGCGCTGTGTCCTGAGCAGGCTGTGGATCACCAGAAGATGAACTGCAAGACAGGGAAACGTATCAGAGGGCCCAGGGGGTTTCCCTGGGGAAAAACCTCCGATGGTTAAGTCAGTAGAGCTGTGGTGGAAGCAGTAATGGGGAGGAGAAAAGCTAGTGCGCGAGATTTCTCTCCACCAGAGGGTGAAGTGGATTGCTCAGGAGTTTGGGTGTATGAGTACCTTGATCGCTCTCCTTCCACCGGAGGGTATCCCTGGTTTAAATAGTGCGCCGCCTTCAGGAGTCCTGCAGGCCGAGGGGTCTCCGGCGGGAGTTACGTCCTCAACGTGGGCTTTCATGGCCTTATCGTGGGAACGTTATCGCCTAGAAGTCCGGCGACTTCTTGATTTCCCTGTCCGTTGGGGACTCTTAACGGCAGCACGAACGGATAATATCTGGTCTGGCCGAGCTTCTGAAACGTCAGCCCTGTCCGGGCGATGAGCATAGCTCGGCGAAAGAGGGGTCGGATAGGTCGGTGAATGCCTGTCTCTCCCGGGCGAGGGAACGGCTTGGGCCGGACCTTCCTTATGACCTGACCATCACTCGGGCCCTCCGAGCCTAGGGGCCGCCGGGGAGAGTTGGTTCCTCGAGTGTTTGTTCATTGGGCTTTTCTTTCCTGAGTGGGCCCTGTGGGCTATCACTCAGGTGAGCTTGCCTCGTTGGACCCTGTTGGGTCTTGTTGGGCTGCTCTATGGGCGGGCTACAGAAATCCCCCTCTCCACTTGTCCCTCTCCTACTCCCGAGCCATGGAGGCTCGGTCGAGTAGCGTTCGAGGCTTTGGACCGGCGTGGCTCAGGTGGGTGGAATTCTGTTGGCGTTTTGGAGCCACGTGTAGTGGTCGCCTGGGCCCGTAATGATGATCCTGACGGATTTGAAACGAAGGGGCCCCCCTTTTCTCGGAGCACGGAACGACGCGCCGCCTTCCTCCAGGGTTTTATAGGCGTTGGGCGCTGTTCGTCGTTCTAGGCTTCTCAGGGTTTTAAGCTTTCCTTAGTTTCTTTGCTTCTGGGGCTCCTTGATGCGCCGTGAGGGCACGGTGGAGGCGCAAAGTCTTGCGGCGGCGTTTGAGGAGTTGGCGAGGATAACCGCGGAGGCGGTCTGGCAACTTCCTTCCCCCCCGGTGTCTTCGAGCTCGCGCGAGGGATCATCTTCCGGCTCGATGGCTGATCTGCCTTTGGAAATCGGGCAGGTGAGGCGGGAGCCCGTCCCCAACTGCAGTGAGTTGGGGGAGGCCGAGGTGAGGAAGCTGGAGCATCGCTTTCGCTTGCCTCTCAGGTACAGCTTCGTTGCCGCCGCCCCGTATGAGACGAGTCTGGACAGCCGTACGGGGCACATTTGCACTTTCCTTCTGGCTTGGAAGAGTGGGTTCCGCCTTCCCTTCGAGCCTCTTGTACTTCAGCTTCTCGAGTTTTTCCGGTTGGCGCCTATTCAGCTGGTGGCCAACTCGTATCTCCTTCTTTCCGCCTTTCGGATTCTCTGTCGTCAGCACGATATTTTTCCTTCCTTGGACCTCTTTCATTATTTTTTCGAGTTGAAAGCGCACCCGTCGGCGGGGAAGGGCTTCTACTTTATCCAGGCGAGGAGGAACATGAGTTGCATCTCACTCGCAGCGAAGGACTCCTCGCACAAGGGGTGGAAGACCCAATTCTTCTGGGTGAAGGCGGAGGCGACGGACGAGTTTTGGAGATGCCTGGTCTCGCCCAATTTTCATCCGAATCTTCCTCCTCGCCAGGAGGAGTTCCCTCCCCACGTGGAGCGGCAGGCCGCCCGTCTGCTGGATAACCGCCAGTCGACCGAGGAGCTGGTGACGCCGGAGAACATCGAACGGTGTTTGCTTACGCAGTTGACGTCGACAGGTACCGCTCTCGAGGTTCTTCTCCTGGGGTGGTAGTTACTTTTCTTCTCCTGACCGGGTCTTCTTCCTTTGTTGTAGATGTGAGGCGGGAACCTCTGGAGGAAGCCGCTGAGGTCACCGATCTGGGAGAAGATGACTCGGCGGCCGACGAACCAGATGCTTTTGCGGGTCGCGCCCAAGCCCGAGATAAGGGCAAGGGGGTGGCCCCCGGGGGATCTTCACGGCCGCAGGTACGAAGCGCAAGGATCCCACGGCGGGAAAGTTGCGGGAGGCCGCGAAGGCCAAGAAACGGGCCAAGAAGGCAGGTCTTCCTCCTACCGCCGGGGGCGACTCCGGCTCGGCGGCGCTCCCCTCTCGGGGGCAAGATGGGGCCGACCCCTCGGGGCCAGCTCCCCCACCTGCCAGGCGAGAGGGGGCCGAGGAGACCGGGGGCCCTTCAGAGGGCGGCGATAGGTCGGCTCTCCCCCCCACGGGGGTAGAGGGGGCCGATGTTGAAGTAGCTGACGCCGAGGCCGGGGGATCGGCAGGAGGCGGAGATGTCCCGGTCGGCGAGGTGCGGGCCGAGACAGGCAGGGCTGGGGGTTCGCCCGCTAGGGCGTTGCAGCCCTAGGTGCTTGGAGCTCCCGGTGCGGTCGGTCTCGCGGCGCCGGTCGAGGTTGGGGGTTCGCCCGGGGAGGCGTCGCAACCCCATCCGACCGTGGCGGGCGAGGCGGCCGGTCCCGTCGCTCGAGCAGAGCCTTCTGGCGGGGTGCCCCGGGCGGAGCGGTCCCCTCTGCCGGAGCCCTTGGAAAGGCTCGGCATTACGGGCGACCTGTATCGGGTCTGCCGGTCGATTGCCGCAAGGACGAAGGGGGGAGAAAGGCGCAATACCCCCCCCGGGATCCTTTATGTTCTGATGGAGGGCGGCCTGGTCATAGCTCGGTCGGCGGCTTTGATGGCGGAGGCGCACGCCCGGACGGAGGTGGAGCGGTCGAACCTTGCCTGGACCCTTGGGGATGCGAGAGGAAACTGGCCCGACTCAAGGGGGAGCATGAGGGGCTTCGGCAGGAGTTCTCCGCGTTCCGGGAGGTGGCGCGGGCAAGCCGACTGGAAGCCGGGGTGCTGATCGAACAGCTCGCCAAGACCCGAGAGTCTCTCGAGAGGACAAGCCGATCCCTGGAGGAGGAGCGTCTGCGTCGCCTTGAGCTAGACAATCGCTGGGAGCTCGAACGCGCCGAGCTGCTAGATCGGGCGGAGGTGGCGGAGCGTCTCCGAGCTGAGGCTGAGATGGACCGGGCCCGGGCAGAGGAGCTTGCAGCCGAGGCGGAGCGGGCTCGGGTCGAGCTCGTCGGAAGGGCGGGGCAGATCGAGGCGGAGGCAATCGAGCGTTACAGGAGCTCGGATGTTTACTCGGCCGACCTGGTGGAAGCCGCCCTACCCTATTACGAGGTAGCACTACGCCAGGGTGCTCGAAAGGGGTTCAAGCAGGGCTATCGCCGCGCGGTAGACTACGCCGATGAGCAAAACTCCGCGATCGAGTTCCCCTTTGGCCAGTGTTATGACTCGGATGAGTCGGTTTCCAGCTCTTCCTCGTCGGTCGGGGAAGATTCGGAGGGGTCGCCTCCATCGGGGTCACCGGCTCCGGGCGTCTCAGGAGGGCTCACGACCGAGACAGTTCTCGCACAGACGAGGTCAGTGTCCGAGTCGGCCGTCACCGAAGGCGCCGGGGGTGACGCGTCTCCTTCCGCCGGTCTCGAACGTCAAAGTGGGCCCGAGGCCTGATGTATTTTGCCTCTTTCCCTTTTTGTCTCTCTTTTCTCTTTTTAGAGGGTTTCCTTTCGGTGTGATAATAAATGACTTGCTCTGTTTGAGTACCATCCTTGCCGTGATTTGGTTGGCGGATCTTGAGTAGTTGGGAGGTGCCAATATGTCCTGCGTGGTTTTCGCACGCTGCTTTGGTAGGCTTCTGACGGGGCGTCCTTCCGTTCCCTCATGCTTTGAATGTCAGGCCGCTTCGTGAATCCCGTTAGGGCGGGAAATGAGGAGTTGGAGGTGACTGTTCAGGGGAGAAATCCTTTGGCGTGTTTCCGAGGGGGGGTCATTTAAGGCGTGTAGCCTCCTTTGGCCTATAAGGACCGAAAGGCGCCCTTTCCTCTTCACTGCTTGGGATTTTCTCTAACAGTCTTTCCTCGCTCCTTCCTCTTCACTCTGCGTTGTGCCCTTGCATTCGGAGCATGGAGGATCCTTCGGAGGGCGATGCCGCCGACGACGGGGAGCGGCGGGCTCCTGCTATCCTGTGATGTTGAACGGATCCCACGGTCGCCGCGCGTGCACGAGACGGGTCCGACGGTCGCCGCGCGGATCTGGGGAGGACTTCGGCGTGTGGAAGCACGCCGTTGGCCTCTTCTTAGCTCCGGCGACGCTTCCGGGTGGACGCCGAGGCGGAGGACGGATGGGGGCATCAGGGGAGCCTGCCGTCACTTCCCTCCGTGTGAGGGGAGGAGGCGACTCTAGCTCCCTCCTACCCTCTCCCAGCAGCCTCTTTCTCCCTCTTCTGCTCTTCATTTCTTTCACTCTTCGGGGGCTGCTTGCTCTCTCCTTCCTTCTAAGGAGTTGGCAGATTGGAAGAGGGGAGGCCTTCACGGCGCTCCTTTTTCCTGGTTGTTGCCACCTTGGGAGGTAGCCTTCCTCAACGTTTAAAGGTAGCCTCCCTTCTGCAGTCCCTCTGTCACCTTTGTCACGGGCCACCCGAGCCAACTGGCTCGACCACCTTTTGTCCGAGCCAGTTTCCGCACGAGGCAGAGTCAGTGGCTGGACGCGAGGAGATCAAGACCGAGTCAGTCGGAGCGATGACCCCTTGAAGCGGTGTTAGACGGATTTTTGTTTTTTGCTATGTGATGTACTGGCATTTGCCTATCTGATGTACCAATGGTTTGGAATGAAAAGAGCAGGGATTTATTCCGTCCATCTTGCTGTACAATTTCAAAAATAGAATTTGCGTAGTGCGGCTGCGTTCCATGTCCGAGGAATAGGTTCCCCTTCCATTGTCGCTAACCTGTACGCACCTTTTCCGAGCGTCTCGACCACTGGGTAGGGGCCTTCCCAGTTGGGGGATAGCTTGCCCGCCGCCTCTAGTGGTCGAGAGGCTTCGGCCTTCCTGAGGACGAAGTCCCCCGGTTGGAAACGTCTGTCTCGGACCTTGGCGTTGTAGTATCGAGTGAGGCGGCGCTGGTACTCCGTTGCTCGGACGTTCGCGATCTCTCGGAGTTCGTCTGCCAGGTCGAGGTTCTCGAGCAATTTTTGTCCGTTTGCCTCGAGTGAGAAGCTGATCACTCGGAGAGACGGATTGGCGATCTCCAATGGAACGACGGCTTCGGTGCTATATACCAACTGAAAAGGACTTTCACCGGTTGCCGTCCTGGGGGTTGTTTGGTGCGACCATAGTACGCTAGGCAATTCCTCGAGCCAACTACCCTTAGCCTTGCCGAGTCTGGTTTTTATGCCTTTCAAGATAGTCTTGTTGGCATTTTCAACCATCCCGTTGGCCTAAGGGTGGGCGACCGAAGTGAAGTGGTTGCGGATATTTAGGTCGGCGCATCTATCTCGGAAGTACCGAGAGTCGAATTGCTGACCGTTATCGCTTACTATCACTCGGGGGATGCCAAAGCGACAAATGATCGATTTCCAAACAAAGCCCCAAACGACTGTCTCGGTGATCCTGGCCGTAGCCTCGGCCTCGATCCACTTGGTGAAGTAGTCGATGGCGACGACGATGAACTTCTTCTGGGACTGGGCCGTTGGGAATGGCCCAAGGATATCGATTCCCCACCGAGCGAAAGGATAAGGCTCGACTAGGGCGACAAGTTCCGTAGCCGGCTGATGGACCAAGTGGTCGAACCGCTGGCATCGGTCGCACTGTTGAACATAGGCCGAGCAGTCGCGCTGCAGGGTGGGCCACCAGTACCCCTGTCGTAACAGGATTCTGGCCAGCGACCTTGCCCCTGAGTGCGCTCCGCACAGGCCTTCATGAATCTCTTGGATGGCTCGGCTTGCTTCGTCGGGACCGAGGCACTTCAGGAGGGGACCGGAGAACGATCTCCGGTAGAGAGTGTTGTCGAGGACGACGAAGCGCCGAGCTTGATACTTCATTCGGCGGGCTTCCCGAGGGTCGGAGGGCTCTTGGGAGTCCTGTAGCCAGGACAGGTAGGGGGAGCGCCAGTCGCTTGGAGTGGCCGAGTCAACAGCGAGGAGCTCCGTGTCGATGCTCGGGCGCTCTAGCTCTTCTAGGAGGACCGATCGTGTACCTTCCGGGTCTAGGGAGGAGGCCAATCGAGAGAGGGTGTCCGCCCGAGAGTTTTGCTCCCGAGCTATCCGGACTACCCCAAATTCCTCGAAATGTTGGGCCAGGCTCCGGACCAACTGAAGGTACTTGATCATGGGTGCCTCCCGAGCTTCATATTCACCGTTGACCTGACCTGCGACTAGCTGAGAGTCGGTGTGGATCCTGACTCGCTCGACCCCCAACCGTCGGGCCATGCGTGCTCCCGAGATAAGGGCCTCGTACTCGGAAGCATTGTTGGATGCCTGAAAGTTGAATCTCAAGGCGTACTGTAGCTCTATCCCTTCGGGGGACCTCAGGAGGATCCCCGCACCGCTGCCTGCCGAATTGGACGATCCATCGACGAACAGTTCCCAGGTTGGCCCGGTCGTGGTCGGAGGCCTGTCCTCGGCGGGGATGGTGCTTTCGGCAATGAAGTCGGCGAGCGCTTGGCCTTTGATCGCTGATCGCGGCCGGTACGAGATGTCGTAGGCCCCGAGCATAATGGCCCATTTGACGAGTCGCCCTGAGGCCTCGGGGTGGGCCAGAATCTTCTTCAACGGCTCGCCGGTTAGCACGGTGATGGGGTGCCCCTGGAAGTAGGGGCGGAGGCGCCTGGCGGAGGTAACCAACGCTAGCACGAGTTTCTCGGTTGCGGGGTACCTCCGTTCGGTCTCATTGAGCACCTTGCTGGTGTAGTAGACCGGTCTCTCGATTCCCGAGTCATTTCTGACTAGGACCGAGCTGACCATGGATGGCGTCGCCGAGAGATAGAGCAGCAAGACTTCGCCTGGGACGGGCTTGGAGAGCACTGGTGGCGAAGCCAGGAACTTCTTAAGCTCGGCGAATGCTGTCTGGCACTCCTCATCCCATGCGAACGTAGCAGATGCTAGCTTGGGTCCCCTCATCAGTTTGAAGAAGGGCAAGCATCGTTTGGCCGCACGGGACAGGAAACGGCTGAGAGCGGCGACACGCCCCGTCAGACGCTGGACGTCTTTCACGCACGTGGGCGGGCGCATGTCCAGGATGGCCTGGACTTTGTCGGGGTTGGCTTCGATCCCGCGTTGAGTGACCAGGAAACCCAAGAACTTCCCGGATTTTACTCCAAAGGCACACTTGACGGGGTTGAGCTTCATGTTGTACTTCAGGAGGGTGCCGAAGGTTTCGGCAAGGTCGGTGAAGTGGTCTTGGGCCTTGGGGGTCTTGACGAGCATGTCGTCAATGTAAGCCTCGACGTTCCGACCTAGCTGTCCTTCGAACATGTGATTTACCAGTCGCTGATATGTGGCTCCGGCGTTTTTTAACCCGAAGGGCATCCGGGTGTAGCAGTACACGCCGTAGTCGGTGATGAAGGCGGTCTTCTCGACGTCTTCTGGATTCATTCTGATCTGGTGATAACCCGAATAGGCATTCAGGAAACTGAGTATCTCGTTGCCCGAGGTTGAGTCAACCAATTGGTCGATGCTCGGTAGCGGATAGCAGTCCTTGGGGGTAGCCTTATTCAGATCGGTGAAGTCCACGCACATTCGCCATTTGCCTGTGGTTTTTGGCACCAGGACGACATTGGCTAGCCACGTAGGGTACAAGACTGGTCTGAAGAGGCCAGTCTCTTGTCCCTTGGTGACCTGCGCCTTGATGATCGCCTGCTTCTCGGGCGCATGCTTCCTTCTCCGTTGCTGTACGGGCCTCACGGTGGGGTCGAGGCTGAGCTTGTGCATCACGGTCTTCTCTGGTACGACAGGGAGTTGATCATCGGACCAAGCAAAGACCTGGACGTACTCAGAAAGAAAGTTCTTGTATTGCTGCTGTTCCTTGGGAGGTAGGTCGGCTCCGATCCTTACTCCGAGGGCCGGGTCATCGTTCAGGGATACCGTTAGCAATTCGCCACCGGGCTCGGCGGTTACGGTCTTCCCTTCGATTCCCTTGGGGCCCTTACCCTTCCCGTCCGGCCTTGAGGCTTCCACCGAGATGTTGTATCACCTTCTAGCCGTGGCCTGGTTACCTCGGACTTCCCCCAACCCGTTTTTGGTGGGAAACTTCATTTTCTGGTGATAGGTAGATGGTACGGCCTTTATTCGGCTGAGAATTTTCCGGCCGAAAATGGCGTTGTACGCTATCATACCCTTGATCACTATGAAGTCTGCCATGACCGTAACGGTTTTGGGTGGGGTGTCGATGGTGACCGGCAGGCTTAGGGCTCCCTCGGGGTAGGTGGCCAGGCCGTTAAACCCGCAAAGGGGTGTCCGGATCGGGCGGAGCTTGGATGGGTCTTCCCCCATCTTGAGGAAACAGTCATAAGATAATACATCGGGGGCGCTCCCATTGTCAACCAGAATTCTATCTACGTTACAATGGTTTATTGTGGCCGAGATAACGAGGGCATCATCATGCGGGGTGTTCAGCCCTTCCAGGTCTTGGTCGGAGAAGACTATGACCTGAGGCTCCCTCGGCGGGCCCCCTGAGGGCTCTAAGACCCGGCTGGCCCGCTCGGCATGACGCTTCCTTCCTCGGCTGGTGTCGCCGCCCGATGCCGTTCCTCCGGAGATGACGTTGATGTGGACCCCTCGGGGGGCGTTGTCGATCTCCTCGGCGGCGTCTCGGTCTTCTTTGCGCCCGGCTGCAAACCGGGCCAGGTGCCCCTGACGGATGAGACGTTCGATCTCGTCCTGGAGCTGGTGACAGTCGCCGGTATGGTGCCCGTGGTCGCCGTGGAACAGGCAATGCCTGTCGCGCTTGCGGTTCTTCGATCTCATTGGTTCGGGCTGGCGGAGGAGTCCCGAGTCTTTGATGTCTTCATAGATCTCGTAGACTGGCGCGGTCAACGGGGTGTACCGCTCATACTTCCGTTTGCGCTCTCCTTCCCGATCGCGCTTCTTGCCCGAGCCAGGGTTTGGCTCGGAGGCCCGCTTCTTGTCCCCCTCCCGACCCGAGCCGGTTGTGTCTCGGCAGGCGCTGAGTACCTCTTCGCACTCGGCGTGGCGCAGTGCCAGAGTCACTAGCTCGGAAAGGGTCGAGGGAGGGTGGAGGACCAGTTCGCGGCGGAGATTCTCGTCCCGGGTGCCCCCGGTCAGAGCGGTCGTGGCCGAGGTCACATCCAGGCGGGGAATTCTGAGGGCTTCCGATTTGAATCGGTGGACATAAGCCCGGAGCCTTTCCCCTTGTGCCTGTTTGAGGGCCAGGAGCCCCGCTACTGACCTTGGGGGGGCGCTCCCGGCGAAGCTCTCCTTGAAGACTCGCCCGAATTGCCTGAAGTCCCGGATGGACCCAGGGGCGAGGGCCCGGAACCATGCCTGAGCGCCTTGGACCAGGGTGGCCGCAAAGGCTCGACATTTAATAGGATCCGGTGTTCCATGCAGAGTCACCAGGGCGTCGAAGCTGTCGTAGTGGTCGGCTGGGTCGCCCTGGCCATCATAGAGCTTGAAGGTCGGAATGGAGGTTCTGGGAGACACCTCTGCCTTCAAGATGTATTAGGAGAAAGTGGATTTCTCCTCATCCTCCGGGAAAGAGGTTTTCTGCAGGGCGCGGAGGGCGCGCTCTTGCTCTGCAAAACGTCTTTCGAAATCCCTCAGTCGGAGGGACAGCTCCGGCTGCGGTCGTGCCGTGGGACTGGGGGGAGCGTCGTGGCGATCCTCAGGGCCGGCAGCGCTCGGGCGTGGAGGCCTCGCCCCCTGTCTCCCTTTTCTGGGCGTGGAGGAAGCCTCTTGCTCCGGGGGCGGAGCTTGCGAGGGTCCTCCTGCGTTGTTGCGGATGAGCTGTTGACCGCGGAGGGTGAAGCGGCCCCCGCGGTATGCTAGGACGCACTTCGACGGGGGGGGGGCTCCCGGACGGGGCGCGGGACCTGGCACCCCTCGCCGCCTGGGCCCTCATGAGCTCCACGAGGACGTCGAGCTTCTTGTTGAGGGCCTGGAAGACCTCGTCGCCACCGTTGGGGGGCACCCCCGTCGCCGTCGGAGGGGGCGGCGGCCCGTTGGTGGGGACGCTGGCGTTGGAGGGAGGGTTCTGTGAGGCCCTAGAGGGGCCATCTCCTGCCGCCACCACGACCTTACCCTTCTCGACGGCGGATCTCCTCCCTGAGCTTCTTCTCACCATCTTGGCTCTTCGTGCGTTTCTCACAGACGGCGCCAGATGAAGAGGCGAAATCTCGCGCTGTGTCCTGAGCGGGCTGTGGATCACCAGAAGATGAACTGCAAGACAGGGAAACGTATCAGAGGGCCCAGGGGGTTTCCCTGGGGAAAAACCCTCCGATGGTTAAGTCAGTAGAGCTGTGGTGGAAGCAGTAATGGGGAGGAGAAAAGCTAGTGCGCGAGATTCCTCTCCACCAGAGGGTGAAGTGGATTGCTCAGGAGTTTGGGTGTATGAGTACCTTGATCGCTCTCCTTCCACCGGAGGGTATCCCTGGTTTAAATAGTGCGCCGCCTTCAGGAGTCCTGCAGGCCGAGGGGTCTCCGGCGGGAGTTACGTCCTCAACGTGGGCTTTCATGGCCTTATCGTGGGAACATTATCGCCTAGAAGTCCGGCGGCTTCTTGATTTCCCTGTCCGTTGGGGACTCTTAACGGCAGCACGAACGGATAATATCTGGCCTGGCCGAGCTTCTGAAACGCCAGCCCTGTCCGGGCGATGAGCATAGCTCGGCGAAAGAGGGGTCGGATAGGTCGGTGAATGCCTGTCTCTCCCGGGCGAGGGAATGGCTTGGGCCGGACCTTCCTTATGACCTGACCATCACTCGGGCCCTCCGAGCCTAGGGGCCGCCGGGGAGAGTTGGTTCCTCGAGTGTTTGTTCATTGGACTTTTCTTTCCTGAGTGGGCCCTGTGGGCTATCACTCAGGTGAGCTTGCCTCGTTGGACCCTGTTGGGTCTTGTTGGGCTGCTCTATGGGCGGGCTACAGAAATCCCCCTCTCCAGCTCTAAAATTAGGAGCTAGGAGACCAGAGCACTGCATATGGAGAAGCCTTGGCAGTGGTGGTTCCATTCACCTTACATTTGAGTTTCATTTGACTTAGTTCTTCTGACAAATTTTTTTTTTGGTGTCATTCAGTTATCCTTTATAACACGGGGACCACTGGTGGTGAAACTTGGGCAGATTGAATTGGGCCAAGGCTCAACTTGGGAGCTTATAACGAAAACAGTCTGGTCTAGATTTGGTTCAACCCAAATTAACCTAGTCATAGGGGTCCAACCACAACTCAAATTCAAAAAACTGAACTTGGATTTGGTAGGCCATCCCATAGGCCATCCCACATCATATCAAATATTTTAAGTCAACTTGTTGTTCTGAAAACTTTATAAGAAACAAGAAATTAATCTTATTATTATTGCTGATATTTGGTTGGTTCTACATCCTATTTTCATTCTATTGTAGAAGTATTACAATTGACCATAAAGTTGATGAGTTATTTCTTGCATTATGAAATCAGTGCATTGGGTTGTATAGGGTCAAACCAACTGTTCAATTGCCATTCTGGGTCTTTAGTCCCAGCTGATATGAATGGGACTAAGGCAGATTGGATCATATGTCGACTAGCCCAGGTTAAAACCCTATCAACAGCTGCATTATGGCATTCTTATTCAAGCCATCTTGTGCATGCTAAAATTTAGAATTGTATCCTATTTTGTTTGGAACACCTCAATTTTTATTTTGAAGTACAAAGTTGGTCCTTTTGTATTTTTTCCATTAGATTGAGCTGCATACCAAATTTCTTTCAAAATGTTGTTAGACCTAACTTTACCATTCTCTATTCATAAAGAACCAACTGGTATGGCATGGCTGAAATAATAATTACTTCAACAACAAAGTTGTTGAAGTTCATCCATGAACTCCAGTAAACTGCACCGGATTATGTAACCATGTGAAAGCAGCAAGGTGTTAAAAGCCAGCACTGGTCACTGGTACCAGAATAGGTCCTTGGCAATACAAGTTCCTTTTTCAGCCAAAAACCAGTCAATTTGGATTCTAGGAGGAAAATGAAAAAGCTTGGTTGAGGGGGAGAGTAGAAAAGAGATAATGTTCACAGGGGCTTCCTGCAATTTAATTTACCTAGAAAGGTCCAACTTTGTCTCTGTTGTCATGTACTGATCATTCGCTGTCTAGTGGGGGCCATAGTCATCAAAGTGGTGAGACGACCAAGGTGTACTTGGGGTCCTCAAGCACCTAAGCGCTTAGATGCCTGCCTAAGCAGTGCCTAGGTGCCAAGTCTATAGGAACCAGCCGGCAAGAAGTGTACATGAAACTTTCCATACAAAGATTTATCATGATCATTAAAAATATATGAAACAACACTAATATGGCATATAAATCAAAAGCAGTTGGAATTGACATTGGAATAAACTACCAAAATTAATATGAGATAAAATAATCACCATTATCACAAACACATTGCAATAAAGTAGCACAAAATATCAGCATTTATCACAAACAAGCATATCATTTTGATAGCAAACAAACATCACCATACACATCAAGTGTTAACTAGCAAAGTAACAAAGACAATAAAGCTATTAAAGTCAAGGTTCAAGAGTAGCCGTGTGTATGTGTGTCTGCATCTGTGTGCATTGTGTGTATATGTGAAAGAGCACAAGGGCCCATTGCAGTGGAGTCCCTGTTGAAGGAGTGTATGGAGCCTGATCCACCTTTGACCCGGCATTAGTGGCACTTTGGGCTGCCTCTTGCGGGCCCAACTAGGTGCAATTGTGCTAGCTCCCAGAAAGACACCTTCCTGCCTAGGTGGGCACCTTAACAACTATGGTGGGGACTCATGCCGATGAGCTAGCTGCGCAAGATGTGATTTTTCTGAGGGAGCACATTGGGACTTGCAAAACATCCTGAGATGAGCTGAATGAATCACTGGAAGATTTGATGACCTATGGAATTTGGTCTGATGGCTCGAAGAAGACTCTAGTTGGTTAGGACTAATATATTCAACTGATCTGTGTGGGTAGGCTGATGGTGTCTCTCACTGGTAAGTGGTAACCAGCTGAGAGCAGCAGCAGGTTAGCAAAGGAGCAAGACAACTGCCAAGCTTTCAGAGTATTGCACAATCGTGCAGAAGCTTATAAAGATTAAAGAGGCAGCCGTTACAACATGTTCCCTACAGTTAAAGATTTCATGGTAGTCTTCTATAATTGTAAAAGGTTTGAAAATTAAAAGGTCATGCACTCTACAAAATATTCCTTAAAATTTAAAATTATATCAAAGTCACTAATCTAGTTTTCTTAGCCAGTCTTGATTTCTCGGTGGCAGCCCCAGATTAGTCATTGCTCAGTTTCGATTCGTTCCTTGTGGTTTGTGTCTGAACAGTCTTGAAATCATAGACTGTTACACTTCCTTTACTCTTTTGGAGAAACTAAACTATGGGCAGGTGATGTGATACACCTAGTAGCATTAAGAACATTTTTAATCTGTTCCAGCAACCACAAATGGTGAAGATGTTCTCATATGCTGTTAAGAACTTGGCACAAGTTCCTGATGGGAAGTTTTGTTTTTGGCTGCAAGTATGGTTATACCGAGCATGTTGCAGGTCAAACAACTTAATTCTTGGGTTGCTTTTGAAACACTTAATTTGAAGTCTTGTAGTGACGCTTGAGGCATGTCTATTGAGACTCCCTCATCTATTAGGTAGATGAAGATTCTACTCTATCTGGCCTTAACCTGGTCTTCCTAATGGAACTTCCCTACATCACAAGGAAAAAATAAAAAAGAAGTAACTATTCTGACATTGTCTTGAAGAGGGGTCTTGTGATTTCAGTGCTTTCTTGTGGCACTATGATTGATTTTGCCATGCTGTTCTCTGGTGCAGAGCATTGCAGAAATGCTTAGATTAAATGTTCCGATGGCGATGAAGATTGCATTTGATGGTCTCCGTCATTCGAACTATAAAACACGTGATACTTTTATAGATGATCTTGGAAGGTTTGAGAAGGCTGAACTATCAATATTGCTCTGCAATGATGAATTCATTCAAAAACTCAACAAAGAATGGAGAGATGAGGACAGTGCTACAGATGTGCTCTCCATGTCACAGCATATTCCTGAACTTGACCTTCCAATTGTAAGTTTGTTTAGAAATTCCTTACTTATGGATGTTGTTGCTGCTATTATTTCTATTGTTTTTTTTTATGCATTCATTCATATTCCTCTTGACATCTCTACAACTTTCACAGCTAACGCTAGGTGATATAGTTATTTCAGTTGAGACTGCTGCAAGACAGGCAGTGGAAAGGGGACACACTCTTCTCGATGAAATACGTATCCTCATGGTTTGTTCAACAATCTTTCCCTTTCCCTTTCCTTTCTTCATCGCCAAATAGGCCAACACTTGCTTATTTTATGATATAAAGATAACTTTATTGCGCCTAATGTCCTCCTTCAGTGGGGTTGACCTTCTTGTGCATAATTCTCTTAGATTGTTTCTAATATGCTTGCAATTCCTTCTTAATGATCATAGTTTTCGCTGTAGCTTTTGACTCACTAACATGTTGTTTCCCCTTACATATTATTTTATAATCTTGGGGTTTTTCCATATAAACCATTGTTAGAATGAAACATACGGATTCTATCACTCTTACATTTGAATTTGAGCATATATCATTAAAAATGTCAATAGTGTGCAAAAATATAATATAATGGCCTTTTTGCACTATTTTCCATGAGCAAAAAGATCTCTTGAATGTGCGTGAGCTAATCATTTTGTCATCTTTTGGCATGCCATTTGCATTTCTAATGATATACATGCAGGTTCAACTGTAGAAATGTCAAATCTGCAATTTCCCTTCTAGCAATGGTCTATATGCAAAAATCCCTATAATCTTCTATCATCAAGTAAAGCATTGAAAATGATAAAGTTGGGTTTTAAAGGAGTTGACATATAAAAAGGCCTCCACTCACTCTAGAAAGATGAATATACATGAAAATCGGGATCTCATCTCATACAAATGACATTGCATCTGTGGTTGATGGATGGACTATCCGCCCCCCCCCCCCCCCCCCCACAATGCATCACAGTCATGAAGATCATTTACTTCAGTTTGTTGCCTCAAAATTCTGATTGAGTCCAATGGCCTCCACCGTTGCTTATTCTTGGGGAACTAGGACATACAGATGCTCTTGGTATGCACCCAAAGGACATCCAATCTCATGCGGAAAAATAAGAAATATCCACTCTATCCATGTCCAGGTTCACGGTCTGTTGCATCTTTTGGGGTTTGATCATGAAATCAGTGATGAGGCTGAAATAGAAATGGAGAGGGAGGAGGAGCTTATTTTGAAGAGTCTTCGATGGAGAGGAAAAGGACTAATTAAGAGTGCTAGTGATGCTGTAACTGATGAGCACCCTGAGGTTGATAAGTCAAACGGTAATTCTTTGGATGAACTTTACATTTTTTCTTGATAATTGTTCACAATCACTAGATTTCTTTATACTCAGATAAGCTTTATATTAGTAGTTTTTTTGACAAATTTCTTTTTTAGAAAAACTCTACTTTGAGTTATAAAGTTGAAAAGTTTTATCAAAGCATTGGCAGCTTGTGAATGTTCCCAGGTGCGGTTGCCAAAGACATAAAGAAGAAAGGCAGGCTACGGTTCTACAAACCAAAATTCCGTTATATATTCTGTGATATGGATGGTGAGCTGTTATAATTTACTATTAATATTTATACTGAGTATATATCAAGCGACTTATCTGCTAACACTTTTTACTTTGTGGAAGGCACACTTCTAAATAGTAAAAGTCAGATTTCTCCAAGCAATGCAGAAGCTCTTAAAGAAGCAATTTCACGGGGCATAAATATTGTCATTGCCACAGGAAAGGTGAATCTGATTGTTTTTTTTTTTATTAGTGTCTTCTTTGCACCAATTGTTTGGTGATTTATAGAATCACCATAAAACTGACTACTGTCACACATGTTTGACTCAGTTTGTCGTCTTTACCATTTTGATGCCACTCATTTTAATTGAGATTTACTGGGGATGATTGAAAACATTTGTACATGGCAGACACGTCCAGCTGTTATAAGTGCTTTGAAGATGGCTAATCTAGCAGAAAAAGATGGAATCAGCTCTCAGTTTTCACTGGGTGTCTTCTTACAGGTTTTCTTTTTCATTCTATCTTTGCTTTATTAGTAGTTTAGCTTATTATTAATCTTACATGTGATTGTTGCGGGAGTTTATACCTGGTTCACCATTGCCTATTGGTTGCTTGTTGTATGACTCTTTTATCCCTGTAATATATGGCCTTTTGGTGCATTCAATCCTGATGCTATTTTGTTCTTCCTTCTGATAAATCATTCCTGTAATAATTTATCTGCCCTAAACTATGCTCTGGGTAGCTCAATGCTCCTCTAGGAACAAGATTTGGCTAAGCTTTCTTTATAGTCATCTAATTTACTGCCCTAATTAGTTATATGATGTTTTGAATTTCAGGGCCTGCTCGTTTATGGGAGACATGGTCGGGAAATCTGTAGAAGAAACTTAGATCAAAATGTCTGCAGGGAGGTAAAGAAGCCCTTATCTTTAAACTTGTAATGACATGAATACCTATGCATTTTCTTCTCTGGAACATATGTGTTTGGTACTTCACAAGATGCCAAAGTTTTTTATTACCATTAATAATATTATGGATTAACAACCAGAGGATATGGTAAAGAAGTGCACATAGCAGGCACGATGAACAGAAATAAGAACGTGAGACTTGGAAAATGTTATTTCATCACTTTATTTAGTTTAAGTTTAAAGATTAGAATACTAGTTGCACAATCCTTTTCATTTATTTTTGCTTCATAAATTGAGATGGGGTGTCTCAAGCTTGCAAACTTTTCCATAAAGCATAAGATTGCTCATAACACTATTCATGATCAATGTTTTACATTATTCATCCATCCTTCAGCAAATTCATATCACACTGTATGTGATCTGCTTACTGCAGCCTACAATGTTAACTGCAGGCTTTTCTGTATTCTTTGGAGCATAAGTTTCCGCTTGTCGCTTTTAGTCAGGATCGATGCTTTACATTATTTGATCATCCTTTGGTTGATTCACTGCATACCGTATATCACGAGCCAAAGGTACTTCTAGATTTTGCTTCACTGAGCAAGTCGTTAAATTCAAGTGATTTAATTTATCCACCATTCGGTATTTCCTTTGTGCAGGCAGAGGTCTTGCCTTCTGTTCAACATCTTCTATCGGTTGCTGAGATACAGGTAGAAAATTGTTGTTAGAAATGTGTTGTTGAAATTTGGGCTTCTATGGCTTGATGTGCTTTTCCTTAGTCAATGAAGCACCATACGCTTATTGCAACACCTGATTTAAGGAATAAGGCAGCTAGAATTCAGGCTTAGAAGAAAAAAGGCAGTTAGTTAAGGGTGGAGGGAAGGAGGAGATGAAGATGGTGATAGAGGTGGAGGTATCCAACAGGCTAAATGGCATTGAGACCCAGAGTTACTGTGCATGAAATTTAAAGCCTTTTCTAAGAAGTATATCATGATCTTTGGCCACTATTTCCTAACTTTCCGATATCTCCCTGAAACTCTTCTCTTCGACCATATTTAATGTAACTCTCCACAAATTAACCCAACTGGACTGAAGGAATGTAACCCACCTTTTACCATGTTGGTACTACCTCCTTGAAGGTCATCCTAGCTATGCAATTTGTGCAAGTTGGGTTGTTGTAAAATGTTAAATTCCTTAAAGCCAATGAATGTGTAGATTAGGTTTTGCAAGGGCATGCCACTTCTGTGACATGGTCCTACACAGTCCATCAGCATGCAATAACATATGATCAGGTTAATCAGCTTTTGCAAAGGCTTTTTATAGTGGACACGTGTTATCAGATTTGCCTTTTTTTCTCTTGTGATTGTGATTGTAATTATTTTATTAATTTATTACCGAACAGCCGATCTTCACCAACTGACAATTTTGTCTTTACAGAAATTGCTTTTTCTTGACACTGCTGAAGGTGTTTCTACTATATTGCGGCCACACTGGTCAGAAGCAACAAAAGGTCGGGCAGGTGTTGTTCAGGCACAAGCAGATATGCTTGAGATTGTCCCTCCTGGAACGTCAAAAGGCAGTGGTGTAAAGATGTTGCTGGATCATCTTAATGTCAGTGCTGAGGAGGTAACGACTTTCCACTATGATAATTTTCAGTTTCCAACAAGACCTGTTTCTTTGGGCTGTCCCACGACTTCATATGCTATTGTACTTGAAGAAAATTAGCACGATCTTACACAGCTCCTTAAGCTTAACTTGATCTTAGAGTTCGTTACCTGTGTGAAGATATTTTTCATATCAGTCATTTCAGCTCAGCTGCAGCTTAGATAGCTTCTATTTTTTGGATCCTACAGTAACAATATCTTTGTGACCAGATCATGGCTATTGGGGATGGCGAAAATGATTTTGAGATGCTGCAGCTGGCCTCCTTTGGTGTTGCCCTTGAAAACGGATCTGAAAAGACTAAATCCGTGGCAGATGTTATTGGAGTCAGCAATGACGAAGATGGTGTGGCAGATGCTATATATAAGTATGCTCTCTGAGCCATAATCTGTATTTCCTTTTTTC
The DNA here is from genome assembly GCA_022559845.1 of Amorphophallus konjac. Lineage (NCBI taxonomy): Eukaryota > Viridiplantae > Streptophyta > Magnoliopsida > Alismatales > Araceae > Amorphophallus > Amorphophallus konjac. The sequence goes on along the minus strand of JAHNEJ010003422.1, from coordinate 155,661 downwards.
AGTTTTATTCCTCTGGATCTCAACCATGGGGATTAACCGATCCACAATGTTGATATATTTATAAAATTCACAAAGAAAATGTTGAAGTGATATAAATTGCCAATTGTATTCTTATTCTTTTGTTTGGGAGAGGGGTGATGCTAAAGTTATGGCACTTGCCCAACTTCCCCTTGTAACTGGAAAAAAAAAGGAATGCTTGATGAGAAATCATGATTTTGCTCCCCCGCCCTCCCCACTTTCTCTCAGACGATCTCCATTTCTACTCTGTGTTTGGCATTTGCTAGTTGTATCCTGTTGCTCATGGGAATTGTTCGTCTTTGAGACTAGCAAGAGGCTCACCGTTTGGATTCAAAGCTGTGTTAATGTACTTGGCTTTGGCCCCTTCTTGCAGCCAATGTTACCAAGTCAGAGGTTGGGAAAACAATTGGTTCCGGAAAAATCTGTAAGTAGAAAAACAAAATCAGAAAAGTGCGTGAAAATGTTGTGAAGGTATTCTCAGATCTTAATATACAAAGCTACTTTGTTGACATATGATATCAATTCAAAAGATGTCAAGCAAGAGGGTAAATTAACATTTCATAGAAAGACGTTACTTTTGATGGAGGCACGTAAACGAAATTACGAGTAAACCATGCATGGAGATAAAAGTACAATTTAGTCGAACTGTTTCATTTTCAAAATGCAAGTTTCTGTGAGGCTGGTTGCAGCAAGGCTTTGGCATTGAATGAGGGGTCACTGAATATAGATTTAGTAATACTCCCTGCACACCCCGGGATATTGCACATCTCATGTGTGCAGTGAAATTTTTTATTTTTTATTTTAAATATCCTAACCTATCGCCCAATCCGACCTATATGTCCATATAAGCCGACCTCTGATCGTACGACTCTCAGAGGAAAGATAAAGAAGAGTGATTCATTTTTTAGATTTGTACATATATATATCCTTATAAAATAACATATTTACAAATAATCTTTACTTTTTCTATATTATCAAGAATATTACTAATATACGGAATATTGTTACATCTATACTCTTGTAATAACCCACGTTACTTCAATCCGATTACCCAGTGAGTTTAGAGAGGAAAGGACTAATATGTCCTTGGGATAATATTCTCTCTCTTTTTCTCACCATTGCCATGAGAAAGATCTCGTCGGCGTCCTTGTTGGTTATCCCCAACGTCACCGCCGGCTCACTCCTCATCGTCCTCCGCCCCCTTCTCCTCACTACTCACCCTTGTTCACGTCAGAGTAGAAAGAGAAAAAAAAGAGGAGATAGGCGGTCGCTCACCGGCAGGTGATTTGAGGCTTGTCAAATTGGGCGCAGTTGGCTTGCTAGATTTGGGGATTGCAGGGAGAGGGCCAAGGGGGCTGGGAGGGTGGCAGGGTGCTCGCCGGGAACGATGGCGCAGGGGGGGTTAGGAGGGTGGGGGGGAGGACTCGCCGGATGGGTGAGGGGTAACCGACTGGGAGGGTGGGGGGTTCTCGGGAGGAAAGGTGGTGTAGGGGGGCTGGGAGGGTGGGGGGGTCGCCGAGTGGGTGAGGGGGGGGGGGGGGCGAGTGGGAGGGTGGGAGCGGTGGCGCATGGGGGCTGGGAGGGTGGGCGGTGCTCGCAGGGAACGGTGGAGCAGGGGTGTTGGGATAGGAGAATGGGTGAGGAGGGGGGCTCGTCCGTTGGGTGAGGGGGGCCAATTGGGAGGGGGGGAGCAGTGGGGGCTGGGATAGGAGAATGGTGTCCTCCTCGTCGTCGGTGTCCTCGTCCTTCGTGCTGTTGTTGCACATTGTCAGTGTCGTCGTCGTCGACTCCTCTTGCTGCTGCTGCTGCATGTCGTCGTTGGCTCCTCCTATTAGTCCTACGCTTCTTAGTGGGGGAGGGGATAGGAGAGTGGTGGACCAGAAGAGGAGGGTGGGATGGAGAGGGCCACCATGGGAGGGGGAGCTCGAGGAGGTGGAAGCAGAGGGGAAGAGGTTGTAGGGAGGGGTGGGGGGGAAGGGGCTACTTGTTGTTGCCGAAGGGGGACAGGGTGCTGCAAGGAGGGTTGGGGAGTGGTCGCGGAGGTGGGGTAGAGGGAGGGGGAAGGGGAGCTCCTAGAGGTGAGAGAGAGGAGTCATAGGTAGGGCTGTCACGACAGGCCCGCGGGCCTGGCCCAATTTCAGGCCGGGCCGCAAGGCCTTTTCCGACCCGTGGGCTCTTAGTCGGGCCTATAAATCTGGCCCGACTAGGCCCACGGGCCGGGCTCAGGCTTTAAGTTCGGCCCGAGGGTCGGCCCGGCCCATTCTTTTTTTTTCTTTCAAATTTTAAAAACTACTTAGTTAAAATTATATTATTTTACTTAATTAGAAAATTTAAAACTCTATTTTCATATAAATTATGTAATTAATATCAAAACTTTAGTTAATTTAGTGAGATTATAAGTTTTATATTATTAAATGTATTAGTTTTTCTTAATTTTTATTTTTTATTTAAGTTGTCGGGTCGGCCCTTAGTCGGGCTTTATAATTTTTTAATAATATCGAACCCGGCCCGACATAGCTCGGGCCTGGGCCGAGCTCAGGCCTTAATATTGATAAATCGGGCCCAGGCCGGGCGGACCTAAGCCCGCCGGGCCGGGCCCTGCCCATTGACAGCCCTAGTCACGGGTGACACCCTTGTCTCTCTCTCTCTCTCTCTAAAATTTTAGGATATTTTCAATATTTTACATTTTCAAATGATTTCTATAAATATATTCCTAGAATATTCGCGATGTTGATGGCACAAGAACCATAGGGGTATAACTGCAACAAAACGATACATGTAAGATATATTCTTGATAATACGATAAAAGTAGGGGATAAATGTAAATATAATATTTTATAAGAGTATAGATATAATTTTTTTATTTTTTCAATTTTAATTACTAGGTTTTATTTTTTACATTTTTTGAGCTGTCAGATCATACTTGGCATTGTACGACATGATTTGCCGTCCTAGTGTGACTTGCCCCGACCCGTACAACTTGACCCGACCCAGGCAGGCGGCAGGACGAACGGGCTGGGGGTCGTGGCCGGGACACATTGGACAGCATGGTCCCGTGCGTCCCGGCGTATACCGGACCGGTCCGCTACGGGCCCGGTCTGGTACGTGCGGGTCGGAGCGCTCGTGCCGCTTCGCCCATTTAACGGGCCGGGCCGGGGCGTTGCAGAGGCATCGGAGGAGGGCATGTAGCGGTGGCTTGCGGTGGTGGATGGCGGTCAGCGGCAATGGACGGCGGTCAGCGGCGGTGGACGGCGGCTCTGGGCGGCGAGGACCGGCCATCAGAGGTAGGTGGTCTCATTTTAGTTTTTTTTATTAAATGGGGAGGGTGGCCGGTGGGGCGCCATGGGAGGGCGGTGGAGGGCGGAGGGGGACGGATCTAGCCTGTAGGGGACGGATCCCGCCGGTGGGGGACGGCGGAGGTGGGGGTGGGGCAGGGGGCGCCGGTGGAGGACGGGGAGGGGGTGGGGGAGGTGCAGGCGGTGGTGGGGGCGCCGGTGGGGGACGGGGAGGGGGTGTGGCAGGCGGTGGTGGGGCAGGTTCTCTGACGCCGGTGGGGGAGGTGCAGGCAGGTGGTGGGCGCGCCGGTGGGGGACGGGGAGGTGCAGGCGGTGGGGCCTTGGTGGGGGCGCCGGTGGGGGACGGGGAGGGGGTGGGGGAGGTGGGGGTAGGGAAGGGAAAAATTGTGAGGTTAATTTTTTTAAAAAAATTATAATATGTGAAATATTAATTAAATTAAACGTAATTTTATAGTGATAAATATTTGAGAAATAATTTTAATATTGTAGATATATTTATAGATGGTAAATTATATTCGATGGTTCTATATAAAATTTAGTTTGTGTAAAAATTATAGATATAATTAAGATGTATTAAATAATGCATTTAGTTGAAAATGTTGTAGAATTAAATTTATTATTATCATTAAAATAATATTTGTAACAATATTTGTAGATTTAATTTAGATGTATTAAATAATATATTTAGTTTTACATGTTGTAGAATTAAATTTATAATTTTCATTAAAAAAATTTTGTAATAAAAGACGTAGATTTAGTTTTAGATGTATTAAATAATGTATTTAGTTTTACATGTTGTAGAATTAAATTTATTGTTTTCATTAAAATTATATTTGTAACAAAAAATGTAGATTTAATTTAGATGAATTAAATAATGTATTTAGTTTTACATGTTGTAGAATTAAATTTATTGTTTTCATTAAAATTATATTTGTAACAAAAATTGTAGATTTAATTTAGATGTATTAAATAATGCATTTAGTTTTACATGTTGTAGAATTAAATTTATTATTTTCATTAAAATTATATTTGTAACAAAAATTGTATATTTAATTTAGATGTATTAATTAATTTTTTTAGTTGTAGTTGTAGAATAATGAAATTTCATATTTTAGAAATAATTCACAGATACTAAATTTGATTCGATGGTTGCAAGTAAAATTTAATGTAGATGTATTATTTAATCTTTTTAGTTGTAGATGTTCTAAAAATAAATTTAATGTTTAGGATAATTTTATCTTTTGTAAAATATATTCGATAGTTGTATGTAAAAATTAATTTATAAAATATAAAATATTTATAATTTATATTAGTTCATTATCAAATTTTGTGATATTTATAATTTGTATTTATTAAATTTAGGAGATACATTTAAGCACGCTATGGCTCCTAAGGAACGTCCAAATAACATTGGATGATCCCACGGAGTTATGTTAGATGGCAACCGTAGGTGTTGACGTTGCAACTACTGTAAAACAGAAGATCGGGGAGGAGGTATGTCTCGGTTGAAGAAGCACTTGACAGGAGGAGCCGGTGTGGGATACTCTGAGGTTACCGGGTGTACCCATGTGCCTAGAGATGTGAAACTTGCAATGGCCAGGCACCTGCGGGAGAAGAGAGTTGAGATGCAAGAAAAGGAAAAAAGAAGAAAAGAGATGAAGCGGTAGTTAGCGGAAGAGCAAGCGGCAGCGATGAGGATGAATGCGCATGGACACCCAGTGACGAAGACCTACAAGCGCGTACTGACCAGCCTAATGTGTATGTCACGGTGAATGATCCTGTCACGCCCCGAGATTATGCAGCGGAAATAATCGGGAACGCGAACAGCCGACATGGTAAGCCTCTTGCAAGCAAGAATAATCAGAGCGCAATGTCAATCACACAAAGTATTTACACAATAATTTAATCAAAACTTCATCTTTATTTCATATCAAGTAATCATAATTCAAGTACATAATACTCCACTCTCTCTCTAGACTCAATAAAGATAAAATTACATTTAAGACTCAATCTAGACATATTTCGACATTCTAAGTCTTCACTCGATTTCATGTTTCCTTTAATCGCTCTCGGACCCATCACTGGAATGACCTGAATCTAAATCCGACCCACTGGTACTTCCTGAAAAGATTAGAAAATAGGTAATGAGCACACTTGCCTAGTAGGTATCTTCGCATCAACATGGTTGGCAATGTTTAAGTAATTAATATCTTTAGCTCTAAAGAGAAAGATAAAATCATGTAAATACGATCAAACCATGCGATTAAAACTAAAGTAACCATGTATAATCAAGCTTGAGATCTGATTAAATCAAGAATATATCAAGAATGTTACTTTGGCCTTAGAATGTAACGAGAATGTAACAAGAAGGTACTAGCAAGTCATGTAACAAGCAAGAATGTACTTCTTCACTTAGTAACAAGTACTTCGTGAATTCATGTAGATTTTCGTGATTTCCGTGGATATTTTTTCCACTTCACGAGCCGTGGATATTTCACTTATTTATAAAGAAAGTACTTCCAGTGCAATGCGACGCCAATAGCATCATACCCCATGGTTTATAATAGTATGTTTCCGACAATCAGCCGAGGGGACTAGCATAGAGCCCTTGAACACAATCAGTACTCGAACTGCATCTTCAAGTATAAATCAAGCTACTTCCACGTATATAACAATAATGTGACCAAGAATGTATTTCAATGATAATTCCATGATAAAGTAACCAAAAATAAGAATGCTTCTATTGAGAATAAGATTTCAATAAACATATTGATAACTAGGTTATGCCGTGGAAATAAATTGGCAGCATAACGGTACATTTCTTAACGTTCACAATTTACTTAGGTATTTTTAGAATAATGTGACAGATTCTAGATAATCAATTGGACTATCTAGGATCATAGGAATATTAACCCTTGAGTCAAACCTTGGGTTCACTGTACTCAGAAAAATAGCGGTCATTTATTGGGCCGTTTCACGAAGAAAGCAGTCAAGGTTTGGACCGTTAAGGATAGGACTGTTCGGTATTTGAAACAGATTATCTGGAGTCTTTAGCGGTCAAAGAAAGAATCGTCTAGGATCTGTTAGCGGTCTAGCTAAGGCCCGCTAGCAGTCTCTGGCGGTCAATTATTGGGCCGCTAAGTTCCAGAAATTTAAAACACCAGTATAAGTGCATTCTAGACAATGGGTTTTAATGGTACAACCAACTCAGCGTCCTAGTGGGAATCCCAGGCTTGCGGAGAATTACGGAGGCCTTGAAACAAGATTTCCTAGTCTATTGGAAGGAATATCCAAATGAGAGGTTATCAAGTCCAAGATTGTGTTCTTAATGTGTAAAGTGTAACTAATGGTCATATACCGGGATATATGCCATGAACTTATAGAAATGACTCTGAGATAAGAGGAGAATGTGTACTATGATAAACCAACGTTCAATCTCGTCAATATAGTATTAAACCATAATTTAATACAAGATTATATGGTTTTTGGGCATGGAATTAGCATATGCTTAAAATAATCCCAAATATCATAAAGAACATTAACTCACGGTTATGAATCAGTAATTAAAACTCAGAGTAGTGAAGCAACATTAAAACAGGTTGGTATATAGTTAACTAGGTTTATTTATAAGCTAAATAAACTGTTCTTAAATCTATCTCGGGTTTACAGAAAACAGAACACTGGCGGTCTATTATAGAGCCGTTACAGAAAATTGGCGGTTTATCGTAAGGCCGCGAGAGGGACTTTAACGGTCTATTTCTGATCCGCCAGAGGTTTCTTAAAAAGCTCGTTTCAAGGTGACTAGTGGTTTATCGTAGGGCCGCTGCACAAGATTGGCGGTCGAAGATTAGGCCGCTAGAGCACGCCTGACAGTAAATTAAATAAGAAGAAACTAATGTTTAAAACGCATCATGTCTGGAAATCAACATGTATAAACTTTCCTATCATGATAGAACGAAGATTAGGCTAACAATATGCATAGGTTTTATGTGAATTAACAAGCGAGTTTCTCTTAACTTAATTAGGGCTAAGAATATGTATGGATGTATACTAGATGCATAAAACATGAAATTCTTGATGCATAGTTCCTGAAATCTAGTGAAACAAGAGGGATTTTATCCCTAGAATGATATTTTAGCCATTAATGAGATGACCTACCTCTGTTAAGGCTTTTAGACTTTGAATTTTGGACTGGAAGTCCACCCTAGTTCTGCACTTCTTGTGACAAATCAGAAACTTCATGTTGCTCTAACTCCTTACTCTCTTGACCTATGGACGTGAAATTTGGAGGGTAAGCAGAAGATACTAAGAGGAACGAAAAGTTCTAAAGGTTCCATTTCTAAATACCTCGTTTTGGATCCCAAATTCCTTGATCTTCAACACCCCGTTGCACAGTCTCCTGGGTCGTTGTTGTGAAACCAGCAACTTTACAGGCTTCTATCTCCCTGTGTGCTTGATCTCCTAGCACAAAATTTTGAGGCAAGTTAGCCCTTAATATTAGGAATAAAAATCTCAAAAGAACCTACCTGAAATAATGCTTTCTTACCTTAGTTCCACGCGAGCCAAACATAGGAGTCGCGCAAGTGAAACTTAGGGTCTATTTATAGGGTTTTTGCTAGGGTTTGAGGATTAGAACGATCCTAGAGTCATTATTAAATCTCAGTTCGACTTCTGAGAGTCATTTAGATGTTCACTAGTCCTCCCATCTTGATCTCTAGGAGATAGGACATTAAAAATCTAATCTTTTTGCCTTTCTTTAACTCACGGAACTGACAGGATTTAGCGGTCTAAGACTGGTCTGCCAAATGTCCCTTAGGGGTTTTATGATAGACCGTCATTATGTTTGGGTGCCGAATTTGAAATTCATTCAAACTCTATTTTCATATTATCCACTCAATTATCCATATAATAAGTATTCATCCCTTATATTCTGTGAATAAACTAATTAACCTTCTAGAATATAGGCCAAACTTCATGGGCTTGGTTCTTAAGTCCTTTGGGCTTTATTTAAATAGGCTAGGTTAATTGATTGTCATACTTGGGCCTTAATAATGATTTATTTAACTCAGAAATTTATTTATTAATCCATTTTGGCCTTTAAAAATTTCCAGAAAATATTTAAATACTTCAAAAATATTTTATAAAATTTTCGGGACATTACACCCTCCCCCACTTAAGAGAATTTGGTCGCCAAATTTAATATATGGATTATATGGAGAGTGTACTTACAGTTAAATAATTCTAAAAATCTTCTTCGCATAGCTTCTTCGGTCTCCCATGTTGCTTCATGTGGCCACAACTTGGTCCATTGGACTTTGACCATCGGAATAGTCTTATTCCGCAGTTGACGTACCTCTCGTTCAATGATCTTGACTGGCTTTTGCTCATATGTCAAATCATTTTTAATCTCCAGATTGTCGTAGATGATGACATGGAAAGGATCATGTACATATTTCTTGAGCATTGAGACGTGAAATACATTATGGACTTCAGATAATTGAGGAGGTAAAGCAATTCGATAAGCCACTTCACCAACTCTTTCGAGAACTTCAAAGGGGTCAATGAATCTTAGAGTAAGCTTGCCTTTGATTCTAAATCTTCGAATACCTCGACCTGGAGAAACTTTAAGGAATACATGGTCTCCTACTTGACATTCCAAGTCGCGCCTTCGATTGTCAGCATACGATTTCTGCCTGTCTTGTGCCATTTGAAGTCCCTCACGAATAAGTTTAATCTTCTCGGTAGTATATCTAATAATGTCGGGACTGAGAAATTACATTTCTCCTACTTCATTCCAACAAATAGGGGAACGACATCTTCTACCATATAGAGCTTCAAATGGTGCCATTTGTATGCTAGCTTGATAGCTATTGTTGTATACAAATTCTACTAGAGACAAGTGATCATGCCAACTTCCTTCAAAATCAATAGCACAAGTCCTGAGCATATCTTCCACCACCTGATTTGTCCTTTTTGTTTGACCATCGATTTGTGGATGGAATGCCGTGCTAAAGTTGAGCCGGGTCCCTAAAGAATGTTGTAGACCCTTCCAGAATTGTGAAGTAAACCGAGGATCTCGGTCTGATATAATGCTGACATGGACATCGTGTAATTTGACAATCTCCTTCATGTACAATGCTGCTAGTACATCCACAGACCATTGACTTTTGATCGGTAGAAAATGTGCAGACGTAGTCAATCGGTCTATGATCACCCATATACCATCGTGTCCTCCTCTTGTCTTAGGTAAACCCATGATAAAATCCATCCCTATACTTTCCCATTTTCATTCGGGAATATTCAAGGGGTGTAATTTACTTACGAGTTTTAAATGTTCTGCCTTGACCTGTTGACAAGTGAGACAGTGGGACACAAAGTCCGCTACTTCTCTTTTCATATTGGGCCACCAAAAGTTTCTTTTCAAATCTTGATACATCTTGGTAGCACCAGGATGAATAGCATACCTTGATTTATGTGCTTCTTCCATGATTAATTTCTTAGTATCATTATGATTTGGCATGCAAATCCTATCTTTAAATAGTAGACTTCTATCATTTGAGATAGAAAATTTCGGTCTCTGATCAATATTATCATTGATCTCCATCAATGCAGGGTCATTCTCTTGTAATTTGACTATATCCTCAATCAATGTAGGTTGAGACCTTATATTGACAATTATACATCCATCTTATTCCCTGTCAATATCAAGATTCAAGTGAGAAAAATCCTCGATAAGATAATTTATACCTTTCCTGAGGCTTGCTAGAGTAGCCCTTGGTCTTCTACTAAGAGCGTCAACCACAACATTTGCTTTCCCTGGATGATATTGAATTGTAAAGTCGAAGTCCTTGAGATACTCCAACCATCTGCGTTGTCGCATATTTAATTCCTTCTAGGTAAAAAGATATTTCAGACTTTTATGATCTGCAAATATAGTGAATTTCTCTCCATAAAGGTAATGTCGCCAGATCTTCACAGCGAAAATAACCGTAGCTAATTCCAGATCATGCACAGGGTAATTCTCTTCCTGACGCTTCAATTGTCTTGAGGAATAACTAATCACCTTCCCATTTTGTATGAGAACACATCCTAGGCCAATGCCAGATGCATCCGCGTAGACTTCAAATCCACCACCCTCAACGGGCAATGTTAGAATATGGGCTGTGGTGAGGTGATCCTTAAGAGTTAGAAAACTCTCCTCGCAGTCCTTCGACCATACAAAAGATTTTCTTTTCTTGTATGTCTAGTCAAAGGAATGGCGATCTTAGAGAAATCTTTAATAAATCTCCTGTAATATCTAGCTAGCCCTAGAAAACTCCTTACTTTAGACACGGTCGTTGGCCGGCTCCAATTCTTAACTGCTTCCACCTTAGAAGGATCGACAGCGATACCTTCCTTTGAAATAATATGGCCAAGGAAAGACACTTCCTTAAGCCAAAACTCGCACTTACTAAGCTTCGCATAGAGTTTGTGTTCTCTTAGCGTTTGTAAGGCTATCCTTAAGTGCTCTTTATGTTCTTCCTTAGTCTTGGAATATATAAGGATGTCATCAATGAAGATGACTACAAACTGGTCAAGATAAGGCTGGAAGACATTATTCATTAGTTGCATGAATGCTGCCGGGGTATTAGTTAACCCGAACGGCATTACCACAAATTCATAGTGGCCATAATGGCTCCGAAAAGTAGTCTTGTATATGTCTTCATCTTTTATCTTGAGTTGATGATATCCTGACCTGAGGTCTATCTTGGAAAAATATTCTGCTCCCGAAATTTGATCAAAGAGCTCATCGATACGCGGCAACAGATACTTGTTCTTGATAGTAAGCTGATTTAGTTGCCGGTAATCGATACATAACCTGAGAGATCCATATTTCTTTTTGACAAATAGAACTGGCGCATCCCAAGGGGATGTGCTAGGTCGAATGAATCCCTTGTCCAATAACTCGTGAAGCCGTTTCTTCAATTCCTTAAGTTCTGTGGGGGACATCCTATAGGGAGCTATTGAAACAGGTGCTGCACCGGGAATGAGTTCAATGGAGAAGTTTACTTCCCTTTCGGGTGGTAAACCGGGTAGATCTGATGGGAATACATCAGGAAACTCATTTACGATAGGAATATCTTCTAAGATAATCTTCTTAGATTTTGTGATAATTACGGAAGCAAGAAAGACTTCACATCCTTGCGAGATAAGTTTGCAAGCGTGAAGAGATGAAATAATGGCAGGATGCTTCCTATATTTGATACCAAGGAAAGAAAACCTCGGAAGACCTGGTTTCCGAAAAGAGATAATCCTATTCCGGCAATTTATGTAGGCATCATGGTCTATAAGCCAATCTACACCTAAGATAGCATCATAGCCCTCCATATCAAGGCATACGAGATTTGCAGGGAGATTGTGACCTTCTACCCTTACCTCACTATCGGGGTAATAGTTTGTGAGTTTGGTTCCAGGACCTAAATGTGTAGTAATAGTAAGGTCCGAAGGTAAAGGAACCGATGAAATGGACAAAGTCTTTGCAAAGGCAGTAGATATAAAGGAATTAGAAGCACCAATATCGAATAGTACAAAAGTAGGATGGGAACAAATGTGAATGGTACCTTCCATAAGCCCATCATTTGGGAGCGCTTCTTCATCTAAAACGGCATTGAGACGAGCCTGTCTCTTACGTCCACTTCCAGAAGATAGCTCCTTCATAAGGGGGCAATCCGGCATGCGGTGCTCCCGGTTGTCACATCGTAGACAAGTGCCAAGGCGCTTCCAGCATTCTTCGGCCGAATGACCGAACTTCTCACAAAAGGTACAGGCCGTGGCGACCTGCTTGTCTTATTCCTTGGCTTTCTTGTTTTTATGGTAGCCACTACCACTCCTATTACGAGATCTTTTCTTGCTATCACGGGATTTATGGGGTTCTGTGATGCTGAACTTGCTTTTCTTATCACGCCGATCAGACCTTCGGCTTGGTTCTTCACCCTTTCCTTTCAACCTCTCGACCTTCTCTAAGGTCCTTTCGCACAGATATGCCCGTTGGACCATCTCCGCATAAGTACGGATATTTTGAGTCCCGAGCTGCTGAATAAAATCGGGTCTTAACCCGTCCATAAACCGATTTGCCTTTAGTAAATCGGTGCTGACCAGATGAGGAGCATACGGCACCAGCCTAGAAAACTGAAGCTCATATTCTGCTACCGACAACATGCCCTGGCGGAGAGAAGCGAATTCCATAGTCTTCCGCTCTTTGACGTGCTCAGAAAAATATTTGGCACGAAATAGCGTAAGAAAACCTTCCCATATATGAGGTGCACCTGCTGGCGGTGCCGGTACTGACTTCCACCATATACGTGCATCCTTGTTAAGTTGAAAGGCAGCTAGACGTACTTTCTCTTAGTCAGTACATTGCATGACCTCAAATATACGGTTCATCTCATCAATCCAGTTTTCAGCTTCGTCTGGATTGGAAGAACCATAGAATCGTGGAGGGTTTAGGCTCCAAAAGTTGCGATGCAAATCACCCGCCCTCGCTCCTGCGCCAGCTTGCGCCATGGTTTGTAGTGCTTGTGTCAGACCAACGACGGTCTCTTGCATACCGTTCCAGTCTACGCGATGAGCCATTGAGATAATATTGTACCTGAGAGAAATAGCAATTCATTAACTCCCATGGAATTTAAAAGGGTTAATCTAGAGCTAATTTACTATCTTAACCCAACCTCTACTCACTTCTCACATAGGTGGGGAATTTCTTCCTTAATTCATAGGTTTGGGTCCTTAAACCTTGGACTTATCCTATGACATGTCTTTCTCCCTAAGTCCTTAGACTTAGGCTCTGATACCAACTTAACTGTCACGTCCCGAGATTATGCAGCGGAAACAATCGAGAACGCGAATAGCCGGCATAGTAAGCCTCTTGCAAGCAAGAATAATCAGAGCGCAATGTCAATCACACAAAGTATTTACACAATAATTTAATCAAAATTTCATCTTTATATCATATCAAGTAATCATAATTCAAGTACATAATACTCCACTCTCTCTCTAGACTCAATAAAGACAAAATTACATATAAGACTCAATCTAGACATATTTCGACATTCTAAGTCTTCACTCGTTTCCATGTTTCCTTTAATCGCTCTCGGACCCATCACTGGAATGACCTGAATCTGAATTCGACCCACTAGTACTTCCTGAAAAGATTAGAAAATAGGTAATGAGCACACTTGTCCAGTAGGTATCTTCGCATCAACATGGTTGGCAATGTTTAAGTAATTAATATCTTTAGCTCTAAAGAGAAAGATAAAATCATGCAAATACGATCAAACCATGTGATTAAAACTAAAGTAACCAGGTATAATCAAGCTTGAGATATGATTAAATCAAGAATATATCAAGAATGTTACTTTAGTCTTAGAATGTAACGAGAATGTAACAAGAAGGTACTAGCAAGTCACGTAACAAGCAAGAATGTACTTCTTCACGTAGTAACAAGTACTTCGTGAATTCATGTAGATTTCCGTGATTTCCGTGGATATTTCTTCCACTTCACGAGCCGTGGATATTTCACTTATTTATAAAGAAAGTACTCTCAGCGTAATGCGATGCCAGTAGCATCATATCCCATAGTTTATAATAGTATATTTTTGACAATCAGCCGAGGGGACTAGCATAGAGCCCTTGAACACAATCAGTGCTCGAACTACATCTTCAAGTATAAATCAAGCTACTTCCACGTATATAACAATAATGCGGCCAATAATATATTTCAATGATAATTCCATGATAAAGTAACCAAAAATAAGAATGTTTCTATTGAGAATAATATTTCAATAAACATATTGATAACTAGGTTATGCCGTGGAAATAAATTGGCAGCATAACGGTACATTTATTAACGTTCACAATTTACTTAGGTATTTTTAGAATAATGTGACAGATTCTAGATAATCAATTGGACTATCTAGGATCATAGGAATATTAACCCTTGAGTCAAACCTTGGGTTAACTGTACTCAGAAAACTAGCGGTCATTTACTGGGCCATTTCAGGAAGAAAGCGGTCTAGTTCTGGACCGTTAAGGACAGGAATGTTCGGTATTTGAAACAGATTATCTGGAGTCTTTAGCGGTCAAAGAAAGAACCGTCTAGCATCCGTTAGCGGTCTAGCTAAGGCCCGCTAGCAGTCTCTGGCGGTCAATTATTGGGCCGCTAAGTTTCAGAAATCTAAAACACCGATATAAGTGCATTCTAGATAATGGGTTTTAATGGTACAACCAACTCGGCGTCCTAGTGGGAATCCTAGGCTCGCGGAGAATTACGGAGGCCTTGAAACAAGATTTTATAATCCATTGGAAGGAATATCTAAAGGAGAGGTTATCAAGTCCAAGATTTTGTTCTTAATGTGTAAAGTGTAACTAATGGTCATATACCGGGATATATGCCATGAACTTACAGAAATGACTCTGAGATAAGAGGAGAATGTGTACTGTGATAAACCAACGTTCAATCTCGTCAATGTAGTATTAAACTATAATTTAATACAAGATTATATGGTTTTTGGGCATGAAATTATCATATGCTTAAAATAATCCCAAGTATCATAAAGAACATTAACTCACGGTTATGAATTAGTAATTAAAACTCAGAGTAGTGAAACAACATTAAAACAGGTTGGTATATAGTTAACTAGGTTTATTTATAAGCTAAATGGACTGTTCTTAAATTTATCTCGGGTTTACAGAAAATAGAACACTGGCGGTCTATTATAGAGCCGTTACAGAAAATTGGCAGTTTATCGTAAGGCCGCCAGAGGGATTTTAACGGTCTATTTCTGATCCGCCAGAGGTTTCATAAAAATCGCGTTTCAAGGTGACTAGCGATTTATCGTAGGGCCACTGCACAAGGTTGGCGGTCGAAGATTAGGCCGCTAGAGCACGTCTGACAGTAAATTAAATAATGTCTGGAAATCATGTCTGGAAATCAACATGTATAAACTTCTCTATCATGATAGAACGAAGATTAGGCTAACAATATGCATGGGTTTTCTGTGAATTAACAAGAGAGTTTCTCTTAACTTAATTAGGGCTAAGAATGTACATGGATGTATACTAGATGCATAAAACATGATATTCTTGATGCATAGTTCCTGAAATCTAGTGAAACAAGAGGACTTTTATTTCTAGAATGATATTTTAGCCATTCATGAGATGACCTACCTTTGTTAAGGCTTTTAGACTTTGAATTTCAGACTGGAAGTCTACCCTAGTTCTGTACTTCTTGTGACAAATCAAAAACTTCACGTTGCTCTAACTCCTTACTCTCTTGACCTATGGACGTGAAATTTGGAGGGTAAGAAGAAGATACTAATTGGAATGAAAAGTTCTAAAGGTTCCAGTTCTAAATACCTCGTTTTGGATCCCAAATTCTTTGATCTTCAACACCCCATTGCACAGTCTCCTAGGTCATTGTTGTGAAACCAGTAACTTTGCAGGCTTCTATCTCCCTGTGTGCTTGATCTCGTAGCACGAAATTTTGAGACAAGTTAGTCCTTAATATTATGAATAAAAACTTCAAAAGAACTTACCCGAAATAATGCCTTCTTACCTTAGTTCCATGCGAGCCAAACATAGGGGTCGCGCAAGTGAAACTTAGGGTCTATTTATAGGGTTTTTACTAGGGTTTGAGGATTAGAACGATCCTAGAGTCCTTATTAAATCTCAGGTCGACTTCTGAGAGTCCTTTAGATGTTCACTAGTCCTCCCTTCTCGATCTCTAGGAGATAGGACATCAAAAATTCAATCTTTTTGCTCTTTCTTCAACTCACGGAACTGACAAGATTTAGCGGTCTAAGACTGGTCCGCCAAATGTCTCTTAGCGGTTTTACGATAGACCGCCATTATGTTTGGGCACCGAATTTAAAATTCATTCAATCTCTATTTTCGTCTTATCCACTTAATTATCCATATAATAAGTATTTATCCCTTATATTCCGTGAATAAACTAATTAACCTTCTAGAATATAGGCCAAACTTCATGGACTTGGTCCTTTAAGTCCTTTGGGCTTTATTTAAATAGGTTAGGTTAATTGATTGTCATACTTGGGCCTTAATAATGATTTATTTAACCCAGAAATTCATTTATTAATCTATTTTGGCTTTTAAAAATTCCCAGAAAATATTTAAATACTTCAGAAATATTTTATAAAATTTTCGGGGCATTATAGATCTATATAAAGCGCAGTTTCGTGAGGCAGTACGTCAGAGTAGGTAAGAGGCAAGACATCCCGAGGAGATGAGAGTGCGAAGTCACGAGATGGCAAGGACCGGAGGATCAGGGAGTGGTGGTTCATCTACGACTCGACAACCACGGGGCATGAGGAGTTTCTTCACTGGTGACTCGGGTTTACAAAGAAAAAGGACACAATCGATCAACATTGAAGATGTGGAGCCCGGTGCACTATCCCGAGAGCATGGCAAGTAAACGAGGATGGATGATGCATATGGCCAGAAGGGGCCTAAATGGAAACTTGGACATGCCGTTGTAAAATGGTGGCACCACGCGGGTCTGCCTTTCAATGCGGCCAACAGCCCTTACTACAAACTAATGTTCTAGGAAGTACAAGTTCTTGGGTTACACGTGCAACCACCTACAACGAGAGAGTTGGCCGGCATATATCTTGATGAAAAAGTTACTAAGATCAAGAGTTATGTTGACTCATTCAAACAAAAATGGTCAAAGTACGGAGTCACACTAATGTGTGATGGATGGTCAGGTACCACAAAAAGTAGTATGATCAACTTTCTTATTTATTATGACAAACATGTTTTCTTTCACATATCAGTGGATACGTCAGGTCAAGTCCACAATTACCAATATATTTTGTCATTGATGGAACAAGTGGTGACTTAGATCGGGGAGGAGTACATTATTCAAGTGGTGATAGACAATGGCTCAAACTATATGAAGGCTGTGGAGGAACTGATGAGGACCAGATGGCATATTTTCTAGACCCCCTGTGCAGCACATTGTGTAGATCTGATGCTGAAAGAGATTGGTCAGCTTCGTGTAATCAAATCTGTGGTCGAGGTGGCACAAAAAGTCATGAAATATATCTACAACCACACACTTGTATTGGCATGGATGAGAGAACATTGTGGCGGCGAACTGTTGAGTCCCGGCATCACACGATTTGTCACCAACTACATCGCATTGCAGAGCCTTTTGAAGCACAAGGATGGGTTGAAGTAAATGTTTAGGGGTGAGACTTGACTGAGTTCCTCTTTTGCCACTTCACGTGAAGGAGGGGAGGTCGAGGGGATTGTCAACAACAGTAACTTTTGGGATAGAGTGAAGATATTAGTATCATTGATAGAGCCACTACATGAGGTACTGAGATGTGTAGATGGAGATAGAGTACCAACCATGGGTTGGTGTACAGTAAAATTGAAGATGCAAGGCGGAAGATTCTTGTAACGTCCAAGAAATATGGACTCACCATCTTAGAGATTGTGGAGGACAGATGGGACAGGCAAATGAGCCGCGATCTTCACATGGCAGGTAAACATTTACATTCTCTAACAATAAATGACCCGCGATCTTCAGCTGATACAAAAATTTTGTGCTGTCTTGTGATTGCAGCGTACTACCTACACCCGACCTTTCAATATGCTCGGGGCCTCGCTTATGATGATACTTTGATAGAACCATCAACATTGTGGTAGACCGATTGTCTCGCAGGCCAATAGATACTGCTGATGCGTTGAATGAGGTATACTTGGATATTTTACCATCGAGAATATGAAATGAATTATGCACTTATTATTTCCGATAATGCAGAAGAAAATATTTAGAGAGGCAATTGGTTCATTTGCGACACCAAATGCCGTGGCCAACCATAACAGACTCGATGCAGATAACATATTTTCATAATGCTCCCTCTATAGCTCGACAAGTAATTATTGCATCTCATTATTTTATTGTACGCCATCTGCCTTAATCACAGTTGAGTGGTGACTAAATTACGGCACAAGTGCACCGACATTAAGGAATATCGCAATGAGAGTTATATCACAAGCATCCTCATCGAGTGGGTGTGAGCGGAATTGGTCGACATTCTCCTTCTTACATACCAAGCTCAGGAATAGGCTAACACACCGAAGGCTGGACAAAATAGTGTATGTTCATTACAACATGAAGCTAAAGGTTCGGCATGTGCAGATGGATGCAAGGAGAGGAGAGGGAGATTACGACCCAACAGATGCTGTGTACTTGCGAGACGATGATGACCCTATGATTTCATGGGTTGCAAGAACCACAACTGAGCGTGGTGAGGCAGAACTTGACGAGGAGGACGAAGAACCAGGCGAGACACCACGACCTAATACTTTTCTCGTAGCAGCTGTGTAGCAGGTAGTGGGGGAGGGAGATGACATCGATGTGCAGATGGTTGGAGACGAGTCAGCAACGGGACGTGATGAGGAAGTTAATTTGGATGAAGACCCCATCATTGGGGGTGGAGACACATCGTATGTGTACGATGATACATCATGGGAGCGATTGATGCAACCTCCAGTAATTCAGCGTCCACCACCAGCTCAGGTGAAATAATATATACAAATCGAATCGCATATTTGATTAGAGGGCGTAGGCTTATATCTATGTATGATGATGTAAGATATATATATATTATAGGGAGAGCCGACAAATGAACATTGGTCCCGGGTTGTTGCACTGTAGCATTCAATATCTACGTAACTCAGAAGGTTATCCACTTTTAGAGAGACTAGGGGGAGTTCATCATTTAGAGAGGTGAAATTATATTGACATATGTACATTTATATGCTATATTTCATTGCTAATTGAATATATGATCCTTTCAATTGTGTAGCCTCCGGTAGCATCCAAACAACCATCTCAGTCTGCTGCGCTACGACGCTCAGCATCTAAGGCCCCTAGTCAGTCGTCTCAGGTATACGTATAGACTTACACAGTACAAAGTAACTTGAACTTCTTATCTAACAAAGCATCCGCTTCTCAGGCATCCAGAGGGACACAACATGCAACAGATAAACCGCCGCCTGCTCCACAGAAGAAAAAATCATCATGGACCACATTATTCAGGAGCAAAAAGGACACGCAACCATCATTAAATCCGATAGATATTGCAGACTTGGAGACATTAGATCCCAATGCAGATGATGACACTCCCGAGCCCTCTGCTGAGCCCCGCATCAGTGGGAGTCATGACTCCGATGAGGACAGTACACCGACAGGGTCTTCATCCCATAGTCGTGGCGGTTCTCAAGGTGGTCAATGGAGTCGTCGTGGGGATACTAGTGCTGGTGGTAGAGAGTATAGCAGTGGTCAAGGCAGAGGTCATGGGGGCCGCGAACGTGCCACATGGACAGAGGAGCAGCACTTCACACATGCCACGCAAGATAAGGACCACGGTGCTCCACCGCCAGGGACGAGGCAGGCAGCTGATTATTGGGATACCTACTATGGAAGTTCTGTTGCAGACAGTACCAGCTATCAAGGCATGCTGTCTGATTTTGAGAGGATGAGCACACATGACTCTCAGGGATCTGGAAGTGAGTATGGACGGTCATGGCCGCAACAGTCAATGTATCATGGCGATTCTGATAGCAGTAGTTCATTCTTCCCATCGTATCCATATCCTCATGCCCATGCTTCAATGCCGCAATATACCGAAGGATACGATCAGCCCTCAGCTGTGTCACCGTCGGTCGTGTACTCACAAGGTTCGCAACAGTATGAATACTACGTACGCATGTATTGGGAGAACTATGCACGTTCGATGAGTTATGAAGACTATCTGTCTTATCTGCGGACCACATTTAATGTCAGATTGTTTGGAGATGGGATGTAGCCAAGTTTGGGCCGATATGATTAGGAGTATGTATCATTTATTTATATTTATAAGTAATTAATAATTAATTATAAATTTCTTCATATCTTGAGTTTTGTGCTTGCCATTGAAGTTATTAATGTAAAATTTTACAACATTTGTAGGTCATCATGGACGGACGACATCACCCTGCGTGGGAGCATGGTTACACTGTTGATGGTGATCGACATGTGCACTGTAGATACTGTGGACATCGCGTCACCGACATACACAGATTTGCAGAGCACCTTGCGGGAGTGGGACGTGATTGTCATGCATACTCCTTAGTTCCAGAGAATGTCCGAGATTACTTTCGGACACAGTTACGGGAGGGATATGTTTCTCGTAGCAGAGTCAGGGCATCCTCTTCTACGTCCAGGATACTCCCACCACTAGGACCGGGCGGAGCAAGATCTTCCTCCACGTCCAGAGTTCGAGCAGCACCAGCACCAGCACCAGTCGCACCAGTAGCAGATGATAGACTTGAATGTATAGATGTAGTGAGGACTTTTTTTTAGAGATTTTCATGTACCCTCTACCGCTGCACATGACCCATTATTTGTGCAGATGGTTACATATTTTCAGTCTCACCCACATGTACCTCCACCCACTAGGATAGAGTTAGATTATACGGGTCATCAGTCTCATGTATCTGATTCTGATTATGATTCGGGATTCATAGATGACTCAGATGAGTGAGTTTTGGCATTTTATACTTCATGACTGGAGTTGAATGATGTCATTATTATGACTATATTTACTTTAACATATTAAGGGAGTTTTTTATCTCTTAAAATAAGATGTTTAATTAAGAGGTGTAATGTGTTATTTTTATATAATTAATTATGTGTAATTTAGTATGGATCTATTATCACAAAAAATAACTCTACATTCTAATATTATTAAATGCATATATCATTTATAATTTAAATAAAATTTAAATAAAATTTTATTTTTAAAAAATAAAATTCTAAAAAATTTAAAAAATTTAAAAAATCGCGTCGTCTTGCCAAGCGGATCGGGTCGCTGGGCGACCCGCACGACCCGACCCGTCCCAAACCATGACCGGGTCGGGCGGGTCGCTCGGGTCGACAAACCCTGTTGTACAGACATGTAAGTGGGATAGGCCATGAGGTTAGGATTACTTTTAAAAAAAAATAAAAAATTTGACTGTGCACCTAAGATGTGTAAGTAGTGAGGGTGTGCAGCAAGTCAAATTCATATAAATTATACTCTACTTCTGCTTTTGTCCGACACTTGGGAGCCTTCATCGGCGAGCACTTTTGTCACGAGTACCAGAGAGATGTAGGTATTGGGCCTCCTGGGTAGAAAGTCCATGGAAAGTGGGCCGATTCTTATGGGGCCGGCGTGTTCTGGCCAAAATCGGTCTTCATGCAAAGCCCACCCAACGAACCATCGAAAACTGGGCTTGTAAGACCCCGAATTATTTTATTAGATTTAATATATTTATTTAGCTCTTGTTAATTAAGAATTTGCATTTTTATGGATTTAATAATTGAAATTCGGATTTATTAATATTTAATTCCTTAGAAATAGAATAATGATAATTTCGACCACTCTATAAAAATTCAGAAAAATAGTAAACAGGTTAAGGTCGATGTAGATTGCAATTTTATCTTCTGGCTTTGGGTCATTATAAATCCGTGGTGGGATCTATTTAGAGATTAAGCCCTTAATTGCACACTTTTTGACCCAAACCTAACCTTGGATTAAAACACGAAATTAAGGCTCAATTCTCGACCAAATGAGCTCAAACCAGAGCCAAATGAACGGTGAGGATCTAAGGATCAAAAGCCCCCAATAAATTTAGCGAAAACCTAACCCTAGGCGGCGCTCTCGGCCGCGTTTGCTCAAGTCAACAATCACGGTGCCGTTTCTAACACGTCTCTTCCACGGCCGAATACTCCCAGCACAGAACTCTCCAGAAGGCCTATGAGCTATACATAGAAAGCTCTACGAGTCCTCTTTCTTTTGGTTGCTGTGGTGTCGGCAGAGGATCCAGATCTGGGGAGAATTCCGGCGATCTTTGTAGGTGTGTTGGCAGGCCGTCGACTTCCATCTTCCTCCCTTGTTTCTTCAATTAAGGTAGGCATTCTCAACCAAAACTTGATCATGAGTATAGGAAATTGATCCTCTCGACGAGATCTATCCATTGGGACTGAAAGCCCCAATTTTTATCAGGTGTGTAGAGAGCAGTCGAGGCTTTTCTGAAGGGTATTCTAGTTCGTTCTTCATTTCTAGCCCCGTTTTCAATCTTCGATTCAGGTAGGTGTAACAGACCAAACTTAAATTAACTTATATGATATGATAAGCATGATCTTAGCTTTCATTTAACGTAGAAAGCCCTATGTTTAATGAAGCATGTGTAGAGAATTTCTAGTTATAGTAACAGCATGTTTTAGACCTAGTTTGATGTGTTCTTGATGTGTTCATCCGAATTGATTTATGCTTTCAAAGTATTAATCTTAATCCTCATGAACCATATCTTATATGGTTGGATTCACCATCGAAGTAGCTTTCATTTGAGCCAAGAATCCCCAAATTTCATTCTGTATGTAGAGAGAATTTAACGTTTTAGTCACAGCATGTCAGAATTAGGGTTTCTTGTGTTCCTGCCTTAATAGATCTCGATTCCAGTAATTGATCATGAAATTGACCTTGCAGATAGGTAGAGTTTTGTATTAGCTTTCCATTGATACCAAAATCCCCTTATTTGGAGTCCAATTGCATTAGTTATGATCATTTTAGTGTAACCCTATCCAAACCCTAGCTCCCGGTGTTCACCGGACGCGGCAGGGATGACCGGCGTAGACCCAGAGATGGGCGGTCTTACGATAGACCGTCCAACTCCAGCCCACCTTTTGACCAATTTTGACCCTAGCATGCCCTTATATAAACGGTTTTTCAAGAACCACTCATCCCAGGTTGAACGGTTCCTAAGGAACCACATATCTGATATAAGGTCCAGAATGGACCACATATACTTATACGGTCCTTTACTGGCCGCACAACCCAGGGATGGGCGGCCCTGCCAGGACCGCCCAACCCCTTGGGCGGCCCAGATAGAGCCGCCCAACTACTTGGGCGGCCCAGGGAGAGCCGCTCAACTCCCTGAGGACAGTTTGAACCCCGTTCAGCCCCCGTTCAGCCCCGTTAAGCCTGATAGTTGTGCGGTTCACCGAGAACCGTTTATCTACCCAGTAATTGACTTAGTAATTATTATGATGCATCCATTTTAGTTTCAAATGACAATTTATAATTAGAAACCCATGGACGGCCCCTGAGGAACCGTCCATCTCCCTGTGTCACAGAGTGACCCCTGTTCGGCCCCGGAATGCCCAGTAAGTTGTACGGTCCATATAGAACCGTTTATCCCCACAGAGAGTGACTTAATTTATGTTCTAATGCATTCATTTGCATGTCATTAAGGGTAATTAGTGAAATAGAAACCCATTTAATAACTGTTTAAATATGCAACTAAATTTCTGATTATTGCTTGTCATTCGTGCCTACGCGACTTACGCGAACTCGTTATCATCTTAAATTATTTTCTTGGCATCTTGGATTAATATATAACCTAATCCCTGCTAAATTAGCTTGGCATTAGGATTAATATGACTGTTAACTTGCTGTTTAGCTGCTGTACTACAGTAGAACAGCATGTTTAACTTTCCCACTTTATGCGAAGCCGATTGGCCGATTAGCGTACTAGTCTCGGTTTTACCCCCGGAAACTCTATCCGGCGGTCTTACCGTCATCTTGGAACATCATTATAATCATGATTAGAACCTGGTTAACACCAGCATACCCTGTTTTGTGAGCTTAAACCGCTGGTTTAAGTCTTGGATCAAATAGAGGCATGCGCGGTTATCATGTGACCGCATAACCTCTTAGGCGGGCCGATCGTGACCGCATATCTTTATACGGCCCAGTATGGACCGTATATTTCGTTCTTGGGCCTTAATGTCTTCTGGACATGAGCGGCCTATATTGCACTATTCTTACCTTAGGGCGGCCTGCTGTCAGCCGTTCGTTTCTTGCCCTCACGGGTTGAGTTTCAGCCCAGTTCTTGTATGTACGGTCCTGTATGAACCGTAGATATCCTTCAAGCGGTTCTGTTACGACCGCACATCTCTTGGAGATGAGTTTGACCGTGTTTTGTACTCTTGAATCCAAGGACAAGGTTAGTCCTTTAAATCTGAACTTATGGCAGAAATTCCTCTGATTAATTGGCCATTAAAATTGATTGAATGTCTGGACGGATGGGACGTTGGGCCCAGTAAATCAATGCCATCGCATCATAAGGGCCCGGTCTGGTCCTGGGGAGAGCGCCCGAAAGTTAGTGAGCCCATGGGATGTTAATGACAAGGTGGGGCATTGCACCGAAGTACTTGCCTGAGTGTTGGCGTCTACGACAAAAATATCTTGTACTTGTTACTTGTTACTTGATCATACTTGGTTAGATGTTTAAAATACTTGCTTGTTGGCCAATTCCTTACTCATATCTCATTGTTATATCTCCTGTAGTAAATTCTTGTATCTGTTATCCTTGATAATCATTATCAATTGTATTTCTTGACCTTGCAAGATCTTGTTATTACCGTTGTTTATTGCATTATCGTTTGTAGCATGATATTTTGAAAATGTAATTAAACTGTTAATCACTTATACATGTCTGTTATTTCCTACTGAGCGTTAGCTCACACCCCGTTGTTTCCCCCTTTCCAGGCTTCTCAGGTGACGCGCTTACCGACGGGGAAGGGCAGGAGTGATGTCTTGAGTGTATCAGTTCTAGTGTGTTAGCGGTGTACTTATTGTTTGTTGTGTTTGGAGATCATTTAGTTTCAGTTGTTGTTGAGTCTTAGTGGTTGTTATTCCAAGTTGTATTAAGTTGCATTTGAGATTATTGTATCAGTTTGGTTGTTTAATGATCATTTAGTATTTCCTTTCCATAGCACTTGTGTATTTAGATTAGTTCTCTCTCTTTCCTGCTTGCCTCTGACTGTACGTCCCGATATTTCCGCCTTGTTCGGGGCGTGACAGTTAAGTTGGTATCAGAGCCTAGGTTTCACATTCCTAGGTTTTCTTAAGTTCTTAAGTTCTAGATTTTCTAAGTTCTTGCATGGCATCCCAATAACCCGGTATATCAAAAGATGTTGTCCGAACGTTAGGCTACGCCTATCGGAAGGTCGCATACTTGCGCGAGTGGTCTTCGGATCGGTTATCTCCGCCAGGTACCGAGTTTTGGTTGTGTCTAGGTGCATTAGACCCCTAATCTTGTTAAAGTCTAGGACCTGACCTGGTGAGAATGGGTAGAAACTTGGGTTAAGTTCGTTTCTTAATCGTGTAATTATCCATCTTGATTAAACCTAAGTAATCTATTTCTCGTGTAGATGGCAGCTGATCGCGCCGAATGGAGGAACCTGCAGCGCACGGTTCAAGGCCTTACCCAGGCCCTTCAGCAAGTGGCTCAGGCAGGAGCGGCACCACATGGCACCGGTGATCTATACCGGAACTTCCGCGGAATGAATCCGCCTAGATTCGCGGGTTCGACCGACCCCGACCAAGCCGAGCACTGGCTAGATGAGATGGCGAGAATATTTGAAGTTATGCAATGCACCAACCAGGAGCGTGTCCTTCTCTCGACATTTCAATTGGAGCGTGATGCACGTACTTGGTGGGATTCTATCAAGGCGACTCTCGGTGATCATCAGGTTACGTGGGAGGAGTTCGAGGAATTTTTCAACGGCAAGTATTTTTCTGACCGAGTGCAAGAGAAGAAAGCGGCAGAGTTCGCGGCTTTGAAGCAACGAGGTTTGTCCGTGGCGGAGTATGAGGCTCAATTTGCACGGCTTTCTCGATATGCTATACACCTTATTTCCACCGAGAAAATGAAGGCGAAGCGTTTTCTCAACGGACTGAAGCTGCATTATATCAACCAACTGGCACCAATGGAGATTTCCACTTATTCCGAGATGGTGAGAAAGGCTCAAGTTTTGGAAGATACCCTCGAAATGACGGAGAGAATCCGTGGAAGCGGTGCGAAGAAGGAGCAACCTACGGGTTCCCGGATTATCAAACCCGGGTATATTAAGAAGAGGCATGTTAGTGGACCTAGTTCGTGGAGCGGGTCCGGATCATGGAAAGGCAAGATGCCGAAGTATGAAGATAAGAAGCCTGGCCCTATGGTTCCGTTTAAGGGCATATGCAAGTATTGTGATCGTCCAGGTCACAAGGTGGAGGAATGCTGGCGCAAGCTGGGCGCCTGTTTGCGATGTG
Source organism: Amorphophallus konjac (assembly GCA_022559845.1). Taxonomy (NCBI): domain Eukaryota; kingdom Viridiplantae; phylum Streptophyta; class Magnoliopsida; order Alismatales; family Araceae; genus Amorphophallus; species Amorphophallus konjac. The sequence goes on along the minus strand of JAHNEJ010003422.1, from coordinate 129,152 downwards.
GAAGCAAAGAGCACCGTATCCCCAACTGTCCTTTGATAGCGGAGCAAACAACACCGGCAAAACCGCAAGTCTTCAAGAAACCGCAAGGGAAGCTCCAAGCTTTGTATGCAGAAGAAGCGGAAACAGCCGAAGATGGTGGACTCGTCGAAGGTACTCTTATTATACTCGACAAGCCAGCATTTGTTCTTTTTGATACTGGTGCAACACATTCCTTTATTTCTCAGAGTTTTGCTAAGTCATTATCTATGGAACCGGTTATGATGGATACTCCGTTAGTGATTTCAACCCCTATTGGCACTAGAACAGCAATCCAACATTTCTATCCTTCTAGTAAGGTTTTGATTGGTGAGCAGAACTTTCCAGCTGATTTAATTTGCATGGATATGAAGGATTATGATGTAATCCTAGGAGCAGATTGGTTGGCTCGACATGAGGTTGACGTTCATTGTAGTTCTAGCTCTGTGTCTTTTACTAGACACCCTGGACTTTCTTTTGTGGGAGTTAAGCACCATAACTCCGTACCGCTTATTTCGGCTCTTCGAGCTGATAAGCTGGTGAGGCGAGGATGTGAGGCTTTTCTAGCCTTTATCTGTGCAACCCCTGAGCAGCAGATTGAGATCAAGGACATTCCTATTGTCCGAGATTTTTCTGATGTCTTTCCAGAGGAATTACCAGGACTTCCTCCTGAGCGGGAAGTTATCTTCTCTATTGACCTCTTTCCGGGCACATCTCCTATTTCCAAGGCTCCTTACCGTATGTCTCCTGCGGAACTGAGAGAGTTGAAGCAACAGTTGATGGAGTTACTCGAGAAGGGCTTTATTCGTCCTAGTACGGCTCCGTGGGGAGCCCCTGTATTGTTTGTTCGGAAGAAAGATGGCTCGATGAGATTATGCATCGATTATCGGCAGTTAAACCAGTTGACTGTCAAGAACAAATATCCACTGCCGAGGATTGATGAGTTGTTTGACCAGATAGCGGGAGCTCAATATTTCTCTAAGATCGATCTTCGATCTGGATATCACCAGTTGCGGATTAAGGAGGAGGATATCCATAAATCAGCTTTTCGCAGCAGGTATGGTCATTTTGAATTTGTCGTTATGCCTTTTGGTCTAACGAATGCTCCGGCAGCTTTCATGCAGTTGATGAACAATGTATTTCGGCCCTACCTTGATCAATGGGTTGTGGTATTTATTGATGACATCTTGATCTATTCCAAGAGTGAAGTGGAGCATGCTGAACATCTGATGATGGCATTGCAGTTATTGAGAGATCATCAACTTTATGCCAAGTTTAGTAAGTGTGAATTCTGGTTGCAAGAAGTGTCCTTTCTCGGACATATTATCACCAATGAAGGTATTTCTGTGGATCCTTCGAAGGTTGAGGCAGTGAAGAATTGGGAGCAGCCTACCAGTGTGACGGAAGTTAGAAGTTTTCTTGGCCTGGCAGGTTATTATCGAAGGTTTATCCAGGATTTCTCTAAGATTGCGGTACCTATGACAAGGTTAACCCGCAAGGAGAACAAGTTTGATTGGTCAGACGATTGCCAGCGAAGCTTTCAGACTCTAAAGGATTGTTTGACTACTGCACCTATATTGGCTTTACCTTCTGGTGAAGGAGGATTTGTCGTTTATACTGATGCTTCAGGAATTGGCTTAGGCTGTGTACTCATGCAGCATGGGAAGGTGATTGCCTACTCTTCTAGGCAGTTGAAGAAGCACGAGGAGAATTATCCTGTTCATGATTTGGAACTTGCAGCAGTCGTCTTTGCTTTGAAGATATGGAGGCACTACCTGTATGGAGAATCTTTTACGGTATTTTCAGACCATAAGAGTTTGAAGTATTTGTTCTCTCAGAAGGAACTCAATATGCGGCAGCGCAGATGGTTGGAGTATTTGAAGGACTTCGACTTTTCTATTGAGTATCATCCTGGCAAAGGCAATGTTGTGGCAGACGCATTAAGCCGGAGGCCAGTAGCTAGATTGTCAAGTCTCATGTTGCAAGAATGGAAGTTACTGGAACAGTTATCTAGTCTGGATCTTAATATTGACAATGATCGGGTTTTGATTGCTCAGATTCAACTTAAACCTGAATTATTGATGAAGATCAAGTCCTTGCAAGATAATGATCCCGAGCTGGTACAGATCAAGGGAAGCTTGAGCAGCAGACCTGATTTCGGGTTGGCTGATGATGGTAGATTATTATTTAAAGGCAGAACTTGTGTACCTGATGAAGCTACAGTAAAGAACAAGATTCTTGAGGAAGCTCATAGATCCAGATACACCATTCATCCCGGAGGCACTAAGATGTACAGAGATTTGAAGCGATCCTTTTGGTGGATGAATATGAAGAGGGAAATCGCTGACTTCGTAAGTAAATGCTTAGTTTGCCAACAAGTTAAAGCTGAGCACTTCAGACCAGCAGGGAAATTGAAACCACTCGACATACCCCAATGGAAGTGGGAGAGTATTGGCATGGATTTCATCATGGGTATGCCTAGAACTCGTGGTGGATTTGATGCAATTTGGGTGATTGTTGACCGACTGACAAAGTCAGCCCATTTCTTGTCCATTAAATCTAAATGGACAGTTGATGTTCTAGCAGCTTTGTATTTGAAGGAAGTGGTGAGGTTGCATGGTATTCCAGTGAATATAGTATCTGATCGAGACCCTAGATTCACTTCTCATTTCTGGAAGGGACTACAAGAGTCTTTGGGTACTCGTCTGAATTTCAGCACGGCATTCCATCCGCAGACAGATGGGCAGACGGAGAGAACCAATCAGATAGTGGAAGATATGCTGCGGGCATGTATGATTGACTTTGGTGGTACTTGGAATGAGCATTTGGCACTAATTGAATTCGCCTACAATAACAGCTATCAGTCTAGTATCCAGATGGCTCCATTTGAAGCCTTGTATGGCAGAAGTTGTCGTTCCCCGTTGTGTTGGGACGAGGTAGGTGAGAAACAGTGGCTTGGACCGGATCTTGTCTCAGAATCTTCACAGAACATCCGCATTATCCGGGACCGGTTACAAGTGGCTCAATCAAGACAGAAGAGCTATGCCGACAACAGGAGGAGAGCATTGGAATTTCAGGTTGGCGAGCATGTATTCTTAAAGGTCTCTCCGACGAGAGGGATCCGAAGATTTGGCATTCATGGCAAGCTGAGTCCGAGATACATTGGTCCGTTCGAGATTCTAGATAGAGTGGGAGAGGTGGCATACAGGCTGGCCTTACCGCCTCAATTGTCTGGCGTGCACAACGTCTTCCATATTTCTATGTTACGGAAGTATGTGTACGACCCCACTCATGTTATACATCATGTGGATTTCGAGCTGAAGGAGGATCTGACCTACGAGGAAAGACCGATAAAGGTTCTGGACCGGAAGCAACAGCAACTCCGGAATCGTTCAATACCGATGGTCAAGATTCAGTGGAGTCGGCGTGGGACCGAAGAAGCTACGTGGGAGTCTGAAGAGACTATGCGGAAGCGGTATCCCGACTTATTCTAGGTGAGCGATCTCTATCCCTACTCGCAGTGTTAGTGCAGTGAATTTGGAGGACCAAATTCCTTTAAGTAGGGGAGGGTGTAAGACCCCGAATTATTTTATTAGATTTAATATATTTATTTAGCTCTTGTTAATTAAGAATTTGCATTTTTATGGATTTAATAATTGAAATTCGGATTTATTAATATTTAATTCCTTAGAAATAGAATAATGATAATTTCGACCACTCTATAAAAATTCAGAAAAATAGTAAACAGGTTAAGGTCGATGTAGATTGCAATTTTATCTTCTGGCTTTGGGTCATTATAAATCCGTGGTGGGATCTATTTAGAGATTAAGCCCTTAATTGCACACTTTTTGACCCAAACCTAACCTTGGATTAAAACACGAAATTAAGGCTCAATTCTCGACCAAATGAGCTCAAACCAGAGCCAAATGAACGGTGAGGATCTAAGGATCAAAAGCCCCCAATAAATTTAGCGAAAACCTAACCCTAGGCGGCGCTCTCGGCCGCGTTTGCTCAAGTCAACAATCACGGTGCCGTTTCTAACACGTCTCTTCCACGGCCGAATACTCCCAGCACAGAACTCTCCAGAAGGCCTATGAGCTATACATAGAAAGCTCTACGAGTCCTCTTTCTTTTGGTTGCTGTGGTGTCGGCAGAGGATCCAGATCTGGGGAGAATTCCGGCGATCTTTGTAGGTGTGTTGGCAGGCCGTCGACTTCCATCTTCCTCCCTTGTTTCTTCAATTAAGGTAGGCATTCTCAACCAAAACTTGATCATGAGTATAGGAAATTGATCCTCTCGACGAGATCTATCCATTGGGACTGAAAGCCCCAATTTTTATCAGGTGTGTAGAGAGCAGTCGAGGCTTTTCTGAAGGGTATTCTAGTTCGTTCTTCATTTCTAGCCCCGTTTTCAATCTTCGATTCAGGTAGGTGTAACAGACCAAACTTAAATTAACTTATATGATATGATAAGCATGATCTTAGCTTTCATTTAACGTAGAAAGCCCTATGTTTAATGAAGCATGTGTAGAGAATTTCTAGTTATAGTAACAGCATGTTTTAGACCTAGTTTGATGTGTTCTTGATGTGTTCATCCGAATTGATTTATGCTTTCAAAGTATTAATCTTAATCCTCATGAACCATATCTTATATGGTTGGATTCACCATCGAAGTAGCTTTCATTTGAGCCAAGAATCCCCAAATTTCATTCTGTATGTAGAGAGAATTTAACGTTTTAGTCACAGCATGTCAGAATTAGGGTTTCTTGTGTTCCTACCTTAATAGATCTCGATTCCAGTAATTGATCATGAAATTGACCTTGCAGATAGGTAGAGTTTTGTATTAGCTTTCCATTGATACCAAAATCCCCTTATTTGGAGTCCAATTGCATTAGTTATGATCATTTTAGTGTAACCCTATCCAAACCCTAGCTCCCGGTGTTCACCGGACGCGGCAGGGATGACCGGCGTAGACCCAGAGATGAGCGGTCTTACGATAGACCGTCCAACTCCAGCCCACCTTTTGACCAATTTTGACCCTAGCATGCCCTTATATAAACGGTTTTTCAAGAACCACTCATCCCAGGTTGAACGGTTCCTAACGAACCACATATCCTGATATAAGGTCCAGAATGGACCACATATACTTATACGGCCCTTTACTGGCCGCACAACCCAGGGATGGGCGGCCCTGCCAGGACCGCCCAACCCCTTGGGCGGCCCAGATAGAGCCGCCCAACTACTTGGGCGGCCCAGGGAGAGCCGCTCAACTCCCTGAGGACAGTTTGAACCCCGTTCAGCCCCCGTTCAGTCCCCGTTAAGCCTGATAGTTGTGCGGTTCACCGAGAACCGTTTATCTACCCAGTAATTGACTTAGTAATTATTATGATGCATCCATTTTAGTTTCAAATGACAATTTATAATTAGAAACCCATGGACGGCCCCTGAGGAACCGTCCATCTCCCTGTGTCACAGAGTGACCCCTGTTCGGCCCCGGAATGCCCAGTAAGTTGTACGGTCCATATAGAACCGTTTATCCCCACAGAGAGTGACTTAATTTATGTTCTAATGCATTCATTTGCATGTCATTAAGGGTAATTAGTGAAATAGAAACCCATTTAATAACTGTTTAAATATGCAACTAAATTTCTGATTATTGCTTGTCATTCGTGCCTACGCGACTTACGCGAACTCGTTATCATCTTAAATTATTTTCTTGGCATCTTGGATTAATATATAACCTAATCCCTGCTAAATTAGCTTGGCATTAGGATTAATATGACTGTTAACTTGCTGTTTAGCTGCTGTACTACAGTAGAACAGCATGTTTAACTTTCCCACTTTATGCGAAGCCGATTGGCCGATTAGCGTACTAGTCTCGGTTTTACCCCCGGAAACTCTATCCGGCGGTCTTACCGTCATCTTGGAACATCATTATAATCATGATTAGAACCTGGTTAACACCAGCATACCCTGTTTTGTGAGCTTAAACCGCTGGTTTAAGTCTTGGATCAAATAGAGGCATGCGCGGTTATCATGTGACCGCATAACCTCTTAGGCGGGCCGATCGTGACCGCATATCTTTATACGGCCCAGTATGGACCGTATATTTCGTTCTTGGGCCTTAATGTCTTCTGGACATGAGCGGCCTATATTGCACTGTTCTTACCTTAGGGCGGCCTGCTGTCAGCCGTTCGTTTCTTGCCCTCACGGGTTGAGTTTCAGCCCAGTTCTTGTATGTACGGTCCTGTATGAACCGTAGATATCCTTCAAGCGGTTCTGTTACGACCGCACATCTCTTGGAGATGAGTTTGACCGTGTTTTGTACTCTTGAATCCAAGGACAAGGTTAGTCCTTTAAATCTGAACTTATGGCAGAAATTCCTCTGATTAATTGGCCATTAAAATTGATTGAATGTCTGGACGGATGGGACGTTGGGCCCAGTAAATCAATGCCATCGCATCATAAGGGCCCGGTCTGGTCCTGGGGAGAGCGCCCGAAAGTTAGTGAGCCCATGGGATGTTAATGACAAGGTGGGGCATTGCACCGAAGTACTTGCCTGAGTGTTGGCGTCTACGACAAAAATATCTTGTACTTGTTACTTGTTACTTGATCATACTTGGTTAGATGTTTAAAATACTTGCTTGTTGGCCAATTCCTTACTCATATCTCATTATTATATCTCCTGTAGTAAATTCTTGTATCTGTTATCCTTGATAATCATTATCAATTGTATTTCTTGACCTTGCAAGATCTTGTTATTACCGTTGTTTATTGCATTATCGTTTGTAGCATGATATTTTGAAAATGTAATTAAACTGTTAATCACTTATACATGTCTGTCATTTCCTACTGAGCGTTAGCTCACACCCCGTTGTTTCCCCCTTTCCAGGCTTCTCAGGTGACGCGCTTACCGACGGGGAAGGGCAGGAGTGATGTCTTGAGTGTATCAGTTCTAGTGTGTTAGCGGTGTACTTATTGTTTGTTGTGTTTGGAGATCATTTAGTTTCAGTTGTTGTTGAGTCTTAGTGGTTGTTATTCCAAGTTGTATTAAGTTGCATTTGAGATTATTGTATCAGTTTGGTTGTTTAATGATCATTTAGTATTTCCTTTCCATAGCACTTGTGTATTTAGATTAGTTCTCTCTCTTTCCTGCTTGCCTCTGACTGTACGTCCCGATATTTCCGCCTTGTTCGGGGCGTGACAGGGCTACTCTGCTGGGCCGGACCTAAGGAATTATCTAGTGGGCCTCGCTCTCACCGTTCTCACTTCTCCCACGGTCGCTCGGCTGTCTTGACCCTCTGGACCGAGCTTACTTTTGCCTGCCCACTGTGATTCTTCTCGGAACCAATCAGACTGTGAGAAAGACTTGCTGCACACTTTGGATGTGCAGTGTCTTTATTTTTTTATTTTTAAAATATTTTTAGAGTGATTCATAAGTTATCTTAATTTAGAGTATAAATCATGTCACAATTTAATTATTTAAAAATAAAAATAAAATAAATAAATTAAAAAATAAAATTAATATTATTTATTTAATTTAATTTTTTATTTTTATATGATCTAATAGTGACGTGATTTATACGCAAAGTTAAAATATTTTGAAGATCACCCTAAATTTTTTTTAAAATATAAAATTAAAGATATTACACATCTCAAATATGCAACACACCGCACCGGAGATGCAACGAGACTTTCTCTCACGCGGTTACTTGTCACCCTCTCTTTTTCTTTCTCCGTCCTCCTTTCTTAAGAACAGAAAATGAATGCACCAGAGTTTGATGTATTGAGAAGTCTCTCAGTTCTCTTGTCCGTGGAAAATTAATTGTTCACTCCGGTACATAGCCATAAAAATTATTTTAAATATTATCTAATTTCAAAGTATCTTCCGACTGTAATCCCCTGAACGTAATATTTGATGTAGATGTAATCTACAGCTTCGTTACAAATAATATAAGTGAAAATAAAAGAGTTTTTTTGCATGCAATTTATTGATAAAAATATCATTATTAAATAATATTAATAAATATGTTTTATTTTTAATTAAATATTATAAAAATATCATCGCGACGAACTTCTGTCCGAAAGACAAAAATTTCACAAAGATCTTACTATTACCGTTGGTTGGTCGTGAAACGACGAAATGACCTCGGTGGCTGTCGGAGAGAAAGGGAGAGGGTGGGAGTGGACCGTGGGAAGAGAGAGAGAGAGAGAGAGAGGAATGCCGACCTCCCCGGCGTCTCCGGCGAGCATCAGAGGTAAGTGGGGGATCAGGGACAATGCCCCCTGGCCGAGCGAAGCAAGCCGCTTACCCAGACCAGATCTCCTCCCGCGATCTCTGCAGTCCACGGCCACTCCTCCTTTGGGATTCACGATTCCAGTATCCGCACCCAGGTCCGACCGGCGGGGAAGGATGCCGGCCTTACCGGCAGTGGCGGCCGGGGACGGCAACGGAGGCTCCCCCCAATCCCCATTCTCCGTGCCCTTCCCCCTTCTTCCCCATTGCAGGTTCTCTCCTTTCCCTCCCCTTCCAATTGACTTCAGCTAGTTACGCCATCTCCTCTCGCGGCCACCGTTTTTCCCTTCTCCCATCCGCCGGCACCATCGTATCCTCTTCCCTCACCCCCTCCCGGCCAGTGTTGCCGTCAACACCCCCCCCCTCACCTTCCCCTTCCATCGCGACACCTCTCCCCTCGTCCCCTCCACTGATGCCGCTGAGTTCGCCTCCCCAACCTCCTCCCACCCATCCTGCCAGCGTCGCTGAAGTCACCTCGCCGCCCATCCCCTTCTTCCCACTGCCAAGGGCATCGTGTTCCCCTTCCTCACCTGTCCCCTGTCCAGCCAGCGTCACCGTCGACACCCCTCCCCCTCCACCTTCCCCTTCCACCTCACTGGCTACCCTCCTCCCTCCCCGATTCAGCCAGCGTCACCGTCCACATCCCTCCCCCTCCACCGTCAACCTTGCTGGCTACCCTCCTCAATCCCCTGTTTCTTCACCATTCGAGTAAAGTAATCAGATAGTTGTTAATATATATATTTAAAAATAATATTTTTATTATTTTTTAATAAACATCTACATTTGAAAATCTCGAAAAAAGTCTAATAAGCCTAATGTAAAAAGGAGCAGTACAGATACATAAAAAAAAAGTATAGACTGTTGACCGGGAGAGATTCAAAAGGAAGAGAGATGAATATTATGTTAAAAGGTGCAGGGTTTTTATTTTTCTCTTTTTGTTGTATTACGTCGATGTGGATCAATTAGAAGCTGACTTGTATTATTTATATTAGTTTATTCTTAAATTAAAATATGTTAAAAATTAATTGTAACATTATTATCAAAAATATATTATTTATTTATTAAAGTGAAAACGAACGAAGCAAATGGGGAGCGAATCTTCTGCAGATACGGTCACCTTTTCTCGCTGCTTAAATCAACCCCACGTTTCCGCCGTCCCTCCCCACATCCCACACCCCCCACGGCCCCACATACCAGGGTTTGTCGGATCGATCGTCCCGACCGTCCCGATTTTATGACGGGACGGGACAGTATTGTCCTGCTCCGTCCCACTCTATCTCGTAAGATATATATATATGTATATATGTATAAGGGATTTTTACATATATACCCTCATAAATATGTATATTTACATTTATACCTTTAATCTAAGCATATTATCATATATACCCTTGATTTAGAAGAAATGCTGCGATTATGCTCTTATAGTTTGCTACCGTCAACGGATGATGAATATTCCGTGGAATATGCTATCTACATGTATGAAATGTCTAAAACGCCCTTCTTCGTGAAGAGAGAGACAGTGAGAGCCCTCCCCCTCTCGTTACTGCCGCCGTCCCCTCCCCCATCTCGCATCACTGAGCCCTCTCCCCCTCACCGCCGGCAGACCTTCCCCCACCCCCCCTTCACACCGTTGGCTCCCCCCCTCCCCCTTCCTCTCACCCGAGCCTCCCCTCTCTGTCACCGCCGACACCCCCGCTGCTGGCTCCCCCTCTCCCCGTCATTGTCGGCATCCCCTACCCCCTCTCCCCCATATCGTAGCAGAGCCCCCCTCTCCCTCACCGTCGGCACCCCTTCCCCCACCCCCCACCACACCGTCACCTCCCCCCTCTCCCCCATATCGCAGCAGAGCCCCCCTCTCCCTCACCGCCGGCATCCCTTCCCCCACCCCCCCACTACACCGTCACCTCCCCCCCTCCCCCTCCCCCTTCCTCTCACCAGAGCCCCCCCTCTCCCTCACCGCCAACAGACCTTCCCCCACCCCCCCTTCACACCGTTGGCTCCCCCCCTCCCCCTTCCTCTCACCGAGCCCCCCCTCTCTGTCACCGTCGGCACCCCCGCTGTTGGCTCCCCCTCTCCCCGTCACTGTTGACATCCCCTAACCCCTCTCCCCCATATCGCAGCAGAGCCCCCCTCTCCCTCATCACCGGCACCCCTTCCCCCACCCCCCCACCACACCATCACCTCCCCCCCTCCCCCATATCGTAGCAGAGCCCCCCTCCCCCATATCGCAGCAGAGCCCCCCTCTCCCTCACCGCCGATACCCCTTCCCCCCCCCCCACCACACCGTCACCTCCCCCCTCCCCCTTCCTCTCACCCGACCACCCACCAAGAGGACTCTAAGAGGGCAGAAGATGAGTGACACGAGCACCCGACAATCTAGTGTGAGACGTTCACTAAATATGGTGGAGTGTTACGATATGCCAGAATGTTATTGTCGAAAGAGGTGCAGGGTATACATCTTGAATCAGGAAACAAGTAGAGGGCGAAAGTTCTATCGGTGTGCCGGTTGGAAGGTATGCGGTTCACAATTTGGTTGATGAAATGTCCCTGAGAACTTTGACACCATCAATTTCAAACTAACAGGACAAGGTAATGTGCTTATTTGCAGGAGGACAATTGCTGTGATTTTTTTGTCTGGGTTGATGATGCACATCATAATACCGTCGACTTGAAGCATCAGTTAAATTCCATGGAGTCATTGCTTGAGAAGAAGTTAGTGAAGGGGCGTGATCTCGCGCGGCTCCTGAGCTGGGAGGATGATCACCGAACAGTGAACTGTAAAGAAAGGGAAGCGGATCAGGGGGCCCAGGGAAGGTTCCCCGGGGAAAATCCTCCGATGCTTAAGTTAGTAGAGCAATGGTGGAAGATATGGAGGGAGGTAGAAAGAGGTGCACGAGATCTCCCTACACCAAGGTGGTGAAGTGGTTCCAGCTCAGGGAGTTTTATGCGTGTATTGCCCTTACCTTTCATTGGAGGGAGTCCCAGGTATATATATAGTGCACTGGCTTTATGAGTCCCGTAAGCTGAGGGGTTTCAGGCGGGCGTTACGTCCTCAACGTGGGATCTTTACGTCCTCATCGTGGGATCTTTATGACCTTGAGGGATCACGGGCCTCTTATCCTCATAAACTCCTGCTCATAAAGGGTTCTCAACGGCAGTATGGATAAGCAATCGTCGGTCGTCCTGAGCATAAAAGGTGCCAACCCTATCCGGGCGATAGGCATAGCTCGGATGAGGATAGGTCGAGTGGGCGCTGAGCGCCTGCCCTTATCCCGGCCAGGGGATAGATCGGGTACGGGTCTTTCTCCGACTTGGCCGACGCTAGGGCCTTCCGAGCCTAAGGGCCGCCGAGGAAGGGTGTGATCCCGAGTGAACTTATTGGGCTTTTTATCCTAAGTGGGCCCTACGGGGCTGTGACTTGGAATGAGCTGGGCCTCGTTTGGTCCTGATGGACCTAGTTCAGCTGCTCTTAGATGGGCTACAGAAATCCCCCTCTCCACTTGTCCCCCTCCTACTCTCGAGCTTTAGTAAGCTCGGAAGAGTAGCTGTTTGGGGTTTTAGACCAGCGTGACTTAGGTGGGTGGAGATCTGGCGGCGCTAGTAAGCCACGTGCCGTGGTCGCCTGGCCCTTAATAATGATGATCCTAACGGATTTTAACTGAAGGGGCCCCCTTTTCTCGGAGGTCGGAACGACGCGCCGTCTTCCGCGTGGGAATATAGGCGTTGTGCGCTTGCCGTTGTTACAGACTTCCTCCGTCTTTAGGGTTTGGCTCGCCTTCGCTTTGAGCTCTTTGATGCGCCTTGAGGACACGACGGAAGAGCAGAGGCTTGCAGCGGTGTTTCCGGAGTTGGAGAAGATAACCGCGGAGGCAGTCCGGCGGCTTCCCCTTCCCCTGGAATCTTCGGGGTCCCGAGATCGCCTTTCCTCAAACTCTTCTCCGGATTCCATGGCGGACCACCGTTCGGATGTTGAGGAGTGGGAGGACGAGCCAGTGGTGAAGGCGCCAGTCCCAAACTGTAGTGAACTGGGGGAGGCGGATGTGAGAAGGCTGCAGCACCAATATCGCCTGCCCCACAAGTTGTGCTTTGCCGCGGCCTCTCCATACGAGACGAGCTTGGACTCTCGTACATGCCATATCTGTACTTTCCTTCTGTCGTAGAAGGGTGGGTTCCGCCTTCCCTTATAACCTTTCATTCTTCAGCTTCTCAATTTTTTCCTGTTGGCGCCCATTCAGTTGGTAGCCAATTCTTATCTTCTTCTTTCCGCCTTCCGCATTCTCTGCCGCCAGTGTGGAGTTCCCCCTTCCTTGGACCTCTTTCACTATTTCTTTGAGTTGAAAGCACATCCTTCGGCCGGGAAGGGTTTCTATTTCATCCAGGCGAGGCGGAATAGGAGTTGTATCTCCTTGGCTGCGAAGGATTCTTCGCATAAGGGGTGGAAAACTCAATTCTTCTGGGTGGGGATTTGTTCGGTGGAGGAAACCTGGAAATGTCCAGTAATCCCCAATTTCCACCCGAATATCCCTCCCAAGCAGGATGAGTTCCCTCCTCATGTGGAGGAATATGCGATTGTCTTGCTGAAGCACCGCCAATCCACAGAAGAGTTGATTACCCTAGAGAACGTCGAGCGGTGCCTCCTTACGAGGCTGCATCCGTCTGGCTCAGGTGCCACAAGTTAGACTCTTCTCTGGATGCCGGGTCCATTTTTCTTTTTCCGACCTTGTCTTCCTTTTTGTGTAGACACCAGGCGGCCGACTTTGGAGGAGGCCGCGGAGGTGATCGAGCTTGGCGATGACTCGGCTGGTGATGAATCTGCTGCTCCCACGGGTCGCTCCCGAGCCAGAGATAAGGGCAAGGGGGTGGCCCAGGGTGAATCCTCTAGGCCGCGAGGGTCCAAGCGCTAGGATCCCATGGAGGGCATGATCCGGGCCGCCGCGAAGGCCAGGAAGCGGGCCAAGAAAGCCGGGGTCGTGCTCGCAGTCGAAGGCGACCTTGCTGCATCTCGCCCCTCCGTCGAGCATGATGGGGCCGACCCTACCGGGTGGGCTCTCCCACCCACCGAGCAAGATGAGGCCGAGGAGGTTGGGGCTGCGTCTGCGGTCGGCGACGATGCTGGCTCGGCTCTTCCTCAGGTCGGAGCCGAGGGGGCCGGGGCTGCTCCTGCGACTGGAAACGGTGCTGGCCCGGCTCTCCCCTCGGTAGGAGTCGAGGGGGCCGTAGACGAGGCGGGGGAGGTAGGTAGTACTCTCTGTCCGCGGCCCTCGCGAGGGTTATGGAGGGCGGCCTGGTCCTGGCCCAGATGGGGGCCACTCTGGCAGAAGCGTACGCTCAGTCGGAGTCGGAGCGAGCGACCCTGGCCTGGACCCTTGGTGGGTCTGACAGGAGGTTGGCTCGGCTTGCCGAGGAGCGTGATGGGCTTTGGCTGGAGCTTTCCTCAGTCAGGGAGCTGGTGCGGTAGAGCCAGGTGGAGACCCGGGTGCTAACCGAGCAGCTAGCTAAGGCCCGCGAATCGCTCGAGAGGAAGAATAGACTTCTTGAAGAGGAGCGCCTTGTACGTGTTGAGCTGGATGGCCGGTGGGAGACCGAACGTGCAGAGCTGGTGGACCGAGCAGAGGAAGCCGAGCGCCTTCGGCGAGAGGCCGAGGCTGATCGGGCCGAGGCGGGGAAGCAGGCGGCGGAGGCCAAAAAGCGGACGACTGAGGCTGAGCGGAAGTTAGCCGAGACGGAGCGGGAGAAGGCCGAGCTCGCTGGTAAGGTGGGATCGGCCGGGGTGGAGGCTCTCGAGCAGTACAAATGCTCGGAGGCCTACCGAGTCGATCTTAAGGAGACTGCCCTTCCCTACTACGAGTCAGCACTTTGCCGGGGCATCCGCAAGGGGTTCAAGCAGGGCTACGACCGGGCCGTATCTTATGCCGAGGAGCAGGTGCCTGGGACAATCGATTTTCCATCCGGGCAATGCTACGACTCGGATCTGTCATCCTCCGGCTCTTCTGCTTCGACGTTGGAGGAAGAAGATCAGGAGGGCTCTTCGACCGAGGGGTCGCCAGCTCCGGACGTCCCGGGAGGGCACGCAACCGAGGCAGTTCCTACGCCGGTGGGGTCAGTGCCAGGGTCGGCCGTCGCCGAGGATGCCGGGGACAGACCGCCTGAGCATTCCACTTCCGAGCTTCAAGGTGGGCCAGAGGCCTAATGTATCCGCTTTGCTTTCTCTTTTTGTATACCTTTTTCCTTTTGAAGAAAAAACTTTCTCCGTTGTGTAGAAAAATAGATAATGCAATAGCGTTATGACAAAGAATTAACTGTTCCATATTGCATTGCCATATTTTGTTCAGCGTATCTGCAGTAGTTGGAAAGTGTCGATACTTTCTGCGTGGATCTCGCCTGATGGTTGGGTGAGCATCTGACAGGGTGTCTTTTCATTTTCTCACGCTTTGAATGCTTGGCCGCTTCGTGTGTCCCGTTGGGGCAGAAACGAGAAGTCTGAGGTGACCGTTCGTGGGGAGAGATCCCTTTGGCGTGTTTTCGAGGAGAGAATCATTTAAGGCAAAATAGCCTCCCTTCGCCTATAAAAGGTCTGAAGGGCGTCCCTTCCTCTCCACCACTTAGGGTTTTCCCTGACAGTCTGTCCTCATTCTTTCTTCACGTAGCGTTGTGCCGTTATATTTGGAGCATGGAAGACGCTCCGGAAGATGAAGCTGCCGATGACGGATGGCAGAGAGTCCTTGTTGCTTCGGGTTTGAAGGAGGTCCGACGGCCGGCGGACGGATTTGAAGAAGGTCCGACGTGCGGAGGCACGTCGTCTTCTTTTTATCAGTCTCGGCGGCGCTTGCGGGGGGGGGGGGGCAGATGGCGGACGGATGGAGGCATTAGGCATCCCTACCGCCCGTCCCTTCCTGCTCGCTCCATGGAGGGGAGGAGGAAGCCAGTTAAGCTCCCTCCTTCCCGGGCTTTCCCCTGCCTCCTCGTCTAGCTCTGCTAGTTTCTTTTTCCCTCTCGCAGCCTCTTTTTCCCTCTTTTGCTCTTCTCGTCATTTCTTTCACTCTTCGGAGGGTGCTTGCACTCTCTTCCTTCCAAAGAGTTGGCATGTTGGCGGGGAGGATGCTTTCATATGCATTCCCTCTCCCATTTCTCTTCCAAGTTCAACTTGGAAGGTGGCCTTCTCCTTTCTAATCCCTCTGTCACCTTTGTCCCGAGCTGCCCGAGCCAACGGAGTCGACTACCCTTTATCCGAGCCAGTTTCTACACGAGGCAGAGTCAGTGGCTGGATGCAGGAAGGTCAACTGAGTCAGCCGAGCGATGGGCTCATACGGTGGCGTCAGATATATTTTTTGCTTTTTTGACATGTATTTTCTCGGCTTCGGCCTTCGTGATGTACAAGCGAGTTGTTTGAATAAAAGAAAGGAGGCTTTTGTTTTATCTCATGTCGCTTACACAATGCTCGGTATTCAGAAGTATAACTTGCGTAGTGTAGTCGCGTTCCAGGTCCGAGGGATGAGCTCTCCTTCCATCGTGGATAGACGGTATGCTCCTTTTCCGAGCATCTCGACCACTCGGTAGGGGCCTTCCCAATTAGGGGATAACTTGCCCGCTGCCTCAAGTGGTCGAGAGACTTCGGCTTTCCTGAGGACGAAGTCTCCCGGTTGAAAGTGTCTATCTCAGACTTTGGCGTTGTAGTATCGAGTGAGGCGACATTGGTATTCCGTTGCTCGGAGGCTGGTAATCTCTCGGACTTCATCTGCTAGGTCAAGATTTTCGAGCAGTTTCTGGTCGTTTGCCTCGGACGAGAAGTAGATGACTCGGAGGGAGGGGTTGCTAATCTCCAACGGGATCACGGCCTCGGTACCGTACACCTGCTGAAAGGGACTTTCACCGGTTGCCGTTCTGGGAGTCGTTCTGTGTGACCAAAGTACGTTCGGTAATTTCTCAAGCCAACTGCCCTTGGCTTTACTGAGCCTAGTCTTGATGCCTTTTAAGATAGTCTTATTGGCATTTTCGACCAGCCCGTTAGCCTGAGGGTGGGCAACTGAGGTGAAGTGATTACAAATGCCCAGGTCGGCACATCTGTCTCGAAAATAACGAGAATCAAATTGCCGACCATTATCGCTTACTATAACCCGAGGGATGCAGTAACGACAGATGATCGACTTCCAGACGAAATTCCAGACGACTGTCTCGGTGATCCTTGCTGTGGCTTCGGTCTCGATCCACTTGGTGAAATAATCGATGGCGACGATAATGAACTTCTTCTGGGCCTGGGCCGTGGGGAATGGCCCGAGGATGTTGATTCCCCAGCGAGCGAAAGGATAAGGCTCTGCTAGGGTGATGAGCTCTGTTGCTGGCTAATGGACCAAGTGGTCAAATCACTGGCATCGGTCACAGTGTTGTGTGTAGGTCAAGCAGTCGCGCTGCAGAGTGGGCCACCAATAACCTAGCCGTAGCAAGATCATGGCGAGCGACCTACCTCCTAAGTGCGCTCCACACAGACCTTCATGAACTTCTTCGATCGCTCGGTTGGCTTCGTCAGTGCTGAGGCACTTCAAGAGAGGACCGGAGAAGGATCTCCGGTAGAGAGCGCCATCCAGAGTGACGAATCGCCGAACTTGGTACTTCAACCTTCGGGCTTCCCGAGAGTTGGGGGGCTCTTGAGAATCTTGGAGCCACGACAGGTACGGGGTACGCCAGTCGCTTGGGGAGGACGAGTCAACAGCTAGGAGCTTCGAATCGATGCTCGGCCGCTCTAGCTCCTCGAGAAAGACTGATCAAGTACCCTCGGGGTCAAGAGAGGAGGCCATCCGAGAGAGGGCGTCCGCTCGGGAGTTTTCCTCCCGAGCTATTCGGACTACCTCAAAACTGTCGAACTGTTGTGCCACGATTTTGACCAGCTGGTGGTATTTTACCATCGGTGCTTCTCGAGCTTCATAACCGTCGTTGACCTAGCTAGCAACCAGTTGGGAGTCAGTGTGAATTCTGACTCGATCAGCCCCCAACCTCCGGGCCATGCGGGCTCCCGATATGAGGGCCTCATACTCGGAAGCGTTGTTAGATGCTTGGAAGTTAAACTTCAGGGCGTACTGTAGCTCTGCTCCTTCGGGGGACTTCAGGAGGATCCCGGCGCCGCTTCCGGATGAGTTGGAGGATCCGTCGACGAACAGTTCCCAGGTCGGCCCGGGCGCGGACGAAGATCTTTCTTCAGTCGGGATGATGCTCTCGGCTATGAAGTAAGCGAGCGCCTGGCCTTTGATAGCGGAGCGAGGCCAGTACGATATATCGTAGGCGCCGAGCATGATGGCCCACTTGACGAGACATCCCGAGCATGATGGCCCACTTGATAGCCGAGCGAGGATCCTCTTCAATGGTTCGCCGGTCAGCATGGTGATGGAGTGCCCTTGGAAATAGGGTCAGAGGCGCTTAGTCAAGGTAACCAACGCTAGCACGAGTCTCTCAGTTGCGGGGTACCTTCTTTCAGCCTCATTGAGTACCTTGCTGGTGTAGTAGACCGGTCTCTCGACTCCCGAGTCATTTCTGACTAGGACCGAGCTAACTGTAGATAGAGTCGCCGAGAGATAGAGATGCAAGGTTTCACCTGGGACGGGCTTGGAAAGCACCGGGGGCGAAGCCAGGAACTCCTTAAGCTCAGCAAACGCTTTTTGGCATTCCTCGTCCCACGCGAATGTAGCAGATGCCATTTTAGGCCCCCTCAACAGTTTGAAGAAGGGTAGGCATCGTTCAGTCGCGCGGGACAGGAATCTGCTAAGCGCGGCAATGTGCCTGGTAAGGCGTTGAACATCTTTGATGCAGGTGGGTGGGCGCATGTCCAGGATGGCCTAGAGCTTGTCGGGGTTGGCCTCGATCTCACGCTGGGTGATTAAAAAGCCCAAGAATTTCTCGGACCTTACTCCGAAGGCGCACTTGGCAGGATTGAGCTTCATGTTGTACTTTAGGAGGGTGTCAAAGGTTTCAGCTTGGTCGGCGAAGTGGTCCTCGACCTTGGGGGTCTTCACGAGCATGTCGTCAATATAGGCCTCGACGTTCCGACCGAACTGTCTCTCGAACATATGATTGACCAGCCTTTGGTATGTGGCTCCAGCGTTCTTCAACCCGAAAGGCATCCGGGTGTAGCAGTATACGCCGAAGTCGGTGACAAAGGCGGTCTTCTCGATGTCTTCTAGATTCATTCTGATCTGATGGTAACCTGAATAGGCGTCTAGGAGGCTGAGTATCTCGTTGCCCGAGGTTGAATCAACCAGTTGGTCGATGCTCGGTAATGGATAGCAGTCCTTTGGAGTAGCCTTGTTCAAGTCGGTGAAGTCCACGCACATTCGTCACTTTCCCGAAGCTTTTGGCACCAGGACGATGTTAGCCAGCCATGTCAGGTACAGGACCGGTCTGAAAAGACCAGTCTTGTACCCCTTGGTGACTTGCTCCTTGATGATCGCCTACTTCTCTGGCACGTGCTTCCTTCTGCGTTGTTGCACGGCTTTGATGGTTGGATCGAGGTTGAGCTTATGCATCACCATCTCCTCTGGTATCCCAGGGAGTTGATCATCAGACCACGCAAAGACTCGGGCGTACGCGGAAAGAAACTCTTTGTATTACTGTTGGGCTTCAGATGTTAGGTCGGCTCCAATCTTTACTCCCAGGGTCGGGTCGTCGTTTAGAAAAACCGCTAGCAATTCGCCTCCAAGCTCGGCGGTTGCAGATTTTTCCTCGACTTTCCGGGGGCCCCTGTTCTTCCCATCCGGCCTTGTGGCTTCAATCGAGATATTGTAGCACCTTCTGGCCATGGCCTGGTTGCCTCGGACCTCCCCCAACCCATTTTTGGTGGGGAACTTCATCTTTTGGTGATAGGTAGAAGGCACTGCTTTCGTTCGGTTGAGGATTCCTCGACCGAAGATTGCATTGTATGCTATCATACCCTTGATCACTATGAAGTCCGCCATAACCGTAATGGTCTTGGGTGGGGTGCCAAGAGTAACCGACAGGCTGAGGGCTCCCTCGGGATAAGTGGCATGGCCATTGAACCCACACAGGGGGGTTCGGATCGGGCAGAGTTTAGATGGATCCCCCCCCATCTTAAGGAAACATTCATAGGATAATACATCGGGGGCACTTCCATTGTCAACTAGAACCTTGTCTACGTTACAATGGTTTATTGTGGCTGATATGACTAGGGCGTTGTCATGAGGGGTGGTCAGCCCTTCCAGGTCGCGGTCGGAGAAGATTATGACCTGAGGCTCACTTGGCGGGGCCTTGGGAGGCTCGATGGCTTGGCTCGCCCGCTCAGCATGACGCTTCCTTCCTCGGCCATTGTCTCCTCCTGATGCAGCTCCTCCGGCGATGATGTTGATATGGACCCCGCGAGGGGCGTTGTCGATTTCCTCTGGGGCGCCTCGGTCTTCCTTATGCCCTGCCATGAACCGGGATAGGTGTCCCTGGCGGACGAGGCGCTCGATCTCATCCTGGAGCTGATGGCAATCGCCGGTGTGATGCCCGTGATCGCTGTGGAACATGCAATGTTTGCTGCGATTGTGACTTTTCGACCTCATTGGCTCGGGTTGGCGGAGGAGGCCCGAGCCTTCGATGTCTTCATATATTTCGTACACTGGAGCGGTTAAGGGAGTGTACCCCTCGTACTTCCGGGATGGTTCTTTGTGCTCCCCGTCTCGGTTCCGCCTCTTTCCTTGGCCCGAGCTTGACTCAGGTGCTCGCTTCTTGTCCCCCTCCCGACCCGAGCCGGTTGCGCCTCAGCATGCGCTGAGAACTTCTTTGCACTCAGCATGGCGTAAGGCCAGAGTCACTAGCTCGGCAAGGGTCGAGGGAGGGTGGAGGACAAGTTCGTGGCGGAGGTTCTCGTCCCGGGTGCCTCCGATCAGCGCGGTTATGGCCGAGGCTACATCCAGGCGGGGGATTCTCAGGGCTTCCGATTTGAATCGGTTGATGTAAGCCCAGAGTCTCTCCCCTTGCGCCTATTTGAGAGCCAAAAACCCCGCTACCGACCTCGGGGGGCCGCTGCCGGCGAAACTCTCCTTGAATACTCGCCCAAATTGCTTGAAGTCTCGGATGGATCTGGGGGTGAGGGCTCGGAACCATGCTTGGGTGCCTTGGACCAGGGTGGTCGTGAAAGCTCGGCATTTGATGGTGTCGGACGCCCCGTGAAGGGTCATCAGGGCGTCGAAGCTGTCGAAGTGGTCGGCCGGGTCGTCTTGGCCGTCATAAGGCTTGAAGGTCGGAATGGAGGTTCTGGAAGATACCTCTACCTTCAAGATATAGTTGGAGAACGGGGATATCTCCTCGTCCTCTGGTGGAGAGGTCTTCTGCAAGGCTCGTAAGGCGTGCTCCTGCGCTACGAAGCGCCTCTCGAACTCTCGTAGACGGAGGGACAACTCCGGCTGTTGTTGCGCTGTAGGGCTAAGGGGGCGTGATGGCAGGCTATCCTGGCGCTCCCTGGGGACTTCGGTCTCCGGGTGTGGATGACGTGCCCCAGGTTTCCCCCGTTTCGGTGTGGAGGAGGCTTCTTGCTCCGGAGGGGGGGCTTGTGAAGGTCCTCCGATCTTGTTGCGAATAAGCTGCTACCCTCGGAGGGTGAAGCGACCTCTGGCGGTGTACTGGGACACGTTCTCACGGGGGGGGGGGGGGGTGGGGGCTCTCCGGAGGGGCGCGAGACCTTCCATCCCTAGCCGCCTGGGTCCTCATGAGTTCCACGAGGACATCCAGTTTCGCGTTGAGGGCCTGGAAAGCGTCAGCACCGTCGTTAAACGGTAGCCCTACCGCCGCAGCGGGAGGGGGCGGTCTGTCGGCGGGAGTGCTGGCATTGGAGGGGGGATTTTGTGAGGCTTGAGAAGGGCCTTCTCCCGCCACCACCATGGTCTTTCCCCTATCGCCGGCGGACCTCCTCCTTGAACTTCTTCGCACCATACTGGCTCTTCGGTCGCTTCCCACAGACGTCGCCAGATGAAGGGGCGTGATCTCGGGTGGCTCCTGAGCTGGGAGGATGATCACCGAACAGTGAACTGTAAAGAAAGGGAAGCGGATCAGGGGGCCCAGGGAAGGTTCCCTGGGGAAAACCCTCCGATGTTTAAGTCAGTAGAGCAATGGTGGAAGATATGGAGGGAGGTAGAAAGAGGTGAACGAGATCCCCCTACACCAAGGTGGTGAAGTGGTTCCTGCTTAGGGAGTTTTAGGCGTGTATTGTCCTTACCTTTCATTGGAGCGAGTCCCAGGTATATATATAGTGCACTGGCTTTATGAGTCCCGTAAGCTGAGGGGTTTCAGGCGGGCGTTACGTCACAACGTGGGATCTTTACGTCCTCATCGTGAGATCTTTATGACCTTGAGGTGTAATGCCCCGGGTTTTTCGGATCCTTCTTCTCGGGTCTCGGATCTGCGTTTCCGATGTATTTGGCTCCGTTGTGTCCGAAATGATGTTTCAGACATCTTTTGTGTTCGGATCGGCGCGATCCGGAGCTATTTCGGAGGCCCGGAGCGCGTCCGCGACTTTTTCGAGTGTGTTTTCCGATTCCCGATGTGTATTTCGGTAATTCCTTCGGAACCTCGTTGCGGGTGAACCGGGCCGTTCACCTAGGTGAGTGTGGTACCGTTGCGATCGGTGCGTTCCGAGGATCGCGGAAACGTGATTTTTCTATTTTTCGGTATTTTCTGGATTTTCTGGAATTTCCTATATAAATCCCCTTTCCTCTCTCTCCCTTCTCATTTCTCTCTTCTCTCCCTCTCTCTTCTCATGCTCTCTCCTCTCTCCCTCTCTCTCCGGCGGCCGACGGGGTGGAGTACGGGCGAGGCGGGGATGGCGCGGGTGAGGCACGTGCGAGGATGGATGAGGATCGAGACGGTGGAGGCGTGGTGAAGCTCGGCCGTGGGTTCGTGGAACGTTGAGGCTTCAACGACGTTTTCTTCGCGGATCGGCGGGCTCGGGGCGTGAAATCTTCGGTGGAGGTAGGGAGATGGACCCCCAGCTCGTGCTCTTTCCTTTCTGTGAGTTTCGTCAGCCGTGGTGAGCCAAGCGGGCTAATCGGGGTGATTTGGGGAAAAATCCATATTTTGGGGGAGTGAGCCAGATCTCTCATTTTACGACATTTTTTGCCGATCCAGGGGTTTAGATGTATGCCTAGAAGCTTGGGGATGGATTCCCCTTTGTTTCCCCATCACCCGGGGGTGATCGGGGGGTGGATCGGATTTTTGGGTTGTTTCCCGCCGTTTCACGCTCGGACGGGTGTGACGGTCCTTCTAGAGACCGTCACAGCCTATGACGCCCCAGGGTGGGTGCGTCACAGGGCTCGTTTAGCCTTTGGGTGGTCTATGTGTGTGACGGTCCCACAATAGACCGCCACGGCGCTGTGACGTGCCTGGGTTGGACCGCCAGGAATGAACTGACCGTTGGCTTCCGTTCGTTGATTTTGACCGTTTAGGGGTTAAGACCTGTGACGCACCAAAGCTGGCTCGTCACAGCCTTGTAACGCCCCTGTGTGGGTGCGTCAGAGCGGACGCGTACCCACCTTGTAACGCACCAGAGTTGGTCCGTTACAGCCTGTGACGCATCGAGCGGGACGCGTCACAGTTGGTTTCATCTTGTCTTGTAACGCATCAGGGCTGGCGCGTTATAGGCTGTAGCGCACCAGGGCTGGCGCGTTACAGGCTGGCGCGTTACAGGCTGTAACGCACCAGGCTGGCGCGTCAGAGACTGTGACGCACCAGGGTAGGGGCGTCACACTCAACTTTGCACTGAGTGTCTGACGGCCCTGTGTTGGTGCGTCAGAGTGGTTGTGACGGTCGAAGCTTGGACCGTTACAGACTGTGACGGCCCAAGCTTAGACCGTCAGGCTCTGTGTGGTGCCGAGATGAGTTTTCGTGTTCTCCGTGATCGTTTCGTGTTGTGTCGGTCCCTAGTTGACCCGGTCGTGACCCAATGGTCGACTTGCGGTCTTGTGAGTGCCAGACACCCATGGGATTCTGCGTCCGTGTTTTGATGGTTTCGGGAGGACCGTGCTACCTCGTTTAGCGTGGCTGTGGGTTTGAGAGTCCGGGTGACTTCTCGCATGTCGGGCTTTCATGTTACGCTAGACCGAGTCACCGTGTGTCGGTGTGTGCGCGGTGGGGTCTCCCCCGCGTGCTGTGAGTTTTCCTAGAAGATGATTCTCGAGTGGGCCATGTGTTTGGCCTTGGACTGTGAGTCCAGTTATCGGCATGGCAGCTTGTGCGTTGCCCTGGGAATCTTGCTTCTGTGCTTTCCGTGTAGGCCACGCGTATGGCCTTGGACTGCGAGTCCAGTTGCCCAGCCTGGGGCTGGAGGGTTCCCGCCTTTCCCTGAGAGTGGGATTTGGTTTGGCGGCCTGTGAGCTACCTTGGGAACCGTGTTTCTACATTTCTGCGTGGCCGAGTGTGCGGCCCGTGGACTGTGAGTCCTGTTTCTTCTCCGACTGTGGTCACCGTGCGATGGTGCTGGTACGTGGGATGGTCCCCGTACTTTGTCGGGTTCGAATGTTATTTTCCGTTGACTTGAGAGTCTACTCCTTGACCCTCCACTAGTCGTAGCATGCCTGCACACGAGTGGACCCACCAGGGAGTGGTGGAGAGGCTACCCTGAGAATGGTTTTTAGACTGATTTTCGTCGGGCCCCTCGTCGGTAGCCATAGTCCGGCTCCAGGGGAAAACCAGTTAGAGGCCAGACCTTGGACGCATGGTCTGTGTATGCACACGTGGTTGGGGGCAGTTGGACCCACGCTGACGGGCGTGACCCCTGCTAGTCACTTACTTTGTTGTTACTTGTCGGTGTCCGTGCCTCTGGTAGGCGCTACCACGTCAGGCAGTTCACCTGCGTGCGGTGTAAGTCGTCAGGGGACGCAACCGACTGTGCTGCTTGTGGGAGGTACTCCTGTTCTGGACAGAGAGTGACAAACTGTCAGTTTCCGTGACTTTGACCTTCGGGTTTTCGGTCGTGTCGACCGTTGAGTTTTCGGTTGTTTCGCCGTGGCACGTGTGTTGGTTTTCGCGCCGTGAGACTAGTGCTAGTGGCTTTACCGAGGTTGCGTCTTGTCGTGCGGTACCCGTGACTAAGTGTAAGGGTTGCACTTTGGATAGCGTGTCCAGGTTGGCCGTGTCCTAGGAGACAGGCCTCTACTGCGTGGTTTCCGTGGGTTTTTACTTCAGTAAGCGGTACTATTGTAGTTCGGTAGCCCCCGACCGTGAGCTCGGGGTATGTTTCTGGTACAGTAGGAGTAGTTGTAGTGTCGGGTTTCGACCGGCCACCGGGTTTACTGTTCCTATTGTTGCGGTTGCTCTTGTAGCCTTCCTTTCCGCTACCGCCGTTGTTCCGGTTGGTGTTCCGCGGGATCCCTGCTGAGTCTCTGTTTTGGAGACTTATTCCCTACTTTTCAGGTGTGGCGGTTCTTCTTCCTCGAGGTTCGAGGTTCTCTAACATTTTTACTGCTTTAGACTGTACTTTCTGTTGGACTGCACTCTATTGTAGCTGTAGTTGTTTATTTATTTCTGTTAATTGTTGAATTGTCCTACTTTATTTCCTATTTCTTTGTGCCTCCACACTCCTTTTAGCCCTTCCGAGCCCCTCCCGGCTCGTGGGCGACGGTTCGAGTCTCGGGTTATCGGGTCTCTCCCGGTAATCGGATTCTCGGGTCGTTACAGTTGGTATCAGAGCTGAGGTTGTGGACGTGCATAGGAATTCGAAATATTGTAGTGATCAGAGTATGTGAGGTCCAGTACAGTCGGCAGCTGGCTTAGGGTTTTGTGCTTGTTTTCTGCCTAGTTTCTCGCTTGAGAGCTTGAGTGTGATGCGTGGCGCTGTGAAGGTGGTTGATGTTCGCGGCTTTCGTGCCAGCATGGGGTCTAAGGATCGAGGTCAAGAGCCTTCTCCCTCATCGGTGGTGGCCCTAGTTGTGCTGCGTTGGGCAGAGGTTGCTGGCAGGCGTGAGCTCGCGGTGCTGCGTTCGAGGAACCTACAGTATGGTCAGGTGGCTGGAGAGGATTGTTCATGGTTAAGTGGCCGTGAGCGTGCTCTGAGGGAGCTGTTGTCGGTTTTGGCCACTCCAGCTTGAGGTTTGTCCAGCCCCTGAGGTGTTCAGGTCGTAGTTTAAGGTGGCAGAGTGGGTGTTTTGATCGAGAAGTGTGCTCGGGTGAGCGGAGGATCTTCTCGGTGAGCTGCTGTTTCGACGAGCCTGATGTTCTTGTCCTTCTCTGTGGCGTCAGAAATGACGTGTTGGTCCCGATTATTCTTACGGATTTCGAGGCAGGATTAGGCTGTGGTGTCCCAGTAAGTCTTTGCTCCTGCACTTCTTTCAGTGGATGGGTTGTGTTCGCCCTGGAGTTAGCTTGAGATGTGAAGGCTCCACGGCGAGTTCGGGACTCGAGGATGAGCGTTGGCAGTTGTCGTTATGGCTCGTGTTGCGGCTCTTGGCGCGGTGCGTTGCAGTTCGAGGAATTGCAGCGGTGATGCATCGAGAGATGCTGTGATTGTGGTCTAACGTGACACTCGCCGAGTGTGTCGGAGGCACTGACCTGACGTGGTAATGGTTTTCTTGGTGCTGGATGGTGCTGTTTCCAGCATGCGCAAAGTTTGAGGTCAGGTCGAGCGTGGAGTTTTCCGTTGGTCAGAGGAGTGTTGGTTTCCCCTTTGGTTGGAGAGAATTGGGTTGGGCTAAGGTTCGTCGTCTTGCATTGTGTGCCCGGATTGGTTGGCCTTGTGTGCCATGAAGTCCGTGCGAGACGTACTCCTTGTCTTGGCAAGGTGGTTGCCTGTGAGAAGCTGTGCCCATTCCCTTGTCGTGTGAGGGTGTGCTGGCGCTGTTCCGGAAGGATGAGTGCCGGTTGGGCAGTGTTTGCTTTCTCGGCTGTGCGCGCGTGGATCAGAGTGCGCAGCAGAAACGTGGTGGGCTTGTGACCCACTGGTTCAGGATCGTAGCGTTGGTTGCTACGGGCGGATTCCTGAGTTTGCATTTTACATTGGAGGATTGGTTTCTCTGTGTGAAACGTGTTGTTGTCGTGCCGTTGCTCGAGGTATTATGGTTCTTGGCACTAGCAGGATGGATGGAGTGTTGGGGAATGTGCTGGCTAGTGCGCTGCATGAGTACCCTGTTCCTGTGATGGAAGCCGTGTCAGGCGTCGGTGTTGGACCTGGATGAGGTTGTTGAGGACATCGCCTGACGGAGGTCGAGGACGTGTTGGTCAGAGTCGGTGGCTTGGTGCCCGACTTGTGTTCCCAGTCATGTCCTCGGATGAGATCATTTTTGGAGAAGTGATCTCTGGCAGGTTGTGGGTTCCGGTTGGTAGCTGCGAGTGACTGGTGAGGCTAGTCTCGTAGCCGACCACGGTGAGATGTGTGTTGCTTGGGGACCCGTGAGCATTGTTCAGGTGGTGTCCCGTGGCTCTGCGGTAAGAGCGTAATCGGGATTGGCAGGTGTCCACTTGGATTAGTGGAGTAATTTGGTGAGACCAGACGAAGAGTGACGCCTGTGGGCGGAGGCCTTTTTGTGAGATTGGCATCGAAGGGTGGTCCTTGATGGGACGTTGGTGTCGCGATGGTTATCCATGGTTTGGTGACCAGCACGGGATGGTTCCCTATAAGTCTGAGTCAAGTGAGGTGATGACTGAAGACACCAGGATCTTGTCAATTAGTTTCATCGTGCTCCCCTGAGAGGGTCGAGTTGGCGCGATGATCGACCTCAGATGCAGTGTCCGAGAGGAGTTCAGCCCAGGGTGGTAATTGTCTGTGTGTGAATCAGTGGATGGCCTGTTGTGAATTGGATCGTGCCTGTTGGGCCGATGGAGGTTTCCCGTTGACGTGTATCTGGCGACCAGTGGATGGTCTTTCACAGACAGAAGATGCTGGTTGTCGGGAGTCGAGCGTGGCGAGAGCCTTGTGCCAGCGAGGCCTTGGGTGGCTGATTTTGAGATGTGCCTTTCCGGACGGGATCTGGGCTTTGTCGAAGTTGGTCTTCTGACAGAGTTTGCACAGTGTTGTGTCTGGCTTTCAGCTTGCCATGTGTGGGGTGATCCTTGGCATTGAGCCGATGTTCTGGTTGCGGTATGTCGAGATGACTGCTTGAGCTGGTGGAGGCTCTGTTTTGATTGTTCCCTGGAGAAGGGTGTGCGACCTGTCAGCTGGTTGTGAAGCTGATGTGTGTTTTGTCTGCTGACCATTGGATGGATCGGTAGCTGTTTCTCGTGTCGAGGGTGTAGCGACCCGGATTCCGGATACCCGGCATACCCGGTAGGACTACAGGATACACGTGATACCGCATGGAACCCGCGAGGCCTCCCAAGAGCGGGAAAGCCCCGAAGAGAAAAAGGGCACGTGTAGAGTACATTGAAGCCACAGAGATAGTACAGTAAGCAATTAAATTTCATTAGACAGGTTTGCTAAAGTAGCAGAAATAAAATTACTTTTTAATTAACTGTTCAAATTAACAATTATATCCCAGAGTCAGTCCAAAGCTAAAGACAACAAGTCTAGCACAGTACAGTCGACAGAAAAAAAAGACATACCAAAAGGTCGGGAGAAGCCCGACGCAGGTACCAGCTGGCAGCAACGGCACGCGCGAGCACACACACTCCAGGAACCACGCAGAAGCAGAAGGCGAAACTCACCTGAAAAGCAGGGGTGAGTCTCTAACCAGAAACTCAGTAGGGGTCACGCGGATCCCCACTGGAAAACGCACAGTGCTACGGAAGCAACTGTAAAACAGCAAGTGCAGCAAAGCAGGAAAAACTACACTACAAAGCTGTAAATAGAACAGGGATAGCAGGAGTAGGGAATAGGCTAAGAGCAAGGGGAGCTCAACCAAAAGAAAGAGCGAGGCCGCAAAACCTGGAACACGGCCACCAAGGAGAACTCGGCACTCTAAGTTACTCAAAAAGGCAACAGACGGTCAACCCCAAACTCACACAGTAGGGTACACCAGTCCGTCGACCAACACCAAAGAAGAGGGCAAAAACCAACAACGTAGACAAAAAGGTCTAGAAAAGACCTAGACACACGACAACCAAACACGAGCAGAAACGTCGTGCACACAGCCCCACGCACGACCAAAACGTCGCGCCCACAACAGGACACCGACCTCGAGTACAGCCACGAGAGGGCCACTCGCAAAGGTCGCAACGCACGAGAAACGCCGAGAGTCACTGGTCAAGTGATATGAGTACCCTAACACTAGAAGAACAGCCAGATGCGTCCACTGACGTCTTACACTGTGCCTCAAGTGTCACGTCTACCATACCGTGTGCAGCACGGAGGAGACTAGACACACCAAGAATAAGGTCCAAGGAACAACAACGTTCCAAGGAAGAATGGCAACTACGGACATAGGACCGCAGTGCCAAGTTGCGAGTGACTAGTCAGGGTCACGCCCGTCGACGCAAGTCCTCAGTCCCTGACAACGTGTGCACACACTGACCACTACCTAGGTCAGACCTCTAGCTAGTATTCCCCTCGGTAGGGCGCTACCGTTGGCTGGGGCCCACGGAACTAGCTTAAAAACCATGAAACGGGAAACTTCCCGTCCACCACTCCCGGTGGGTGACGTACTAAAAAGCCTACGTCACATGCTATGACTAGTGGAGGTTCACAAGACACGGACTCCAAAACACAAGTGCTAAAGTACAGACAGTCTACGGAAGCCCTGTCACACGTACTACGAAGCACCACTGGCAGTACAACCACTGCCAACCGACTCAGGACCAGGCAACTAGACCTACCACGTAACGATCCCGAGTCGAACGACTCGAAGGCAAGATCGTCACAAACAGCGGAACAAGCCGCCAATCGGTCTAATCCTAAGCCACAAGAAACGACACTCCGCAGGAAACAACTCACGGAGACCTGGGGAACACCGAAGACCCTTAGACACGCGTGGACACGCAACCCAAGGTAAACAATACCTCGAGGCATCTAGAACCAGTGTCTCGGACTGGACAGAACCGCCAAGACACGCGCACACTAGGTCACACGTCAA
Source organism: Amorphophallus konjac (assembly GCA_022559845.1). Lineage (NCBI taxonomy): Eukaryota > Viridiplantae > Streptophyta > Magnoliopsida > Alismatales > Araceae > Amorphophallus > Amorphophallus konjac. Next base: position 99,864 of record JAHNEJ010003422.1, on the reverse strand, counting down.
CCACTGGGTCAGACCGGGTTGACCAGAACCTAACAACAATGCTTGAAAAGTAGGAAAGAGAATCCTACCTCAAGCAAGAAGACTCCTGGCTACCTTACAACGTAGTCTTAGCCCTCATAGGATGTCATAAGACCTCCATGGGACAGCGGGTAGACCACAAGGCCAAGCCAAGACAAAAAGAAACCAAAGGAACGGAAATCGGAGCACAGGACATGTAACGCGTCACCCCTAGGCCCCTACAAGAATATGACGGTCTAGACCTGGGCCGTTACAGTCCGAGCGATGGTCGGGGGAGAAGCCGTCACTCACACCGCCTTAACCAACTCTAAAACATAGCAAACAGCATGTAACGGCCAGCACGGGGCGCGTTACACACACCTGATGCGCCAGACCAGGGCCGTCAGGGCCAACAACCCTCAAACACAAAACACACGAAGCATGTAACGCGCTAGACGAGGCGCGTTACAACGAACAAACGCATGGGAGTTAGCGCGCTATAGCCACCTGACGCACAAGACTAGGCGCATCAAGGCCAACACACCCACAACCAAAGCTAGCTGAGAGGCATTTAACGGCCAGTACAGGGCGCGTTACAAATGCCTAACGCACAGAGGCCCCACCGTTATACCCAACGGCGCAGCAACCCAACTCAGCCAACACAGCATGTAACGGCCTGGGGCAGGCGCGTTACAAACACCTAACGCACGGGGGAACCACCGCCAGAGGCACCACCTCAAATGGTCAACGTCGGTCAAATGGAATGTAACGGCCAGAATAGGGCGCGTTACATCCATCTAACGCGCTGGGTCAAGCGCGTTAGTGGAACCGACTTAACCCAAGCAATAAACGACAAAAGAGATATAACGCGCCTCACGGGACGCGTCAGAGAAATGTGACGCGCTAGCCCTGGGCCGTCACTCTCTCAAAACCCCGAAGAACTCAATCAACACAGACAATGTAACGGTCAGTCGTGGGGTCGTCAGAGCAAGTGACGGTCCCTGGAACGACCGCCACATCAGCTACGGCGGGAAAACAGTGGAATGGCCAAATCGGCCTATTCCACGCCCCATTCACGCTGAAGCGCAGGGGAAACAACCCTCGACGATGAAAAATAACATAAGAAGGCTAAAAAGCCCACATGCAAGCATCAAAACGCAAGATCCGGGCGATTCCAACGAATCAACCCTAAATGGGTCAACGAGGTTCCCGGGCTCCTACCGGCCTCGAATGACCACCGATCAACACAAAACTAGCATGGATGGGATCCTAACATCCCAACGGTCAGTTCAACACTAATCGAGCTACAAATGGTTGCCATTTTCCGGCGAACCCTACAAACCACGAAAACCACGGTTTAGGCAAAACAAGCCTAAACTCGACCGTTTCCTTGCCGAATGGCGTGCAATGGCAAGGAAAACGGAGAGGAAGAAGTGAGGATCAGTCACCCTACCTCCACCGAAGAAACCGGGCCTCGAAAGGACTAAACCACGCCAAAATCCACTCGCGAACCGATCCACCGGCTTAGAATCCACCGAACGGGATCGCGCCAGAATCAATCCGATCCTCGCCTCATCGCGCACCTAGCCAGCTCCACCGCGTCCCCAGCACACGCCCCAAGGTACCCCGTCTGCAGTCGGAGCTGAGAGAGCGAAACGGGAGAGAAAACGGGAGAGAGAGACGGCGGCGGCGAAATGAGAAGGGAGGAGATAGGAAGGAAAAGAAAAAGAAAAGAAATTAGGAAATTTTCCTAATTTCTAAAAATTCTGAAAATACGCCGAAAATGCACAAATTCAAAAAAATACGTAAAAATAGTTGAAACTACCGGCTCGAAGAGTACATCGTCGCTGTAGCATTCACGAGTTCAAGAACTAACAAACAAACTCACCATAGGGTTCCGTAACTAGTACGAGAGAAAAATCCACACGGCTCGTAAATCTCAACTCGGAAGCCACCCAAGCGAACCGAAACTCACCGAAACCAATCCAAAAGATCCAATGAAGATCCAGCAAGACCTACCAAGGATCCAGGGCATTACATCCTCCCCTCCTTTAAGAAATGTCTCCCTCGAAATTAAGGACTAACAAAGGAGAAGCAAGGAAGAACAACCCAATAACACAACCACGAAAACAACACAAATTTCGAGAAACACATCTAAGAGGAACACCGTCAGACCACCATTACGGGTACACACTCAGCTTCCGAGACACAAGTCCGCAGCACAAGCATGGCCCCAAAGTGGGCACATCTAACACCTCCGAAGCAAGGCGACGTCGTTTACGCCTCATAGAACAGGAGACACGACTGCCACAACAACCGATAACCAACACCGAAAAACACAACAACAGCACGGCAAGCGGCAGCTTACACAAGGAGACACAGTCTCCTCAGCCGACAGCTCGACGACGTCATCGGCTCCAGTGCCAAAGGTAACAGGGAACACCTGGCACACAGGACGCCAACGACAACAGCACTGCTGGACCATAGGCACCAACAAGTCAGTCCTCACTCAGATATTACATCTGACCGAGTCACAAGCCACTCTAGGGAAAAGAGTACAGCAAGGCTAACCGACATGTCCAGGTCCAAAACAGAGACACGTAATCATAGAGAAACAGTGCCAAAACAACAACAATAGCAACACTCGCAAAATTCCGGTTCCGTTCCAAACACCGAACCAAGGAACACATCTGCAAGCAGGGTCACATTAAGGCACACGAACAGCTGAACACACGACCACAAGAGACGGGTCACACATCAGACTGCTCACCAAGAAGAGACCCACAACAACGAGAAACGACAACAATCTCGGAGAACACATCTCCAGGACCACAAACACGCCTCGAGAGCACAACACCAAGAAAGAAATACAGAGCAAAGGGTACTCAATCAGCAGGAATGCCAAAAACTTCCCCGATACTCGCAAATGCCAATACCAACACCAGAAAACCACCAACAATGGCATGGCAACAGACGACATCAAGGCACAAGAAGTCAAGACGAAGTCACATCGAGGAGAAATAGAACTCTTGACCCGTGGGTAACCGACCCACATGCTTCCGCTGCACTCTCAACAACGCGCACAGGCAACAGGACAACCTCGGTAGTCGCACCTCAGCACACACCAAGCGCCTTTACAATCAACAAAGATCGCAAATCACACGCCACAAGAACCGATCCCGCGAACAACCGATCACAAGGAGCCTAAGCGCAACTGGAGAAGAGCACCAGCTTCAGCACAAAGCACAAGGAAAGCATCAATCTCAGCTTACCTTCACGTCCTCAAAACGATAAATGAGCCTTCACGATACATCGGTCGCTGGACACGGCACGATAATACGGTACACAACAGCTCTTAACACCATCATGGAGTCCAAAGTCAAACAACCGTAAAGCAGAGAGCAGATTAGGCTCAAAATAAAGCTGTCCACACTTAAGCAGACACAGGACAAAGGCATCACTAAGATAGCAATTCCAAGGCAAACCTCGAAAAGATTCCACCAGAAGGGACGAGAAGCAGGAAGCTCAACCATTAAAGCTCACCAGGAAGGGAAAATCCTAGCTTGCCTGAGCAACTTCTCTAACACGGGATCTAATCGAGCACTTCAACAGAAGCGAAACACATCAGGAGCTGAACAGACTCAAGCCGGGACGACCAAGACAACGTAAGAACGTGTACGGTCATCAAACCAAGGCTGAAGGTCAACAGCAACCTGAACAACATACAAAGAAAACCTCGAACAACGTACTACAGATTCAAGCCTTTCGGCGAACACTGCCAAGTACAACATGATCGAGACAAACACAATGATGAAAAAGAAACACCTCGTCACAACCTGACGAGAGCAGGACCATCTCGTACAGTGCCAGAACAGCACGCACAAGACAACATACGAAGAAAACAACACGACAAAAAATCACTAACCGAAGCCAGCTGAAGACTGTACTGGACCTTCACGACTCTGGAAACTATATATCTCAGATTCCCATGTACTTCACACAACAATGCTCTGATAGCTCAGAAAAGAACTCCAAACATCTCAGAACACTGCTCTGATACCAAGCTGTAGCGACCCGGATTCCGGATACCCGGCATACCCGGTAGGACTACCGGATACGCGTGATACCGCATGGAACCCGCGAGGCCTCCCAAGAGCGGGAAAGCTCCGAAGGGAAAAAGGGCACGTGTAGAGTACATTGAAGCCACATAGATAGTACAGTAAGCAATTAAATTTCATTAGACAGGTTTGCTAAAGTAGCAGAAATAAAATTACTTTTTAATTAACTGTTCAAATTAACAATTATATCCCAGAGTCAGTCCAAAGCTAAAGATAACAAGTCTAGCACAGTACAGTCGACAGAAAAGAAAGACGTACCAAAAGGTCGGGAGAAGCCCGACGCAGGTACCAGTTGGAAGCAACGGCACGCGCGAGCAGGCACAGTCCAGGAACCACGTGGAAGCAGAAGGCGAAACCCACCTGAAAAGCAGGGGTGAGTCTCTAACCAGAAACTCAGTAGGGGTCACGCGGATCCCCACTGGAAAACGCACAGTGCTACGGAAGCAACTGTAAAACAGCAAGTGCAGCAAAGCAGGAAAAACTACACTACAAAGCTGTAAATAGAACAGGGACAGCAGGAGTAGGGAACAGGCTAAGAGCAAGGGGAGCTCAACCAAAAGAAAGAGCGAGGCCGCAAAACCCGGAATATGGCCACCGAGGAGAACTTGGCACTCTAAGCTACTCCAAAAGGCAACAGATGGTCAACCCCAAACTCACACAGTAGGGTACACCAGTACGTCGACCAACACCAAAGAAGAGGGAAGAAACCAACAACGCAGACAAAAAGGTCTAGAAAAGACCTAGACACACGACAACCAAACACGAGCAGAAACGTCGTGCACACAGCCCCACGCACGACCAGAACGTTGCGCCCACAACAGGACACCGACCTCGAGTACAGCCACGAGAGGGCCACTCGCAAAGGTCGCAATGCACGAGAAACGCCGAGAGTCATTGGTCAAGTGATAGGAGTACCCTCACACTAGAAGAACAGCCAGATGTGTCCACTGACGTCTTACACTGCGCCTCAAGTGTCACGTCTACCAGACCGTGTGCAGCACGGAGGAGACTAGACACACCAAGAACCAGGTCCAAGGAACAACAACGTTCCAAGGAAGAACAGCAACTACGGACACAGGACCGCAGTACCAAGCTGTGAGTGACTAGTCAGGGTCACGCCCGTCGACGCAAGTCCTCAGTCCCTGACAACGTGTGCACACACTGACCACTACCTAGGTCAGGCCTCTAGCTAGTATTCCCCTCGGTAGGACGCTACCGTTGGCTGGGGCCCACGGAACTAGCTTAAAAACCGTGAAACGGGAAACTGCCTGTCCACCACTCCCGGTGGGTGACGTACTAAATAGCCTACGTCACAGGCTACGACTAGTGGAGGTTCACAAGACACGGACTCCAAAACACAAGTGCTAAAGTACAGACAGTCTACGGAAGCCCTGTCACACGTACTACGAAGCACCAATGGCAGTACAACCACTGCCAACCGACTCAGGACCAGGCAACTAGACCTACCACGTAACGATCCCGAGTCGAACGACTCGAAGGCAAGATCGTCACAAACAGCGGAACAAGCCGCCAATCGGTCTAATCCTAAGCCACAAGAAACGACACTCCGCAGGAAACAACTCACGGAGACCTGAGGGAACACCGAAGACCCTCAGACACGCGTGGACACGCAACCCAAGGTAAACGATACCTCGAGGTATCTAGAACCAGTGTCTCGGACTAGACAGAACCGCCAAGACACGCACACACTAGGTCACACGTCAACCACTGGGTCAGACCGGGTTGACCAGAACCTAACAACAATGCTCGAAAAGTAGGAAAGAGAATCCTACCTCAAGCAAGAAGACTCCTGGCTACCTTACAACGTAGTCTTAGCCCTCATAGGATGTCAGAAGACCTCCACGGGACAGTGGGCAGACCACAAGGCCAAGCCAAGACAAACAGAAACCGAAGGAATGGAAATCGGAGCACAGGACATGTAACGCGCCACCCCTAGACCGCTACAAGAATATGACGGTCTAGACCTGGGCCGTTACACTCCGAGCGACGGTCGGGGGAGAAGCCGTCACTCACACCGCCCTAACCAACTCTAAAACACAGCAAATAGCATGTAACGGCCAGCACGGGGCGCGTTTCACACACCTGACGCGCCAGACCAGGGCCATCAGGGCCAACAACCCTCAAACACAAAACACACGAAGCATGTAACGCGCTAGACGAGGCGCATTACAACGAACTAACGCATGGGAGCGAGCGCGCTATAGCCACCTGACGCACAAGACTAGGCGCGTCAAGGCCAACACACCCACAACCAAAGCTAGCTGAGAGGCATTTAACGGCCAGTACAGGGCGCGTTACAAACGCCTAACGCACAGAGGCCCCACCGTTATACCCAACGGCGCAGCAACCCAACTCAGCCAACACAGCATGTAACGGCCTGGGGCAGGCGCGTTACAAACACCTAACGCACGGGGGAACCACCGCCAGAGGCACCGCCTCAAATGGTCAACGTCGGTCAAACGGAATGTAACGGCCAGAACAGGGCGCGTTACATCCATCTAACGCGCTGGGTCAAGCGCGTTAGAGGAACCGACTTAACCCAAGCAATAAACGACAAAAGAGATATAACGCGCCTCACGGGACACGTCAGAGAAATGTGACGCGCCAGCCCTGGGCCGTCACTCTGTCAAAACACCGAAGAACTCAATCAACCCAGACAATGTAACGGTCAGTCGTGGGGCCGTCAGAGCAAGTGACGGTCCCTGGAACGACCGCCACATCAGCTATGGCGGGAAAACAGAGGAATGGCCAAATTGGCCCGTTCCACGCCCCATTCACGCCGAAGCGCAGGGGAAACAACCCTCGACGATGAAAAACAACATAAGAAGGCTAAAAAGCCCACATGCAAGCATCAAAACGCAAGATCCGGGCGATTCCAACGAATCAACCCTAAATGGGTCAACGAGGTTCCCGGGCTCCTACCGACCTCGAATGACCACCGATCAACACAAAACTAGCATGGATGGGATCCTAACATCCCAACGGTCAGTTCAACACTAACCGAGCTACAAATGGTTACCGTTTTCCAGCGAACCCTACAAACCACGAAAACCACGGTTTAGGTAAAACAAGCCCAAACTCGACCATTTCCTTGCCGAACGGCGTGCAATGGCAGGGAAAACGGAGAGGAAGAAGTGAGGATCAGTCACCCTACCTCCACCGAAGAAAAACCGGGCCTCGAAAGGACTAAATCACGCCAAAATCCACTCGCGAACCGATCCACCAGCTTAGAATCCACCGAACGGGATCACGCCAGAATCAATCCGATCCTCGCCTCATCGCGCACCTAGCCAGCTCCACCGCGTCCCCAGCACACGCCCCAAGGTACCCCGTCTGTAGCCGGAGCCGAGAGCGAAACGGGAGAGAGAGACGGCGGCGGCGAAATGAGAAGGGAGGAGAGAGGAAAAAAAGAAAAAGAGAAGAAATTAGGAAATTTTCCTAATTTCCAAAAATTCCGAAAATGCGCCGAAAATGCACAAATTCAGAAAAATACGTAAAAATAGTTGAAACTACCGGCTCGAAGAGTACATCGTCGCTGTAGCATTCACAAGTTCTAGAACTTACAAACAAACTCACCGTAGGGTTCCGTAACTAGTACGAGAGAAAAACCCACACGGCTCGTAAATCTCAACTCGGAAGCCACACAAGCGAACCGAAACTCACCGAAACTAATCCAAAAGATCCAATGAAGATCCAGCAAGACCTACCAAGGATTCAGGGCATTACGGAGGGTGTGTCTCCTCGGTGGGCGAGATGGTGGCTGCGGTGCCTTGTTTCATTATGCTGCGACGGAGGTGACGCTGGACTGTGTCCTTTACGAGTACCTGCTCTGTTGGCCGGTGTGCTCGGCGCGTAGAGCGAGGTGTTGTTCGTGTTTATATTCTGGCTGTGTCCCTCAGGTTTGAGCTTTTACGTGAATCGAGATTTCCTATGTTGGGGCTCTGACAGCGTTGTCAGTTGATTCAGTGTTCATCCCCTGTGACTTTGTGCTTGGTCCTGAATTTCGAGGATGAAATTGCTTTAAGGGGGGAGGGCTGTAATGCCCCGGGTTTTTTGGATCATTCTTCTCGAGTCCTGGATCTACGTTTCCAGTGTATCTGGCTCCGTGTTCGAAATGATGTTTCGGACATCTTTCGTGTTCGGATCGGCGCGATCCGGAGCTGTTTCAGAGGCCCGGAGCGCGTTCGCGGCTTTTTTGCGTGTGTTTTCCGATTCCCGGTGTGTATTTCGATAATTCCTTCGGAACCACGTTGCGGGTGAACCGGGCCGTTCACCTAGGTGAGTGTGGTACCGTTGCGATCGGTGCGTTCCGAGGATCGCGGAAACGTGATTTTTCTATTTTTTGATATTTTCTGGAATTTCTAGATTTTCCTATATAAATCCTCTTTCCTCTCTCTCCCCTCTCATTTCTCTCTTCTCTCCCTCTCTCTTCTCACACTCTCTCCTCTCTCCCTCTCTCTCCGGTGGCCGACGGGGTGGAGTGCGGGGGAGGCGGGGACGGCGCGGGTGAGGCACGGGCGAGGATGGATGAGGATCAAGGCGGTGGAGGCGTGGTGAAGCTCGGCCATGGGTTCGTGGAACGGCGAGGCTTCAATGACGTTTTCTTCGCGGATCGGTGGGCTCGGGGCGTGAAATCTTTAGTGGAGGTAGGGAGATGGACCCCCAGCTCGTGCTCTTTCCTTTCCGTGAGTTTCGTCGGCCGTGGTGAGCCAAGCGGGCTAATCGGGGCGATTTGGGGATAAATCCATGTTTTGGGGGAGTGAGCCGGATCTCTCATTTTACGGTGTTTTTGGCCAATCCAAGAGTTTAGATGCATGCCTAGGGGCTTGGGGATGGATTCCCCTTTGTTTCCCCATCACCCGGGGGTGATCGGGGCATGGATCGGATTTTTGGGTTGTTTCCCGCCGTTTCACGCTCGGACGGGTGTGACGGTCCTTACAGAGACCGTCACAGCCTGTGACGCCCCAGGGTGGGTGCGTCACAGGGCTCGTTTAGCCTTTGGGTGGTCTATGTGTGTGACGGTCCCACGATAGACTGCCACGGCGCTGTGACGTGCCTGGGTTGGACTGTCAGGAACGAACTGACCGTTGGCTTCCGTTCGTTGATTTTGACCGTTTAGGGGTTAAGGCCTGTGACGCACCAAAGCTGGCGCGTCACAGCCTTGTAACGCCCCTGTGTGGGTGCATCAGAGCGGACGCGTACCCACCTTGTAACGCACCAGAGTTGGTCCGTTACAGCCTGTGACGCACCGAGCGGGACGCGTCACAGTTGGTTTCATCTTGTTTTGTGACGCATCAGGGCTGGCGCGTTAGAGGCTGTAACGCACCAGGGCTGGCGCGTCAGAGACTGTGACGCACCAGGGTAGGTGCGTCACACTCAACTTTGCACCGAGTGTCTGACAGCCCTGTGTTGGTGCGTCAGAGTGGTCGTGACGGTCGAAGCTTGGACCGTTACAGACTGTGACGGCCCAAGCTTAGACCGTCAGGCTCTGTGTGGCGCCGAGATGAGTTTTCGTGTTCTCCGCGATCGTTTCGCGTTGTGTCGGTCCCTAGTCGACCCGGTCGTGACCCAGTGGTCGACTTGCGGTCTTGTGAGTGCCAGACACCCGTGGGATTCTATGTCCGTATTTTGAGGGTGTCGGGAGGACCGTGTTACCTCGTTTAGCGTGCCAGTGGGTTTGAGAGTCCGAGTGACTTCTCGCATGTCGGGCTTTCGTGTTATGCTAGACCGAGTCACCATGTGTCAGTGTGTGCGCGGTGGGGTCTGCCCCGCGTGCCGTGAGTTTTCCTAGAAGATGATTCCTGAGTGGGCCATGTGTTTGGCCTTGGACTGTGAGTCCAGTTATCGGCGTGGCAGCTTGTGCGTTGCCCTGGGAATCATGCTTCTGTGCTTTCCGTGTAGGCCACGCGTATGGCCTTGGACTGCGAGTCCAGTTGCCCAGCCTGGGGCTGGAGGGTTCCCGCCTTTCCCTGAGAGTGGGATTTGATTTGGCGGCCTGTGAGCTACCTTGGGAACCGTGTTTCTGCGTTTTTGCGTGGCCGAGTGTGCGGCCCGTGGACTGTGAGTCCCGTTTCTTCTCTGACTGTGGTCACCGTGCGACGGTGCCGGTACGCGGGATGGTCCCCGTACTTCATCGGGTTCGGACGTTGTTTTCCGTTGACTTGAGAGTCTACTCCTTGACCCTCCACTAGTCGTAGCCTGCCTGCACGCGAGTGGACCCACCAGGGAGTGGTGGAGAGGCTACCCTGAGGAGGGTTTTTAGACTGGTTTCCGTCGGGCCCCTCGTCGGTAGCCAGAGTCCGGCTCCAGGAGAAAACTAGTTAGAGGCAGACCTAGGACGCATGGTCTGTGTGTGCACACGTGGTTGGGGACAGTTGGACCCACGCTGACGGGCGTGACCCCAGCTAGTCACTTGCTTTGTTGTTACTTGTCGGTGTCCATGCCTCTGGTAGGCGCTACCATGTCTAACAGTTCACCTGTGGTGCGGTGTAAGTCGTCAGGGGACGCAACCGACTGTGCTGCTTGTGGGAGGTACTCCTGTTCTGGACAGAGAGTGACAGACTGTCACTTTCCGTGACTTTGACCTTTGGGTTTTCGGTCGTGTCGACCGTTGAGTTTTCGGTTGTTTCGCCGTGACACGTGTGTTGGTTTTCGTGCCGTGAGACTAGTGCTAGTGGCTTTACCGAGGTTGCGTCTTGTCGTGCGGTACCCGTGATTAGGTGTCAGGGTTGCACTTTGGACAGCGTGTCCAGGTTGGCCGTGTCCTGGGAGACAGGCCTCTACGGCGTGGTTGCCATGGGTTTTTACTTCGGTAAGCGGTACTAGTGTAGTTCGGTAGCCCCCGACCGTGAGCTCGGGGTATGTTTCCGATACAGTAGAAGTAGTTGTAGTGCCGGGTTTCGACCGGCCACCGGGTTTACTGTTCCTACTGTTGCGATTGCTCTTGTAGCCTTCCTTTCCGCTACCGCCGTTGTTCCGGTTGGGGTTCCGCGGGATCCCTGCTGAGCCTCTATTTTGGAGACTCATTCTCTGCTTTTCAGGTGTGGCGGTTCTTCTTCCTCGAGGTTCGAGGGCGCGGTGCGGAGGTTCTCAGTTGCCAGCTCGCCGGGCCGAGTGTTCACTCGGCATGTGGTACGTTTTTACTGCTTTAGACTGTACTTTTTGTTGGACTGGACTCTATTGTAGATGTAGTTGTTTATTTATTTCTGTTAATTGCTGAATTATCCTACTTTATTTCCTGTTTCTTTGTGCCTCCACTCTCCTTTTAGCCCTTCCGAGCCCCTCCCGGCTCGTGGGCGGCGGTTCGAGTCTCGGGTTATCGGGTCTCTCCCGGTAATCGGATTCTCAGGTCGTTATATGAGGGATCACGGGCCTCTTATCCTCATAAACTCCTGCTCATAAAGGGTTTTCAACGGCAGCATGGATAAGCAATCGTCGGTCATCCTGAGCGTAAAAGGTGCCAACCCTGTCCGGGCGATAGACATAGCTCGGATGAGGATATGTCGGAGTGGGCGCTGAGCACCTGCCCTTATCCCGGCGAGGGGATAGATCGGGTACGGGTCTTTCTCCGACTTGGCCGACGCTCGGGCCTTTCGAGCCTAAGGGCCGTCGAGGAAGGGTGTGATCCTGAGTGAACTTATTGGGCTTTTTATCCTAAGTGGGCCCTACAGGGCTGTCACTTGGAATGAGCTGGGCCTCGTTTGGTCCTGATGGACCTAGTTCGGCTGCTCTTAGATGGGCTACAGAAATCCCCCTCTCCAGTTAGTTTTGCTTGAGCGAAAGATTGACATTCTACAAGTGAAGGTGGACCTGACACTGGCAACAAATGATAGAGCCAATGAATTATGCCTGAAAGTTTCTCTGAAGAGACTGTTCTTATGCCTAATGGGGCTGGGAGTCTTGTTCTATTTCTGTCACTACCTAGGGTGAAGGGTACTTTAACAATGGAATATATACACTCATTCCATTTTTGTACTGGGTTAGGGGATTATACCTATAGTGTTGAATATGTTAATGTAATGGGGACCAAGTTTAATCATCCTTGTAATGGGGAAGAAGTTTAATCTTCCTAGTAATACAATGTCTACTTTTTTCCAATGTGTATATTAATGCATTATCAAAGTAGACAACAATTTATCATCAACAATTTCAGTATCAAAGCTTCAGTATCAACAATTTCAAGAAATCACATCAGTACAACATCAATATTATCATCCTTACACCATGCATTCATCATTTACTTGTACGTTGTTGTCACAGGCAAATAGCAAATTGATGTGAACAATGACATTCCCAAGTGAGTATAAACCACAGGATATGTCCCAGGCAAATAGCAAGTAGTCCATGAATATGTGCTGCATAGGATTTGGATAAACTATCCATGCAAAATAGTGAAAATGGGTATCGACCCTTGTCTCATTCCCAAGTGAGTATAAACCAATAGTTTCATTCATTAAAATACTCATCTAATCAAACACATACAAAAAGGCCATCCAAGCAAACTCTTCCACATTGACGTGAACCACCTAATCACATTCCCAAGTGAGTATAAACCACAATATAAACCATATATAAAAAGCCACTCAGTTTACAGATAGTCCATGAATATGTGCTGCATAGGATTTGGATAAACTATCCATGCAAAATAGTGAAAATGGGTGTTGACCCTTGTCTCATTCTCAAGTGAGTATAAACCAATAGTTTCATTCATCAAAATACTCATCTAATCAAACACATACAAAAAGGCCATCCAAAGAAACTCTTCCACATTGATGTGAACCACCTAATCACATTCCCAAGTGAGTATAAACCATAGTATAAACCACATACAAAAAGCCACTCCGTTTACAGATAGTCCATGAATATGTGTTGCATAGGATTTGGATAAACTATCCATGCAAAATAGTAAAAATGGGTGTCGACCCTTGTCTCATTCCCAAGTGAGTATAAACCACAGTATAAACCACATACAAAAAGCCACTCAGTTTACAGATACAAAAAGTAATTCAAATTTCTCAAAGAGAGGATCCATAACACATTGGCTTCTTGGAAATAATATTCTCAGATTCGGGCCAATCCACTCCAATTAAATCAACTTTATCTGACATTACATGAAGAATCACAGAAGTAGCATGGTAACATAAGAACCCTCATTAAACAGTTCAAGTATTCACTGTAACACCATCCACCTGAATTGATGCATTTGCATATAATCTGCCATTACATGAATTGTGCCACATATTAGACAAAAGCATCCACCATGTCAAATGCATTTGCACATAATCTTCCATAATCTGCCACTGTAACACCATCCACCATGTCAAATCACAAAAAAACTCATCCAATTACAAAACTCATGTGCCACATATTGTTCAACAAGGTTTCCATTCCCATTACAAAACACATACCATCCCTATCATCTCTTAAACATACACAACATCTTAAACAGACATAGACAACATAAAAGATCATCCAAACAAATTCTTCCACATTGGCCAATGTATCATACTTAAACATACACCAAATATCAGTCTTAAACATAGATACACAACAAGTTAAAATTTTCTAGCTGCCACCATCCTGCCACGACCTCTTGATGAGGATGCCTGAGACAAACTGTCTAAGTCACCAACTGCAGTTTGGGAACCCATAGGTATGCCTCCTTCTGCTTGCACTTGAGACATTGACTGCACTTGTAAGGTGCTGGCCTGTTAACATGTATACCAAACATTATACATATATATCATCAACATTTTAATTACTCAATAATATATAGTTAATCTCAGTAATGAAGTATTGCACAACCTGTGAATAACTTGACAGAGTTGATGCTTGACCACTACCTCTGCTCTTCCTAGGCCTACCAGGAGGCCTCCTACAGTATAGGAAAAATCATCACTACATGCCAAATTAAGGAAATGACATAAATAGAGGCAACCTTGCCTTACCTTGTTTGTGTTGCAGAATATTCACCCACATTTGACATTGGGTTCATGCAAGTCTTTGCATGGTGACCAAATCATCCACATCTCTTACACTTATAGACTTTTTTAATCATGTTCTCCTCATTTGGGTCTCGAACTCTTTTCTTCCTCGGCCTCTCAGGTGGCCTTCTCACACCAGGGGGTAGGACTTTCACTCCAAATTTAATCCACTGTGATTTATCAGGCATAGGGGTGATGCCCAAAACATATGTTTGTTTATAAACGTCCACTGTATAAGATCTGTCAATGTAGTCTTCCCATTTTGTGCCCCTTCTTGTTGCTAAAAAAGCACATGCATGTGGGCAGGGTAATCCTGTTATCTGTCAAACCCTGCAGGTACATGTACGCTGTGTCAAGTCCACAACTTCCCTCTCATCTGGTCCAGTGACCTGAGCAGTCTCATTGAACCCTTTCACTACCAGATAGCCACCTAATTTTCTAGTCATGACACAAATATACTTCCTGGCCCTAGACACCAAAGTATCTTTCCATTTCTTGACTCTTGATCTTCTAATATGCATTATCTTCATCATTTTTGATCGGATTAGGTTAATGCAGTTAAGAATGGGCCTCCAGCGTGCATGTGAGATGTATGCATTAAAAGATTCACTCAAATTATTGGTAATGTGATGACATTTTGTCTCAGCCTAGAATTTTGCCCTACTACACACAATACCCTCCATGGCCTGTGATGTCAAGTAAGCATGTGCCTGTGGAGAAGTCTCCTTAATTTGTATCATGCAATCTAGAAAATTGACCTCCGTGTAGGCCCTTGCCGCATTCTAAAGTAATATTTTCATAAACTCACCTGGAAACTGCTTCTTATAATTCTTATATAGATGTCTAAGACATACCCTGTGCTGAACCCCTAGGAAACCATTGGGAGGTATTCTTCTAATCCATTTTGCCTGTCTGACATGAATGACAGGCCATCTGGTACACCAATGGCCTCTTTTAGGTCATCCAAAAACCAGGTCCAACTATTTACATTCTCTCCCTCTACAATAGCAATGGCTAATGGAAAAATTCCATTGTTCACATCAAATGCAGTAGCATCTAGTAAAGCACCCCTGAAATATCCTTTTAGGTGGCACCCATCCAGCCCTAATAAGTGCCTGCATCTCAATTTAAACCCCTCAATAGAAGCCTTTAAAGAGAGAAACATCCTCATAAATATGGATTGATCATCTGTCTGATATCTGACAACATTGCCTGGATTTTTTAACAGCAATTCATGCTACATATCTAGAACTCTGCCATACATAGCTTTCCATGACCTATGAATTTTATCCAATGCTTACATCTTTCCTCTATAAATCTGATGATAAGGTATGTCTATATGATATTGACTATTCAATCTCCTTGAAATCTCCCTGATAGACACATCTCCTTCTGTCCTTAGCCACCCTATGTACTTACTTGCTACCCATTTCTGGGTGGCCATATGGTTCCCAGTCTTATTTACGCCCGTGCAAGTGTTATTAGCTTCAAGTTTCTTTACTTGGAATATGTGGCCATCTGGTAGACGAGAAGCATGCAATCTCTATTTGCACTTCTTTTCATGACATACTACTGTCACACGTGTAGGTTCAGATTTCTTATATTTCACCCCCAAATTCATTTTTCACTGCATGTTTGGCTAGGACTATTTTGAATGCCTCTACATACTCAAACGTGATGCCTAAAGACATGTCTGGATCATGCAAATGTCTCACAATAGGAGTACCCATGGTCTCCTTCATCTACACAAACATCACAATCGGAGTCTAAAGAATATACACTGTCAATACTATCATCAGTGTACACCTCATTGTCAGATGGGTCCCCCTCCCTAAAATCAGGCTCAACTTCAACAAACTCACTGTCATCAGCTAGAGGATTCCAATCTGCATCATCATATGTTGGGTTAACTTTCTTGGCCCTAGACCTTCTTGTAGTGTTTGATGCTACTGTGGTCATCCCAGGATGAGAAGATGCTAAGGGCACACCTATATATTGTGTGATGACATACAAGCTAATGTTCAAATTGTCACTGTACTTATCAAACAAAGACATGACATCCTCATCTGAAAAAATCTTTACAAATTTTCTGGGTTTGACATTAGGTACTAGAGCATAGAAGTCAATGGTTTGGTCATGTCCCCACTTGGTGACTTGACTAGTAAGTGCTCTAAGTTTCCTCAAATTAGCGTAGTCCCTTTCAAAATCATAACACTTCTGTCTAAATCCGATGGGGACCATTCTCCCATCATCACCTTTTGTCTTACAGTGCCCTCCATAATGTAATTTAAGTGTATATGAATCGGCCATATTTCTGCTACACATGTATACAGGAGAATAAAAATAACATAAGAAAGCCTAAATCAATAGTTAACCCAATCAAAAATAGATAATCAGCATCCATGTCATTAGCTTCCACCTTACCTTCTAAAGGATGACAGTAGGGGATCACAGTCACGTTCCCACTAGGAGAATCGTTTAAAGCCACGTTTCCACCTACTGTACTTGTGTGACCCTGCACATAAATAAAGATGTAATCCCACCCAAATGCCATCACTATTTTCTGGCCCACATAGACGAGGGACAGAGACATCTTTGTCAGTCATTTAAATCTGAGAGAAAAGCAGAGGGAGAGTGAAGGAGACCGTGAGAGAAAATGTGTGATGAATTTTTGATGAAGAATGCGTGTGAGACTCACCGTAAAAAGTGAGCTTCTGCCACGACGTTCCCTTGAAAGGGAGGGGAGAGCGATTAGGGCACCGTAAGGCGATCTTCTGCCACGACGAGAGAGGATCACGCCCGATCGATGCTACCACCTTTAGCTTCTGCCACGACGAGAGAGGGTCATGCCCGATCGATGCTGCCACGGCGAGCTTCTGCCACGATCCGGCGAGATCCCGGAGATCGGGACATTGGGTTGAAAGGGAGGGGAGAGCAATTAGGGCTTGGGCATTCTGTTGATAGGGAAGATAGGGGTAGGTTAGTCATTACCCCCATTTAACCATAGTTAACCCTAGAATCATCGACGGGAGTTACGGCGAGGATATAAATATTAAACGTACAGTAAAATCAAGGGTATATATGATAATATGCTTAGATTAAGGGTATAAATGCAAATATGCATATTTATGAGGGTATATATGCAAAAATCCCTATATATAATATATAAAATAATTTAATAAAATTCGTAACGTAGTTGGTTAAGTTGTTTGCGAGCGCTTCTCCAATTTTTTTGATTAAAAATTTAAAAAAACTCAAAAAATGCATGTAACCGGCATGATTTGAACTCAAACCACCCTCTTGAGCAAGTGGAATCAATTAACCAACTTATCTATTAAACATTTTGTATTTAAAATAATATATATAATATATAAAGTGGCCCGATAGTGACCCACGGCCCGGCCGTCCCGCCCAGCGCCTGGGTCGTGCGGGGCGGGCCGACCCGGACCGGGTTGTCAAACCCTGCCACATACCACTCACAAAAAATAGGAAGTTTTTACTTCTACACCCTCAAAACTAATATTATTAGATTTCATCTTTTATAAACATCTTCCTCTTAATATATCCTTAGAATATTTTACAAATCGATTCGGTAGGGCGAGAATTGTCAGTATCGGACCGTGCCAGCTAGCAGACGAGACATGCGACACGTGGCACGCGGCCGGTGTGCATTGGATCTCACGAGACTGTACGTCCCACTACGTACCAGACTGGTTAGTCGTGGGACCGGCCTAGTACTTGTGGGTCGGTTGGCTCGTGCCAGTTTGGCGTTAAAAGTCGGCGGTGGGCGGAGGGGAGGGGGGGTGGAGGCATCGAACATAGTGATGGTGGACGGCGTCTAGCAACGGTGCATGGCGGCAAGGAGCATCCCGACGGTGATCAGGACTGGCGATCGGAGACTCCAACGAGGTATTTTGTTTTTTTTTTTGTATTTTTTGTTTGTAGAGAGTAGGATGGAGGGGGGATGGCCGGTGGGTGGGCGGAGGGGGTGGTGGATGACCAAAGGGGGGGCCGTGGGAGGGCGGTGGAGGGGGGAGGAGGCGGCCTTGGGCGGTGGGAGGCCATGGGAGGGCGGAGGGAGGTGGTGGGAGTGAGGAGGGGAGCGATGGAAGGGAGGTTCGACCACCACCTCCCACCACCCTCCCACGGCTCCTCTGGCCTCTCACCGGCTAGATCTGACATGTGGGAGGGCGGTGGGAGGCGGGAGGGTGATGGGAGGTGGTGGGAGGGTGGAGGGAGGTGGCGATGGGAGGCGGTGGGAGGGTGGAGGTGGAAGGGGGGAGGTGGAGGTGGGAGGGGGGCCCAGCCATCGTCGCCTCCTCCAGCTTCCTAATGGCTAGATCTAGCCAGTGGGAGGCCGGAGGAGGCCATGGGAGGGCAGAGGGAGGCGACGGTGGACAGTGGGAGGCAGTGGGAGGGTAGAGGTGGGAGGGGGAGGGTGGAGGTGGGAGGGGGGCCCGGCCACCGCCTCACACTGCCCACCGCCGCCTCCTCCAACCTTCCACCGACCAGATCTGGTCGGTGGGAGGTCGGAGGAGGCCGTGGGAGAGCGGAGGGAGGCGTCAGTAGGCTGTGGGAGACGTGGGGGTGTGCAGGTGAGAGGGGGGTCTAGCCACCACCTCCCACCGCCCACCGCCACCTCCTCCGACCTCCTACCGGCCAGGAGGCGATGGTGGGAAGTGGGAGGGGGGAGGTGGAGGTAGGAGGGGGGTCCGGCTAGATCTGGCTGGTGGGAGGCCAAAGGAGGTGGCGGTGGGAGACAGTGGGGGTGTGCAGGTGGGTGGGGGGAGGGTGGAGGTGGGAGGGGGGTCCGACCACCACCTCCCACCGCCCACTGTCTCCTCCTCCGGCCTCCCACTAGCCAGATCTGGTCGGTGGGAGATCGGAAGAGGCTGTGAGAGGGCGGAGGGAGGTGGCAGTGGGTGATGGGAGAGGTGAGGGTGTGCAGTTGGGAGGGGGGACCGGTGGATTTGGACAGTGGGAGGCCGGAGGAGGTGGCAGTGGGCGGTGGGAGGGCAGAGGGAGGTGGTGGGATTGCAGTTCGGATATTTTTTTATGCATAGAAAATTTCAGGTTTTAGATATAATTGACATTTGTTATAGATTTAATTTTAATATTTTAGATATAATTTATATTTGTAAATTTTATTCGACGGTCCAAATGACATATTTTAAAATTAATACTTAACTCTTCACATTGCATTTCACTATTTTTTATGCATAGACATTTATAATTCCTAAATTTATGGGATACATTTGGTCGCTTGATGGCTCCCAAGGAACATCCAAATGACACTGGATGGTCACATGGAGTCATGTTGGATGGCAACCGTAGTTGCTGATGTTCCAACTACTGCAAAACAGAACACAAGGGAGGAGGTGTGTCTCGGTTGAAGAAGCACTTGGCAGGAGGAGCATGTGCAGAATATTCTAAGGTTGCTGGCTATACTCATGTGCCTAGAGATGTGAAACTTATAATGGCTAGGCACCTTCGGGAGAAGAGAGTTGAGATGCAACAGAAGGAAAAAAAGAAGAAAAGACATGAAGCGGTGATCAACAAAAGAGCATGCGACAATGACGAGGAAAAATGCGCGTGGACAGCCAGTGATGAAGAACAACAACTTCGTACTCACCAGCCTAATGTGTATGTGACGTTTAAGCACCTATGGGAGAAGAGAGTTGAGATGTAACAGAAGGAAAAAAAGAAGAAAAAGGATGAAGCGGCGATCAACGGAAGAGCATGCAACAGTGACGAAGAAGAATGCTCGTGGACAGCCAGTGATGAAGAACAACAACCGAGTACTCACTAGCATAATGTGTATGTGATGTTAAATGATTTATATGAAGCACAATTCTGTGAGGCAATACGTTTGAGTAGAAATTAGGCAAGACATCCATAGGAGGTGAGAGCACGAAACTGTGAGGCGGCAAGGACTTGAGCATTAGTCAGTGGTGATTTATCTACTACTCGACAACCACGGGGCATCGGAAGTTTCTTCACTGGTGACTCGGGTTCACAAAGAAAAAAGACACAATTGATCAACATTGAAGATGTGGAGCTCGGTGCACTATCTCGAGAGTATGACAAACAAACGAGGATAAATGATGCGTATGGCCAAAAGGGGCCAAAATGGAAACTTGGACAGGCCGTTGCAAAATGGTGGCACAACGCGGGATTGCCTTTCAATGCGGCCAACAGCCCTTACTACAAGTCAATGTTCCAGGAAGAACAAGTGCTTAGGTTACACATGCAACCCCCTATAGCGAGAGAGTTGGCTGGCATATACCTAGATGAATAAGTTGCTGAGATCAAGAGTTATGTGGACTCCTTCAAATAGAAATGAACCAAGTACGGAGTCATACTAATGTGCGATTGATGGTCAGGCACCACTAAAAGTAACATGATCAACTTCCTTGTTTATTGTGGCAGACATATATTCTTTCACATGTCAGTGGATGCATCAGGTCATGTCCACAATTACCAATATATTTTATCCTTGATGGAGCAAGTGATGAATGAGATCGGGGAGGAGTACATTGTGTAGATGACCCATTATTTATACAGATGGTTACATATTTGTCCAAATGGTTACTTATTTTCATTTGTTGGACTTTTTTTAGTGGATTTCATATACTCTCCACTGTTGTATATGACTTATTATTTGTGCAGATAGTTACATATTTTCAGATTCACCCACGTGCACCTCCACCCATTATGACAGAGTTAGATTATACGGGTCATGAGTCTGATGTATCTGATTCTTATTGGGATTCAAGATTTATAGATGAGTCAGATGAGTGACTTTAGACATTTTATACTTTATAAGTATAGTTGAATGATATCACTAGTAAAGCTAATTATGTATATGTTCATATTAACCGTTTAACTTTTTTTTTGTCTCTTCAAATAAGATGTTTAATTGAGTGGTGTAATAAATTATTTTAATAAATAAAGTATTAATAATTTCATAGATGTAATTATTTAGTTATGTGTATAAAATTATGTATCCTTATTATTACATAATAAATTTAATAATACGTAAGTAATCATGTTTATATTTTAATAATAGTTGAAAGAGTAAGTAAAATTAATTATACGTAATTTAAAAGAACTTAACATTCTATTATTTTTTAGGTGAACAGATTATTTTATAATTTAAATAAATCAATATTATAATTTTATTTTTAAAATTTTTAATTTTTTAAAAAACAACCCCATTTAATTCGTACCGATACGATGTTCGTAATAACCGTATCATCTCGTACCGGTCCATGATCGATATGGTTGAGTCTACGAGACCTTGTTTAAAATAGATCAAATATCTATATTTTTCAGTGTCAAAAAGGTCTCCCTATTCCCTAACTTAGCCGCCGCTGAATTTGTTTAATGTCTTATGCGACAGTAATTTTAATTTGAAAAATAAACTCTTTTATTGGCACTCGAGGAAGTGAAATCGCTATTTTTAAGAATATTATCGCAGTAATCAATCGAAAGGGTAATTTTAGGTATCCCATTTTAATTTTAAAGGTACAAACACAATACTTCATAAACTTCATATGTAATGTGGGACCATAGATATCAAATACAAAATACGAGGGGTTTTCATCAGAAGCCCCAAAAAGTTCCTAGGGACGTTCTACAAAAAAAATTCCTGAGGACCTCCGTTCTTCCCGTTCTCCTCCCCTAGTCCATGTCTCTCTCTCTCTCTGGTTTGTCTCTTCCCGACCTCTCCCTTATCTTTATAGCACGGCGCCAGGGCCTCCCATGCCGTGTCAAACCCTAACCCTAGAGAATTACAATTGAGGGGGCAACCACACCCCCCTTCCCTATCACCTCATCTTCTCTACCAAAAGCACGTCTTTCTTTCTGCGGTTTAGCCATTGCAACACTATAAAGATGCGAGCTTGCTGCTCCTCTCAGGCCGTGGACGTGGCCGTCCCCTTCGCCCACCTCCTCTGCGCCGACAAGTCCGCCGCAGCACACTGCTCCCCCTCTTCTACCTCTCAAGGCCAGATGGCTCCCACCCCGCCACCGGCGGCGGCCGCCCTCCCGCCGGATGGCGTCAAGGCCCCTCCTTTCCCGGCCCAGGACGAGCTGAAGCGGATAGCCGCCCACCGCGCCGTGGAGAAGGTGAAGTCCGGCATGGTGCTCGGCCTCGGCACCGGCTCCACCGCTGCCCACGCCCTCGACCGCATCGGCGACCTGCTCCGACGGGGGGAGCTCCAAGACATCGTCGGCATCCCCACCTCGCGGTGGGCCGAGGCGCGCGCCGCCGCCGCGGGTATCCCCCTGTCCGATCTCGCCGCCCACCCCGTCGTGGACCTCTCCATCGACGGCGCCGACGAGGTGGACCCCCGCCTCAACCTCGTCAAGGGCCGCGGCGGCTCCCTGCTGCGGGAGAAGATGGTCGAGGGGGCCAGCTGCCGCTTCGTCGTCATCGTCGACGAGTCCAAGCTGGTGGAGCGCATCGGGGGGAGCCGGCTGGCCGTGCCGGTGGAGGTGGTGCCCTTCGGGTGGGAGTACACCTTGGGCCGGCTAAGGCGGGTGTTCGAGGGGCACGAGGAGTGCGAGGCGAGGCTGCGGGAGGGCGCCGGCGGGGAGCCCTTCGTCACCGACAACGGCAACTACGTCGTCGACCTCTACTTCGAGAAGGGCATCGAGAGGGACCTGGGCGAGGTAAGCGACCAGATGCTGAGGCTCACCGGCGTGGTGGAGCACGGGATGTTCCTGGGCATGGCGTCGTCGGTGGTCGTCGCCGGAAGGGACGGCCGCGTCACCGTGCTGGAGAGCAACCAGTGATGCAGAAACTCCCTCTGTTTCGGAGGTAACGTCGAGAGAAAAGGAGGGATTTTTATTGTAGAAGATGGGGGAAGGAAGGCAATTTTGTTTCAGATTTGTCATATTTATTTATATATATGTCGTAGCTGACGTGGGGAGTATCTTCTTCTTGCTATATTTTTGTGCTGGTAATTCCTTCCCGTGGGGGGGGGGGGGGGGGGGGGGGACACGCACAGGTGGTGGAGGCGGTGTTGAAGTTTCTTTGTTGGGGGGGGGGGGGAATTATCCCTCATGCAGATTTTGGGTAACTGGATGGGATTTGCATCTGCCTCCTCCTTGCCCTGTTATTTTATGATGGGTGGCAATTTTTTTTTTGGATCTTTTCGCTTTTATGATGATCTCCAAGATGGTTCATACTAGTGTTTTTCTCGAGTTTCTTGAGTGCCAAATGGAGATTTTTTTTTATATATAACATATCTCGGCCTTCATTCATGGGGGGGATGAGGGTGTTGCAATCCGGGTTCCCTTCTTTTTCCCTCCCCCTCTCGGATCAGGCATACGGTTTTGGGTTTTATTGACCGTTTTTCCTCTTAAAAGGGGTGGTTCCTTATTTGGTTTTGTGATCTTGTTTTTTATCTTTGATTGCTGTAAGGAAGTTATTTTGATTTTACTCCTCGGTATATCCTTGTCATTGAAAAGTTTATCAGAAATAGACATCTGTGTGGT
Organism: Amorphophallus konjac; assembly: GCA_022559845.1. Classification (NCBI taxonomy): domain Eukaryota; kingdom Viridiplantae; phylum Streptophyta; class Magnoliopsida; order Alismatales; family Araceae; genus Amorphophallus; species Amorphophallus konjac. Next base: position 76,241 of record JAHNEJ010003422.1, on the reverse strand, counting down.
TAACTATTGGACAATGCTACGTGCCACGTTGTGTTAATAAGCTCCCCCCCCCCCCCCCCCCCCAAATTAATGTTCATAAAATGTTTACTCATCAAACATTTAACTTGAGTTTTTTTTAATCAATGAATCATGATTCTAGCCATAACCAAATGAGAACTAAAGAAATAAGAGTGAGCTGATTGACGGCCCGAGGTTGTTTGGGGGGAGGGGGGTTGATATGATCTGATTTGAGAGTAGTTGTATCTTCTTTTTATTTCAAATTATCTTGTTATAGATAGTTTCTTGATTTGAGAGTAGTTTCTTGTTGTCCAGATCTCTCTCCTGAGCTCACAATTTATTCAGGAAGGTTTTTGCCCCCAAATTCAAGGGTAAGAGGGGATCCATGAACTCGTTAATATTCTCTGTTAAAAGCCCGAATTCAAACTCAAAATCTAAGCATTTAGTTGAGATAATTCTCAACATATTAAGGGAGACGCCCACAGATTATCTAATGTGCGATTAAATCTCAATGATGTCGAACCTGAATGATTACGGTATGAAAAGGTGTAATTGAACATTTCGAATTTGAATACTTACAATACTGAGTGGCACGGCTGAAAGGTGAGGTGAAGTTTGAGATAATCTAATTGGGTGAAGTTTGAGATAATCTAACTATGATACCATGTTAAAGGTCTACGGTATGAAAAGGCGCAATTGAACATGTTGTATTGGAATACTCACGACATGAGTGGCACAGTTGAATAGGTGGGGTAGAGTTTGAGATAGTCTATGATACCATGTTAAAGGTCCGAATTAGAATTCAAAATTTAGACATTGTCTAATGTGAAACTAAACCCCGACATCATCCGAATCTTTAAGAGTAATGTTTAGTGCACGCCTTGGGTGAGGGTGTGCACCAAATGTTTTTTTATGAAAATTTTGTGACGTGAGATTCACGTCCCTCTAATTTGAGGTATAAGTTATATCTCCATATGATGGTCAAAAAATTTTGAAAAACAAATAGAATAGTGTTGGGCCTATTTTTTAATTGACTCTTTTTATTTTTATTTTTTTAATTCGTCTGATGAAGATATAATGTAAAAGCATATTTTTTAGGCACACTTTTAATGCAATAACCCAGGTGTGCACTAAGCATTCCTCAGCCTTTTATTACTCACATCTCTGTCAACTCTGCAGCCTCCGGTTGGGGTGGGGCCTTGATGTTGCCGCTAATGAGGATATCTTAATAAAACTGGATCAGATCTGATGCTAATGTTTTCTCAAAATGTATTGTCATAATAAGTGAAATACGGGTCTGAATCAACTTCAAACAAATTAGACTTTACTTTTCAAGAGTCTCAAATCAAGACTGCCTTTTCTTTCTCTTTCCTGTCCCTACACGTCACCGTCTTCTTTTATATTGATATCATAATGATTTCGACATTAATAGTATAGACCTCAAACATATCAATATCAAAATTAAAACTCAAAATAAACATGATCTAATAAGATAGAAATGGAAAATAGCCTTAAGCTTAAAAAGTGGGTACAGTGTCACTAATACTTGCCAGTTTGAGACGTGACGTGTGTCGCGTTGGTTCTTGGTGTGCTGGTATGTTAAAAAAAGCCTTAATGAACTATAATGACTTGAGTACATAATAAACGTGAGAGAGATCAATTAGAGTAATGTTTTACATTGGGATGGTGTATGTGTAATATTTATTATTATATTTTTATTTTTTAAATAGTCTTCGTATTAATTTAATTTAATATGTCGGTCACGTAATCAGACGACGTGATACGAGAATTATTTAAAAAAATATTATCCGTGAATAAGAGTTAAAATTTTATTTCTGAGTCCACGTCATGTCACATCACGTCACTTAATGACGTGATAGACACGTCAAAATAACTTGACGTAGAGATCATTTAATTTTTTATTAAAAAATAATAAATATTACATGTGTAACATCGTCTCGGTGTGTAGTTAACCGGGGCATTGGACATAGCATTACTCGATCAATTATCAGTCCAATAAACATAATAAACTATCTAATGACGTGCATGATGGATATGCACCGAGTATTCTCAATTGGGTATTCTCATAGTTTCTATAATTTTATTATAAAAAATTCATAGCTGTTGAATGCTTGTTGGTGGAGTCCACTATTAGGATAGTTAAAAACATTCATCCGAGTTAATCACTTGGTTCCCCATTGAGAAAATCACTAATTACAACACCCAACAATATTAAGGGGTGTCTTTGATAATTGAATAGAATAAGTGGCTAAGACCCATATGTGGAATAACTCATTCGACCCATCTCATTTGACCCATCCGAGTCAAATGAGATATTCCATCAAAACACCCATTGCCTTCTTATAAAATCGGATTTAACATGCACTTGTCAAATTCAGTTAAATGAAAATCGACGAACAAAGATGATAATCGGGAGGGCACCGGTGAATGCGCTGCCCAACCCGATTATCAAATTGGGCCAAGGTTCCCGCTCTATCTCTTCTTGCCATCTATTTCACAACTGGCTACCATCTCTTCCAACTCTAAAAAAAAATCTCTCTCATAAATTTTTTTTTTGCTGCTCCACAACTTGTGTTAGGCGTTCTGTGCACCGGTTTATCTTCTTCTTTTCGGTGGAATTACTCTTACGGGTTCATAATCATTGGAATGTGATGATATAAGTAAGACGTACAACTTTCAATTTATATATCGTTCACCGGCTATTGTTTCGGTGTGAATTCCCAAAACTAAATGAACCATCTTTCACCCCCACCTCGCATTGACACATTTTTACAATTCCTCATTTAGAACCCCTCCTCTCAATTTTAGGTAAACTTTAATTCGATAAAAAAATATGCATAAAATTACTTTTAACCTTCATCATTTGGGATTAAATACTTAGGGCGTGTTTGACAACCCGTTAAGCTCGGGTAGGGTAGGTTAACCTGGGTTGGGTGGGTTATTCTGTTGTGCATGTGTGGTACACGCATAATTATATGATTTTGATGATGTCTGCTTATGAGCCATTAATGAGTCTAATTTGTATTTGATGATATCAACATATATGAAGTTCATGTCAAAATCAGCACTGGCAAGTGTATGGCCTCACGTAGATGAGCAATGTTAAGATATCATGCCATGTGTCATGTGATATGATGCATTGAAGTTAAGGGCATGAACAAGGCCAACATCAGCTATACCATTACAGCATCCAAGCTCATGCTTGCAATAGCAGCAAAAATGGAAATGCAGGTAAGGAGGTTTGGACATACTCAAACATAGGAGCAAAAGGCTTTCCTGTTAAGATATGAAGTTGAAAAGGACTGAGTGAAGCCCAAGGTGCAAAGGCCCTTGGATGCACGGGACTCAAGAAATGTAGAAAGGGTTTGGCAAAAGAAAGAATTATCAAAATTGCACAAGGCTGTGTCGACTCCACCGACATGTGACGTTGACTCCAAACGATTTTCAGAAGCAGATTTAAGCACACTGTAGTGATTGCGTCGACGCCATGACAATTCTGCATCGACTCCAAACTGCTTCCAGCAAGGAAGCTATTAGGTCTCCCAGTTGATTTTGATATTTGGTTTTAATGATAACAAACAATGTGTGCTTACTTGAAGAACTTGATTGACATCACATGGTTTCGTGTGTGAATGATTTGTTTGTATATGATTTTTATGAAGAAACCATGATTGGGTTTTAATGAATGATGCTTTATACAAAAATTGTTCACTTGGTGAAAATGGGATATTTGATGTTCACATGTATTGCTCACATGCATGACTAAGTGATTTCACCTTTAGGTAAAATTCTAGGTGATTTTCATGCACATCTTCCGTGAGATCTTAATGCATTGATAGTGGTTCATGTATTTTTCAAATGAGACTTTTGGGCTTTTTAATGTGCTTAATCTATTCACATAAAACTTGGTAGAATATGGTTTAAATTGTGCTAACACTTTATTTAATGCATGGTAATTAGATCTTGATTTTTGGGTATGGTTTTGATGCTTAAAAGGGGGCAAAAATGTAATTTTCAGACCCTGCAGGGAAGGGGTCGACCCCTGGGGTCGACCCTCCCTGGGCTATGGTATGTCTGCACAGCAGACAGACTAGCCATCTGAAGGGGTCGACCCCAGGGGTCGACTGTAACAACCCAAGATCCGGATACCGGGAAAGGAACCCGATACCATTCGAATCCTGGCCTGCCGCCCACGAGCCGAGGCTCGGAAGGGCTGAAAAGGAGTGTGGAGGTACAAAGAAGTAGGAAATAAAGTAGGACAATTCAACAATTAACAAAAATAAATAAACAACTACAACAGTAGAGCCCAGTCCAACAGAAAGTACAGTCTAAGGCAGAAGAACATACCCAACATCGAGTGAACACTCGGCCCGACGAAATGGCGACTAAGAACCTCTGCACAGCACCCTCGAACCACGAGGAAGAACCGCCGCACCTGAAAAGAAGGGGTGAGCCTCCTGTCACTGGCTCAGTAGGGATCCCACGAAACCCCAACTGAAAACAACGGCGGCACGGAAAGCAGCAACTACAGCAAGAACAATAGTAATAGCAGGAATAGTAAATCGGTGGCATGTAAAAACTCGGCACTACAGCTACTCCTACCGAAACAGAACTCAACACCCCGATCCTACAGTCGGGGGACCACCAAACAACGAACCACCCTAGTCACGCTACTAGGAAAATGCCACGACATCTCTGTCGTGAAGGCCTGTCCTCACAGACTAAGGCCCATCGAAACCACGCGGTCTGGAAACACAGTCACGACCTCGCCGTCGTGAACTCTACGATGTCTAGGGAGAAGCCCTCAGTGACGCTCACCGAAAACCCTAGACCTCGACTCCGGGAGAACGCCCGAAACTACACACGAAACCACGTCTCGCAGATGTGAAGCGGAACTCGACTCACGAGAAAACTAAAGGCGAGGGGCCCTACGAAAACCAACCTCAAAACCATCTCTCTCGGGTAAGCCGCTCCACCACTCCCGGGTGGGTTAGCACACGCGTGCCGTAAGAAGGCTACGACTAGTGGGAGGTCACTAAACGTGAACACGGAAAGCCACTCACACACCCATCGCGAGTAACACGGAGTAACATGTGGCACGACGCCACCAGACTCTGGACAGCCCACTAGACCTACTAAATCTAACGATCTTTGAGTCACAAGACTCGGGGTCAAGACCATCATACAGGGACAGCTCCACTCCGTCAATCTGCCCTATGCCTAGGTCAGAAACCACTGTAGCATGAATACCGAGGCAGCTCACAAGCCATGAAGTCGATCCCCTATCCAATGGAAAAGCGGGGAAAACTCCAGTCCCAGACTGGTTGATTGGACCCACAGTCCAAGGCCATACACCTGGCCCACGCGAAAACCACCTTTTGGATAAACCCACGACGTGCGGGGAGACCCCACCGCACTCATACCGATACACGGTGACTCGATCTAACGAGAACACGAAGACCCGGAACACATGGTGTCACGCGGACCCTCCAACCCATGGGCACGCTAATTGAGATAACACGGTACCTCTGGACACCCAAAAACACGGACACAGAACCCACGGGGTGTCCGGGACACTCACGAGACCGAAGGTCGACCACTGGGTCACAACCGGGTCGACCGGAGACCAACACAATGCGAAACGAACACGGCGAACACAAAAAACCGCCTAGCGGTCTACCCTGGACCGTTAGGGAGCCTAGTGGTCTACCCCTAGACCGCTAAGGCCAGCCTAGCGGTCTACCCCTGGACCCCTAAGCTCTAGGAACTAGCAAACCCCTAACGGTCACTTCTCGGACCGCTAGGCAGAGTGGCGGTCTTTTGCCTGACCGCTAGGTGATGCCTAGCGGTCAGTCGCAAGACCGCTACCCCACCGACCTCTAATCGACCAAATCACGGTCAAACGGTCACCCCTCAAACCGCAAGGCAGAGCCTAGAGGTCCATCGCACGACCGCAAGGCTCGAACCGACATACGGGAGACCCTAGCGGTCCCCTACAAGACCGCCTGGCATCCTAGCGGTCACTGGAAGGACCGCTAGGCTGTCCCGAACCCGAAAATGGTGAATCACACAGAAAACTCCATTCCACGCCCTGTTCACGCCCACGTGAAGGGGAAAACAAGGGGAAACTAGTCCCCTACCTCTCTAGTACAGAGAGGACCCATTTAAACCCCAAAAACACGATCAAAATAATAGATCGGACTCACACCCCAAAAACATGGATTTTCTCCAAAATGCTCAAATAAGCCCGCTCGGCTCACCACGGCCTACAAAACTCGCAGGAAATGAAGTACACGAGCTGGGGGTCCATCTCCCTACTGTGAGCGCCGTCACTTGACGTTGTGGAATGTGGAATTATTAAGTGCGATGTAACATGGAAGTATAAGCTAAAATGTGTGAAAAGAGAGGGAGAGCACGTGATGCTCTATGAATGGAAGGGAGCACGTGGTGCTCTAAAGAACGTGATCGCCAGAGGAGGTGAAACTCCTCAAATGAAAGAACAAAAGATCATGTATGGTACCTGTGGAGGGAGATTGAAAGGTCCCGCTTCCTCTTCAACTGGCCGGTCAACCGAAGAGGGCTCCTTTTTGCTTTGATTACACTGAAACGCAAAGAAATAAACGCACTGGATTATTCCAGCGCCTAGTGTAATAACTGTTCCAAACTGAAGCACAACATGTAATGAGAGGCCGAACACACCTGGTGTGTTTGTTTAAACCCCTTGGGAATCAAGGGAGGGGAGTATGTATGCAATGATTAAAGTCTAAAGTGATCTGGCGGTGCCATACATAAAGTGCAGTGACTGTGAAAAATGTGTAGAGATGATGATGCTGAGATTTAAACCAAAGAAGCAAGAAGATAGAAGAGAGGAAAAATGAGGGGATTTCCCTCCATCGGGTGACTGTTGTAGGGAGAAGAAGGCTTCTGTGCGTGAGGGAATGGATGTCTTCTTCTGATGCTCTCTGATGATCCCCCTCATGCCGCGAGCGTTCAAAAGAGCCACCATTTATAGGGAGGGAATCCCTTCGTTGGGAAAGGATCAAAAGGAGGCAAGGGTTTCCTTCCCAGAAAATAGTAAGAACAGGAATTGGCAACGATCAACCCGGGGAAGGAGATCTCCGGCAGTAGAAATGGAATGGGAAATAGAGTCATCCGTGACAGCCGTTATTTGAAATAGCGTCTACCAAAACGGACGCAAATTCTTGGGACAAATTTAGTAATATCCTGACTTTCTAAAATAAATGACGTCTTCCATAGCATGCGTTAATTATATAGCGTCTCCTATGGAGGTCGCTCATTTTTAATCAAAACACAACAATTTTCAAAATTAAAATAATTAGTGTCTGCCATTTAAGCTGCTATTTATTAAAACCGTCGTTAAATAGATAATTGCCCCAAGCATAAACGTCCGTTGAGGAAGCCGCGAATTACAAATAGCGTCCGCTAAGAAAGACGCAAATTCCACAAATTACCCAAGAAAGAGGAATACTCATCTCATTCAGTTCTAAAGTAGAATCCACTTGGGGCATTACATGGTGACATGAGATTTACTAAGGCTAATGTAAAATTTAGCGTGTCTATAGCTGCCCCGCCTTGACGTCTGCTTTGCAAGGGAGTGAAACAGAATGGAGTGTAGTGGAAACGAAGGGTAATGAAGTGGGAGTGCACTGAAAAGCGGGCGTCAAGGTGTGATGTGACACGCTTATGACACTAACTGTTAGGAATCTTTCTGCCAATTCAGAATGAAACAACCTCAGATGATTACGAGAAAGGGATCAATTGCTCGGACGAAATTAAAGTAAGGAAAGCGTGCACGTGGTGTACAAAGGACACCATTGGAGAGCGATTACCAGCCAATGTGGACGTACTACAACCAAGGTGGAAGAAATAAAACAAAGAAGTTGGGATAGGAGTCCGATCAACGATGCTTTCAAGGAACCAGCCTCAATAGCTTCAAAAGAACTTGGTACTCGATTCGGAGTGGAATATCTCATGTCGACAACAATTGAAGGTGAGTGGATTCCACAAAGACTTGAATAATGGAATATTTCTAGCAAGGAAGCTCAAAGTCCTATATGATGCATGCTGGGCTAAAAGAAAAATAAAAAATAAACTAAAAATAGAAGATAATCAAGGACAATATTGCTAAGCCATCTAGACCCTGTCTTCCTACGCTCACAAATGGTTAGACCAAAATCCACAAAAGCACTCATGATTAAATGGCGTCAATGGTGATGGTCGCCAATTACATTTGGCGTCTGCAATAATGAACGTGAATTCTTATAAATTAAAATGCTCAAATTCAAGCGAAATAAGAAATAGCATCCGTGATGGAAGACGCTCATTCCACGCATTTTCAAAAAATCAAAATAGGGAAATCAAGAAACGACGTCCGCAGGGGCAGACGCGCATTGAAAATGCGTCCGGGATACTAGACCCTCCTATTTCTTGAGATTTCCCTATATAAGTTCCTTACCCATGAGAAAACCTCAAACCACCATGATTTAAGGCAGCTCTTCCTTCGTTTTGCAACGCATAGGGGTTGCCCTGCCTTTTTATAGAGTTTCTGCTGCTCACAATAACATCCACCAACTGTCATATTCTTAAGAACACCTGCAGCTCCGTTGCAGAGACACTCATGGATCGTCTGATTCAACATCAGGGGAAGAAGTCTAAGACGTCTGGTGCGGACACCAGAGCACACGAGCGGCACGAGCCGCCGAGCCACCGATACCGTACGCGGAGCACCACCCGAGCGTCAGCGACTTCCATCTGGCTCAGAGACAGTCTGGAGACTCCCCCTTGAGTCTCGGCATTTATCACATTTACTGGGACTTTATATGTGTGTAGTGTGTTTTTATTTGTCTGTATTCGGTTTGTAATTTGGTTTGTAAGAGGGGTTTATGTGTAATATGGACCACCTGGGTCCCGCGGCCCCCCCGACCTCCTCCCATTGATCCACCTCATCCCTAGGGCCCATATGGGGTCAGTCAACATGTCAATTGGGGGCTTCTAGAAGGGTGGGCCAAGTGGGGGACAAATGACTTGAAATGTCAAGGTTGGCCACCAACCTTGACACCATAGTCAAGGGGCGCCCCCCTCTCACCATCAAGCCTTTTATTTTTTGTAAAAATGATATTAGAACTAATTAGTTCTATCCCATTTGTTTATTCCCCAAACCCTAAGTCCAAGGGTATTTTGTGTCTTTTGGCCTTTCATATAAATGGCTTGTATTTCCCAATTTAGAGGAATTAATGAAGAAGAAATCTTGATTATTGTTGGAAGGAGCCTTGGCCGCCCCCTTCTCTCTCTCCTCTCTCCCCCTTCGTAGCTGGGAAGGCTGTCTTCTGGAGGTGTGAAGCCTCCCCTATCAGTTCCGGAGCTCGTCGTTGCCGCCGCCACCGCCATCGTGCCACCATCGCACCACCACGGTTACCGTCGGAGTTCTGTCTTCATCCAACAGTAGCATCTTCCACGAATTTCTGCTCTTCACCACGAGATCTTCTTGAGCTGGGATTTTGAGGGCGTGTTCCAGAGGAAAATTAGTTTGGCCTCTAGACTCCGAAATCCATTTTTCCATTTTCGTTCCCCATTTCATTCCAGATCTGGCTACTTTCAGTCCAGATCCACTTCCGCCCTGAGTTTCTAGTCTTCAGACCTCCTTTTGATTTTTCCAGGAGCTCCCAAATTTATTGGGAGTTCTGTCCATCTTCCTCTCCATCCCCAATTTTTTGTGGAATTTTGAAAGCCCATTTCATATTTTTAGAAATTCCATTTTAGATCCATCTACAGTTCTATCAGCCAGTGTCCAGATCCGACCACCAGTCAGTGTAAAATCCATAACAAATCGTAACCTCCACCAATCCCTTCACATAAATTATTTCTGTTTTCCTCTCTTTCCCCTCCACAACTTTGATGAAGAGCTCAAGATCTGAATCGGACGTCTACCCCGCGGTCAAAGGTAACTCTCAGGAAAATTTCCTGCTGTTCTGAGAGTTCGGGTACTGTGCAACATAAACTTCAAAAATAGTTTAAGGCCAGATCTGTGCAGATCCAGTTCATCTCTCTGGGTTTATATTGAAGGACTTCGAGAGAGCTTTCCAGCGGTACCTCTTGTGCTTCGATCCGACATTAGGATTGGTCGCAGCGTCCGATCTCGCCGGAGCGCGCGCTGAAAAACAGAAGCTTCAGTCCGTGGACAGCAATTCCACAACTTGGCGATCGGAGCCGATCGGCGTCCGATCGGTACTTCCGGCCGACCGCCATCCAGGGAAGCGCGCCACCAGGGGTCCCCATCATAGTGGGCCCCACCCCACCAGAGTCGGAGGTTGGAGCGGTCCGTGGGCCCCACGGACCCGTAGATCGCGCCGTTCGGACAGCACCACAAACGCGTATTCGGCACCACCGGACGACATCAAGATGCTGCCCGTCAACCCAATTGTCATGATTCCCGGGCCCCACATGTGACCTTTTACCTCCCTGCGTGGAGTGGGTCAAATTATTGTACTGCTGTAATAATTGTTAACCGGGGGTCCGAGATCGGCCGGGGTTATCTTCCCCACGCCGGGTGCATGGAGGTAAAGGTCATAACTTCTTGGCATTTACTTGCTAGTTTACTATATGATCTTAGGCCGCTGCCGAGTGCGATAAGAACTAGCACGTGAGTCCATGTCACCGCTGTGAGTGTAAGAGTGATCCGTCCCGTGGCTCGATCCGAGTCCAGAAGTGAGTCGGACTACCCTTGAACTCCGCCGGTTCCTCAACCGTGCACGATCCGCGTTTCCCTCGCTTGGGACGACGAGTGAGCTTGCGTTTATGTTAGCGACGTATAGCCCATAGGAACTCATAGTGTCGGGCCAAAGTCTCTCCAATTTGTGTGTTGCTGGTCGCATCTCCATCTAGAGTCCTAGGTCCGCATCATATAGAGTCGGTCTCCCGTGTCCGTCCCACATCAACGTCCCTGCCCAAACTTACTGAGATTGTTGGCCATATTAGCAGGAGGATCATGCTTAACCAGGTTTGCCAATTTCCTTTTTCCCTGTTTACTGCGTCTCTGTTAACTTCTTAGAACCTCTTAAAACTCTCCAATATTCCTTCACAAAGACTCTACACACAACTCCATTTTTGCCTTTACGCCTCAGCTTCTAGTATGCTCTCTTAATTATTCTATTTCTTTTCTTTTTTTCAGAACTACCCCAATATCCAAGGTGCAAGGAGGTTTACTAGGAATAAGTGGCTTCCACTGTTAATGTCCAAGATTACCCTAGATATGCGGTCTTATTTATCTCAGTGGCACCTATTGGGGTTGGTCATCCACGCAAAACACTACCAGGATGTGCACTTGGATTGGGCCGTGATTGGCGCCCTCATGGAGGTATGGCACCCTGACACCCACACATTCTTATTCCCCACATTTGAAGACACGGTGTTGCTAGAAGAGACAGAAATACTGCTTGGGTTGAAGAGATTGAAACAAGGGGATGAAGAGAAGATGGCGTCCATGACCCAGCCTATAAGCACCACAGAGATCCTCACCGGCCTAATCCCAAACTCCCACATCGTGGGTCAAATCAGGGTGAACAAAGGAGTAGTTAATCTGATGAATCTGATGAAGCATGCAGCATGGGTGTATAAGCAGATGAGCCAAGCTAAAGAGGAAGACATGGAGAGCGTGATGAAAGCTTTCGTGATCTGCTTAGCGGGAGCCTTATTGTTCCCCACGGCAGATGATTTCTTAGAAGAGGATCAACTGAGTGGGATCAGTGCGATCTGGGAAGGAAAGAGGATGGGCCCTGCAGTCCTGGCTTACCTCTACCGTGGGCTTACTTCGGCCACCATGGGTAGGCCCTTGCATGGGTCTATGTTACTTTTTACTAGCTGGGTGGATCTCCACCTTAAATTTGACCCATGTGGAGAATCCAAACAGTCGTCCAAGATCTTCTCCAGGAGCCCACTGTACTACATGACAGGTGCCCTTGGGCTGAGTGACAGGGTGGTCAACAGGGTGCGCAGGCTGAAGAAAAGGGTGGACTGGCGAGAGCACTTCAAGACCACGCCCCGGACGATGTTTACTTGTGCACCGAGCTTCCTCAAAACTCAAGACGTTCGTGCCCGACTCTCCCCTGGTGTGGAACTTCGACTTATAGGCACCACATATTTTTTTTGTATAATGCTCATTGGTGCCTTCCTCAACTCGGATTGCCACGACATCTAATGGAGGACGCCTCTCATCTCCCACTCATCAAGAAGAGAACCCTACCTAGCCAAGAGGATGAAGAGGAAGTTAGCACAATCAAGGCTCTATGGAGGGTGAACACGCTGCATAAACTAGTGGAACATGTGGAAGAGAATGGTGAGATGTGCGAATCCTATGTGAGGGAACTTAGGAAATTGAGGGCCTAAGTGGCTCATTGATGATGTATTTTTCATTTCATTTCAATAAAATCAATTCTTTATTTTCTTTGAGCCAAATCAAGAGTGAGAATTCCCAAAATCATGAATGATCCTCTGTTGTTTCTACAATTATCGCTCTCAGAAAAATGGCGTCTCACGAGGCAGCCGCTAATTCAATCCGCGTCCCATATCACAGTCGCTAATTCTTTCGACATTTTTTTTCATCTTCAAAATTCAATTCCCAACAATCTGCGTCTGCCAAGGAAGATGCTCATTATTAAATTATTTCCTCAAAATACAATTTCCAGAAATGACGTCTTTCCAAACTGACGCTTATCACTCAGAAATATTTTTATTTTCAAATTGCATGTTTTCACAAATAGCGTCTTCCCACGAAGGCGCTAATGCATTTTAATTTCCAAGAAATGACAATAAGCGTCTACTAAGGAGGACGCCGATTCTTTTAGTAAACCGAGGCCATAACGGACGCCCTTTCCTCTTCTTCTCTTCTTCTCCTTCATTATTCCTTCATTCATCTACCTCATGCAACCCCTCCCATTTCACACATTCAAACCCTTTCCCTAGATCCGCAGAACCAATTTTTTTTTTCTTTTCTCAAACTTTCTCTCCGACGATGTCTTCTGGTGGTGGGAAGCGCAGCCACGTAGTGGCACCCGAGGTGGTTGACCTCGGTGATGGAGGTGATGCGGTGGCTCCGGCAGCGGCAGAGGAGACGGAGGCCGGCGTAGAAAGGCTGGCGATGATAGAGGAGGGAGGTGAGGAGCAGACGATGGAAATCGACGAGGGTGAGGGAGAAGAAGGAGGAGAAGAGAAGGATGAGGAAGAAGCAGGTGGAGAGGAAGAAGACGACGGCGGAGAGGGTTTGCCGGTGGCCGAGGAAGCGGTGGCGATGGAAGTTGAAGGCGGCGAGGGCGAGGAAGGAGAGGAGGAAGAGGGGGATGGAGAAGAAGCAGAGGGAGGAGAAGAGAGCGCGTCAGTGGTTGAGGCGGCGGAAACGGCAGCGGCAGCCCCTCGTCGGTGGCGGCAAGCTCCCCGCCGACCACTACGGGGAGCAGTGGATGAAGCCGCGCCAAAACAGGTGAGTCACATTCTCCCTTTTCCTCTTTTTATTGCATTTAGAACGGTTAGGGCGAGTGGGGGTCGGGAGGAAGAAGATGAAGAAACTGCATCCATAAAGGTGGACGCAGAACACAATAGACCTCCACCTGGGTGGACGCCAAATGTTTTTCTTTATTAAAACATAAAAAGGGTTAAAAACAAATGACGACGTTCAGAACCGACGCAAAAAAAAAAACAAAACCCTTAGGCTAGACGCAGAAAACCATTTTTTGGTCTTTTAACAAAAAGATAGGAAAATTAAATGGCGGCCACTGGGGTAGACGTTAAAAGGAAACATCGTACATGATGGTGGATGCCAAAATCCATTTTTTTAATTTTTATCAGAAATATAGGGAGAAGAAATAGCGGCTCCTATTGCAGACACTAAAAGGAAATAGCGGCCACGATGGTGGACGCAGAAAACCATTTTTTTAATGATATCTGCTTATTGACATGTTCTGTGTTTGTGCTTTACAGGGGGTGATGAAGACTCACATTTCCTGGGTGCTTGTCCATGCTGCTTACCAGGGGCTCCCGGAGTTTCAGAGGGAGTGGCTGAGGGAGATGGGATTCGGTCCGTTCCTCAGCATCGAGCCATTCCGCCTGGACCTGATACTCATCCAGGTACTGAGGGAGAGATGGGATAGGGTCAGCCGGGCATTTTTGATGCCGTGGGGGCATATGGTCCCCACTCTAGAGGATGTGGCTAGGATCACCGGGCTAAGAGTAGACGGTGAGGCGGTGGTCGGGGTTACCTACCCAGACTACCAGGAGCGGGCCCGTCGGCTCTTGGACTTGTCTACAGTGTCAGAGGGACCCAGAGACTATAGGATGGTAGATAGGGCCGAGCTTATGGAGTCGCTAGGATTGGGAGGGGGACGCCCGAGGACGGGTGAGTCCCTCGAGGACTTCGTGGCCAGGATGGCGGAGAGAGCTAGGGCCACTTTTTGTACCGACCCCGCCTAGAGAGAGAGAGCAGACCTGGACCTTAGGAGGTTCTTATTCTTGATAATGGGGAGGCTGTTGTTGGGCACGAAGGGAGACGACATGAACTGTCATTTCCTGAGTGTATTGGAGGACCGGAGCTAGGTCGGGAGATATGCCTAGGGTGCGGCCCTGCTGGCCCACCTCATAGCTGACTTGTCCATCGGACAGGGAGGGAGACTACTGTCAGCGACTTCGCACCATTCCTTCAGGTATGCAAATTTAAATTTATGCCTATGTTATATGCTTCTATTTGGTGCCACTTGTACATCCCGATGGGGAGAGCCGCTGTCTTCCGTCCGGAGGCAGTTCCGATGGCGCGGCGTTGGCTCCCGTACGCGACGGGGGCCCCGCATGCCTACGAGCTAGTGGCAGTGAGGCGGGAGCTTCGTGACTTCCCGGCATCCATGGTATGTATGTTATGTTTATGCATTTGATTTATTTCTTATTGATGCATTTATGGTTATGGTGATATGATGATATGAAATGCAAATGCAGGTGGTGTGGAGGCCCTACGTGGGCATGACTGACGACGACAAGCCCTGGGTCGTGGCGGTTCGACACTTGTTTGGGTGGGAGCTTTGGCTCCACTTCCTGAATGAGATCGAGCCGTTGCGACTCAGGCTAGTGATGAGGACGCTGGGCCTCCACCAGGAGTGGGTGGACGTGGAGGAGCCACACAGGATCAGGCGGAAGACCCGAGGACGAGCCGTGACGACAGACTGGCGGCTCCGCTTCCCTGACCAGTACGCTGACTGGCAGAGGGGCGGCACTCCGGTCGTCTCCCAGGCGGAGGACAGCGCGTAATACCTCCAGGTCTACTGGAGGACTTACGGGCGTCAGCCTCAGATGAGGCCCCGAGGGGTACGTATGAATGCATGCTTTTGAATATTTAAATGCTTCTATGTGACGAATGTATTACTAACCTGTGGCAAATGCAGGATGTGCGTGATGAGGTGGTGGTTGACATGCAGATGCGGCTACACACCCTGGAGGCCCGCCTAGCAGCGACCCAACACGACCTTCTGGTTCTGGTAAGTTATGCCTTCCTAAATGTCATGATATGCTTCCTAAAGTAGGTGTTCCACCTCTGACGATCTCATAATGTGATGCAGCGTGCCCAGTAGAGGAGGGCGGCGACAGGAGCAGGAGGGGCTTCTAGCTCGAGTGCCCCAGCCCAGAGTGTTCCGGACCCGAGTGCCCGGGTTGCTTCTTTAGAGGGCCAGCTGGCAGGAGCTGTTAGGCGGGCTGAGGAGGTAGAGAGAGAGCTGGAGGCCTTGGTAAATAAAAAGGGTTTAGATTGATTTTAAATATTGCAGTTGGTCATCAATTTGATTTGTTTTCTTTGTGTTGTTGCAGAGGTGAGAGCTCCAGGAGGCGATGACCCGGGCGGCACTAGCAGGGACCGAGCTTGCGGTTCGTGACCAGCCATTTGCGAAGATCGACGAGGAGCGACAGCATGCCGTCAGGGAGCTGACTGCAGTGAGGCACTCGGCCACTAAGGAGATGGCCGAGGAGAGGCGCCGGCCATCGTGAGAGCTTGAGCTGGCGTTGGCAAAGGAGCGGCGTAGAGCCGCACATGAGCTGGGGGAGGAGCGACGCCGAGCTGCAGCGGAGCTGGAGCGGGCAACAGCAGAGTTACCCGGCGAGGGAGCGGTGCTCCCCCGGGACGTGACAGAGCTGCAGCTACTTCTCAGGATGGAGCATCGCGAGCGGGAGAGTGAACGGGCAGAGCGCGATCGCGAGCGCGACTGGGAGAGGGCGGAGCACGACGAGCTGAGGCTCCGCCTAGGGGCAGTAGAGGAGCGGGTGCGAATCGAGGAGGAGCACTACCGCCGAGGCCATGAGCGGGCACGAGCCGAGGGGCATCCCAGTGCCTACTCTGGTTCGAGCTTCTTTGCATGCTCCTCCACCGTCGAGAGGAGGGAGGAGGCGGACCGGGCTCGAGCTGAGGCGTCGACAGCCAGTCAGAGGTCGATGAGGCCTCTACAGAGTCGCCCCACAGATCGAGACACTGGAGAGAGCAGCCAGAGGAGAGAGGAGGGAGGTGGAGAGAGCTAGAGAGTATTTGACTTTTGTACCCTTCTCTTTTCTTTTGTACTCATGTATGATAGTTACAGCTTTTGTACTTATGCGAGACAGTTATAGAAATGAAACACATGTTTTGTTACCTGAGTTGGCTGTTCTTTGTGTACTTGTGTTCCTTTCCTCCCTGCATTCACTTAGAATAAATAGGTTAGTTAATATGTTCGGCTTGGCCCCTTGCTCGATAAGCAAGGGGCTGCTCTTCTTCGACCTTGATAAGGGGTCAAGGGGCCAAGCCTTTAATCAATTAAGGCAGAATAAATGAAGCAAGAATAAGGATAAAATGCAACAGGCAGGCAAGCAAGTGAATACTGGAAATAAAGAATGATCAAGCATCGTGCAACCAAGCAAATGATATATTTTTCTTTATCTTTTTGTCTTTTCCTCTCTTTTTTTCTCTCTTTTTTTTACTTTTCGTCTATTTTCTTTTTGTGGATGACAAAGCGCGTATATCACGGAAGACCTACTCGATCATTACCTGAAATTCATTAGTCATTCTTAAACAACTTAACAAAGGATCAATGTGCTTAAATGTTGCTTTTGCCTGGCCCCTACGTACGACTCTTCTTCCTAAACTCATCTTCACCGCCCCTTGAGCTTAGAGCGTGCCTCAGGGAGAGACGGAAGACGATAATAAGTAAAGTTTATGAGGAGGGTAGAAAGGTTCGGTGGACGCCCTTGCCTTACCCTATTGTCCATTGGGGTTCGGTCTTTGGCTTAGGGTGTCTTTAGTTTCCCATGCCTTACCTAGTACATGCTTACGACCAGGGTTTTCCCTGCGGGGACTTTGCCCTCTTGACATGTCTGAAAATTTTGAAGGGACTTTCTCGTGCATGCTTACGCCTAGGGTTTGCCCTGCGGGGACTTTGCCCTCTTGACATGCTATATTTTTTTTGTTTGAATGGAGCTTAAGGCTTTTTGGCAGATGTACCCTTTTTGAGCCTTGACTTCCACCTACTAGGGCGGCGGGTAGGTTTGGTGGTCTGACCAAGTCCTGACTTCCCCCCCTTGTAAACCAAAGAGAAGAGAATGAGTTACGCTTTCCACTGTTGAGTTGGTTTGGACTTGCCTCGGATTCCGTGTCGTATGAGGTTCGGGGGTTAAGCGTGGAATGTGTGCGTGTGTTGACCCATTTGTTAAATTGTTAAGAGTAAAGAATGAATTAGAGATATTGATCTTTCATGCTTGTCATGATACACACACAATATCGGCCTTTTTCGGTTTTCTCCTTTTCATTTGCTTTTTCTTTTCCTCTTTTTTTATCTTTTTATCAGGGGTAATATTTCTTTAGGTACAAACCATTCCAGGGGTGAGCCAATTCCTTCCCATCCGCATTAACTAGTTGATATGCATTACAAGGATATGCTTCTTTTATTACATACGGCCCTTCCCAGTTTGGTTGGAGTTTTGAGTGTGGTCCACTTGGTTTTACAAAGATTCGTTTGATGACCATTTCACCGACCTTAAATTTTCTCTCAATCACTTTCTTTTGATAGAACCGTGAAAGCCTGTTTTGATATACCCTTGCATGTTCAGCGGTGGCCAGACGCCTTTCATCTAAGAGTTCCAATTGTTCGAGGAGAGACTCGCGATGCTCGTCAATTGATAACTCATTGTCTAATTGAACCCTAAGAGAGGGTACAAGAATCTCATAGGGGACTACCACCTCCATTCCATAAGTGAGGGCAAAAGGAGTCTGCCCAATGGGTGTACGAATGGAAGTGTGATAGGCCCATAGAGCTTCAATTAGCTTCTCTGGCCACTCCGCGAATTTGTTAGCTTCACAGGTTTTCTTGATGATTTTAATGAGAGTTTTATTTGTTGCCTCTGCTTGTCCATTGCCCTGTGGATAATAAGGAGATGAATGATGCAGTGCAATGTTATACCTGTTGCAGAGGTCCTGAAGCTCTTGAGAGATGAATTGTGGTCCGTTGTCGGTGACGATGGTACTTGGGATGCCGAACCTTGCGATGATGTTCTTCATGATGAATTTACAAACTGTTGACACTTTAATCTCCACGTAGGCTTCCGCTTCTGCCCACTTGGTGAAGTACTCCGTGGTCGTCAGTATGAAAGATTTGGGTTTGGCAAGGAGGTTAGGATCACCAAGAGGTCCAATGATATCGAAAGCCCACATGGAGAAAGGCTATGGGGAGGACATAGGATGGAGTGAAGAAGCAGGAGAATGAATCTTGTCGGCATGCAGTTGGCACTTGACACACCTTCAGACATAGATTAAGCAATCCTCTTCTAGAGTGGGCCAATAGAAACCTAGCCTAAGAATATTCTTAGCTAACATTTGATTGTTAACATGGCCACCACACACTCCAGAATGTGCCTCTTCCACAATCTTCCAAGATTCATCATCATCAAGGCACCTTAACAAAACACCGGTGAGACCCCTTCTGTAGAGCACACCACCAACCAAAGTATATCTCTGAGCCACTCTTCTAATGGCTTTCTTTTCTTCTGCAGTGGCCTCCTAAGGATAGGACTGATCATGGCAGTACCTGGCAATCTCATAGTACCACGACTTCTCTTCATCAGCCAGTTCTTCTTCCCACTCCGTTAGCATAATTTCCTTACTTTTGACGATTCTTCTCTCATTGACCTTCTTAAGCACCTTCTCTTTAACACTAAGAAAAGCTGGGTCCTTAATAGCTGGAGTGTGGCGTTTATGAACGATAAAGGAGTGGAAGTCCCGTTCAGGGAGGAAAACCAAGGAAGAAGTGAGGGAAGCAAGAGCATCAGCAAGAATGTTCTTATTGCGAGGGATGTGGACAAAGATTAACTTAGTGAAGAGCTTGGCAAAAGCAGAGACCAGTTCCTGGTAGGGTTTAAGCTTAGGATCGATCGTGCGACATTTCACGAGCACTTGGCGAAGAATAAGCTGACTATCACCCACAATTCGGAGTTGGGTGACACCAAATTGATGAGCGGCTTGGAGATCGGCAAGAAGAGCTTCATACTCAGCTATGTTATTGGTGACAGGAAAGGTGAGCTGAGCAGCTAGTGGGATGGTGACACCCTCAGGCATTAAGAGAACCATGCCAACACCTCTACTGAGAGAATTCAAAACTCCATCAAAATGTAATGTCCACATCGGATCTGAAGGTTGATTTATGGACATTAATTCTTCATCTGAAAATTCTGAACGAACAGGATCAAATCGAGGGATAGGATGATGAGCAAGATGTTTTGCGATGGCATAGCCTTTAATCGCCTTTTACTGAATGAAAGTGATGTCAAACTGGGAAATGAAGCTTTGCCATCACGCTAATCGATCTGTAAGGACTGATTTTTCAAGGACGAACTTGATAGGATTCATGTGCGAGATGAGGTGAACCTCGTGAGCTATGAAATAATGCTTAAGTTTCTTAACTACCCAGGCTAGGGCTGCACAGGTCATCTCTATGGCTGTATATTTCTGCTCACAGGGGTTGAGAAGTTTAGACAAGTAGTAGGTTGCCCTCTCTTTACCTTCTTCATCAACCTGCGCTAGGACAGCACCCACCGAGTCATCCAGGACGGAAATGTAGAGAATGAGTGGTTTGCCCGGAACCGGCGGCCTCAAGACAGGAGGATTGACCAAATAGTCTTTTAATCCATCAAAAGCTACCTGACACTTGTCATCCCAATTAAATTTAATTCCCGGCTTAGTGAGCTCGTAGAATGGCCTGCACCTTTGTGAGTGCTGGGAGATAAACCAACGTATAAACTGTATTCTCCCGATCAATCCTTGAACTTCCTTCAAATTCTTGGGAGGAGACATATCTCTTATGGCCTCTGTCTTGTTGGGATCAATCTCAATACCCCTTTTACTGACAATGAATCCTAACAAATTCCCTGATGAAACGCCAAACACACACTTCTTGGGGTTCATTTTTAACTTGTATTCTCGTGATCTCTGCAAAACTTTAGCCAGAGCCTCAGTATGCTCAGTCCTTGTCCTTGATTTCACTACCAGGTCATCAACATACGCCTCAATATAGATGTGGATCATATCATGAAAGATTTCCATCACGACCCTTTGGTAGGTGGCTCTGGCGTTCTTGAGCCCAAATGGCATGACCACATAGCAATAAGTTCCCCAAGGTGTAGTGAATGAGGTCTTTTCTTGATCTTCCTTAGCCAAGTGGATCTGATTATATCCTGAGAAGCCATCCATGAAGGAGAGGGTCTCATACCCTGCCGTATTATCAATTAAAACATCAATATGAGGGAGGGGGAAATCATCTTTTGGACACGTACGGTTGAGGTCCCGGAAGTCTATGCAGATCCTGACTCTCCCGTCTTTCTTCATAACCGGGACAATGTTAGCCACCCAGTTGGGATAGAGGATGATTCTGATGAACCTAGCCTTATGTAGCTTATCGACCTCTTCTTTCATTTTTAATGCCATGTGAGGGTGGAAATGTCTCAACCGCTACTTGACCGGGACGGACCCTGGTTTTAGTGTTAGCCGATGTTCTACAAGCGCAGGGTCCAATCCTAGCATATCTTCGTAACTCCATGTAAACGTGTCCTTGTATTCTCAAAGAACTAGAATGAACGCCTCTTCCTCAAAAGACGGCAAATTTTTACTGATGAGGACAATCCTAGGGTCTTTCTCAGTACCCATATTGATTTCTTTGGTTGACTCTTCTACTGAGGCTGACGGTTCGTCAAATCTCCTCATGCCACTGGCAAATGCGTCAGCCTCGTCATCATATTCCTCATATTCCTCATCCCCCTCTTCAATAGGGTCTTCTTCATTCATGATTTCATAAACACCAAACCCTTCATTAGAGACGTCAGAATCCTTATATTCTATTTCCGGCAAGATGATCGGATCCTCTAAGAATTGAGGGATGGCCAAATAGGCTTGACACCTCCTGACTAGCTCTCTTAAGAAACGGCGGGGAATCTGCTTACCCTTGGACTTCCTAGCGACTACCCCTAGACTCTTGACACTAGAAGTAGAAGAGCAACTAGCCTGACTCCTAGATTTTGATGAAGGGGAGGAAGAAGGAGAAAAGGCGGGTACAGAGGGTGGTACAGAGGAGGACCCCTCGCCGGAGGGGTAGAAAAGGTTCACTAATGGGCCTTGAACCGGTGGCCCTTGGATCGGGGCACACCCGGGGAGAAGATAGGAGGTTTCCTCAATGAAGATGTGGGAGGTGGATTGGTGAGTTTGAAATATGGCATTTTTTTGGTTTTCAAGGATAGCGAAGTAATGAGCGGGAGGAGACGTGGAAGATGCTATTGATGAAAGGGAGAGGTCGGAGAATTGTTGAATGAGGTTTAGATTAATCAATTGCCCACGCGGGGGCGTGATGGTAAGCTGAGAAAACTACTCATTGAGCAGAGGAAGAGTGAGTGAAAGCTGAAAGGAGTCTAGATTGATAGAGATCATGACCGTGGGCGGTCTGGGAATGTTGTTGAAAAACTTGGAGCCAATTGAGCGGATCAATGACGGATGGATGGATCGGAGAGAGAAAAGGCCGGCCCACAGCCTGTCCACAATAAATCCCTCTTCATATGGAACATCTGGCTCACCTGTGTTCGTGTAATTGCTCAGCAACCGTCGCTTATCAGTAATCACAATCGGCTTCTCTATCACATCATGCACCAATGGCGATTATTCTGAATCTGTTGGCATAAACAGTCGGCTCAGAGATGTAGCAATGTCATCCATATCGAACCATCTATACCATTCACATTCAGGATCGTCCATCTTTCTTCTCTTCTTCGATCTCAAGGACTCTAAAGCCTTGTATGAAACCAGCGGAGCTATGTGCCTGGCAAACTGTCGCGCATGCACCTCTTGATTGTCTAGAAGTGAAGTAAACACTATGACCTGCTCATCTTTCTATTCAGTCGGTCCCCTCACAAAATGTGTATAAAGAGACCATGTAAGTGGCCATCTATAGGGTTTAAATGTGGAGGTCATGGTGGCCCATAATTCATCTTCTGCTTCAACCGGCTCTTCCTTGTCTGGCCTTTTGTAACCAAGACTGCCTCAAGGGATGAGCTTGTGGTTCTTGATGGTCTTAGTTCTACCTTGTAAATCGACTCCCAGGCCCTTACCAGACCTGTACCCCATTCTCATCATGATATTCCATCCTGGGGTATTTATCAGATTTTTCTTCTTCTTCGGAGTCGATGCTGATGTGCATGCTATAGCCTGTGGCTTCAAGATATCATGCCGCTGGTCGGCAAGGTCCATACTGAGAGTAACGGCATATTGGAGGGCCAAATGGAGGGCACTGACGTGGCTGACAAAATGTCTGCCGTGGGTAGGATGGGCATACTAGTCACCTTGACAATGTGCCCCTTATGCGGAAATTTGATACATTGGTGGTTTGTATAAGGGACGGCATCGAGTGCCAAAATGTAAGGACGCCCTAGAATAGCATTGAAGGTGGGGTCCATATCTAGCACATGGAAATTGACGATGACAGATGAAGGGCCCAGCCCTACTTTCAATGTGACCATGCCCATTGGCGGTTTCTTGGTGTTATCATATGCCGTTACTGTGATAGATGATGGCCGGATTTCATACTCTGGAATGCCACATTTCTTCAAAGTGTTGGGCGGCAGAACATTAATTGATGCACCAGTGTCCACCAAACACTGGCCGACGGCTACTTTGTTTATGTTTACAGTGATGCATAAGGCATAGGTTCTTGCTGGTTTTGGAGCTAACTCATGCTCATGAAACACAATGGCAGGCTGATCTCCTGCTGGTGTTAACACTGACGTGATCTGTTCAGTCGGGATGTCCTCGTTGAACATCACCTTCTGAAGATATTGCTATAAAGCCATCTGGTGAGTGGTCGATCTCTTGATCAGCTCTAGAATGGAAATCCTGGCCGGTGTTCTGTCCAAATGCTTCAATAAATCATATTATGTCCCTGAGACGGACTCTGGCTCTTGTACTTGCTCTTCTTGCCCCTGCACGGGCTCTTGCTGTCTTTGCTGAGGGAAAACGCGGTGGAACATCCGCCCACTGCGGAGCACCATAGTCTGGGGTGCCTGCGCCTCCGTCAGGTTGGCCATGGCTGGAGGGTTGGTGGAGGATGATGGTATGTCAGAATTGTTGGTTTGGACAAGAGGGGCTGGTTGGGGAATCCTGATGAGGGCCCTTTTCGGCTGGATGTAAATAGGAACTGGCACTATTGGTGTAGAAGGAGGTGGATTGCGAGGTATAGGAGTAGGTGAAGGATGTGCAGAAGGGGGCATCTGAGGTGCCAAACTGGTGGTAGGAGGTGGATGAGAATTTACTGGAGATCGGATTAACAATGGCCTCAGAATGTCAGAGTTTTGCGTGGATGGTGATAATCGGGAAGTCCGGAGAAGGAGTGGCTTGGAAGGAAAAGGGGCGGAAGTAGGCGGGGCTTGTGGAGTGGGTGAGGAAGGAAGAGGACGAATAAGTGGTGGCCTTTGTGGGGGGAGGGCTGGAATAGGAAGGAGTTTGGTTAACTGTTCGGATCAAAGGTCTGGAATTCTGTTGAACTGGAGGGGGTTGACTGGTTCTGATTAGATGGGGAAACTGGTTGGTATTCTGTTGGTTAATGGAAGAGACGGAGGTGCTTTCTAAGTGCACCCCTGACCTCTCTCCACCTCGTGGAAGGTGGTGACGGGGTTGACCTGCTGATCCTGGTGCTCTGGCAGAGGGTTTTGGATGATTCCCATCTCCGGTTGTGCTGCTTGAACTTGTTGCTGCTGAACTTGATGTACTGGCTGCTACTGACCTTGCTGCAGAGATTGTTGACGCAGTGGCCTCCTTGCCTTCATGGCCGTGACAAACTTCCTCATTTCATCCCAGTCGATGCCTCCCTGATCATTCAAATTATAAATATAATCCTTAAAATGGAAACAATGGTCTATGTTGTGCCCTGGCTGTCGATGGAAGACACAGTACCGAGAGGTATCCACATTTGCTGACCACGTCGTCCTTTCTTTTGGCAGAATGAGCAGGTTGGCGGCCATGAGGGCATTGAAGATATCAGGGAGGTTTTCAGGCAATGGAGGGTACTGGGCTCTTTTCGGGCCTACCGATTTTCTAGGTTGTTGAGAGTCATAGTTGGCCGGTGGAGACACATTATGGTACTGCTGGGGAGCTGGAGGGTTCGGTTGCATCATTTGGTTTTGTGGAGGAAGCTGAGGCCGGAAGGGTTGTTGGTGCGGTGTTTGGTTGGCAAAGGAGGGTTGTTGGAATTGTTGTGGCGGCCTTTGATTGGTAGGGTTGCGGGGTTGCATGGGATGGTCGACCGCACTGACCTGCTCGTTCACAACTACACCCTCAATAGTGGCACCACTATTGTTCATCATATTGTTCTTCCTCGGCACTCTGGGTTTCTGGTCAAATATGGAGAGAATGGGCGAGTCTTTCATCTGAGTTTGAATATACCTCGCCCTCTCATACAATTCCTCCATAGTATTCAACTTTTTTTTAAACAAAAACTGGCCAATCTGGAGCAAGGACTGGTTGAGTGCACCCTGCCTCAGAGAGGAAGAATGTTCTCACTCCCCCAGGCTTCTCCAGGGCCCTAATTTTTATTTATTCAAACTGAAAGAGATACAGAGTCCGAGAGGGCAATCCCCTGGGTTGCATCAGGCCATTTATCAAGGCCCTACAGAAAGCACATCAAAGATTCTAAAAGAAAACCAAATGAAATTAATATCGGAAGGCAGGCAGGCATGCCTTATCTACCCTGAGGGCGCCCCTGGCCAGTCTTGGAAGATCCTCTTCCCGGGTGAAGAAAGAGTTAGCAGAGGCTTCACATGCATAAGAGGCTAAGGAGTCAGCCATTTGGTTGCCTTCCCTGTAAGTATGTTGAACACTGCATCCACATTCCTGCAGTAGCATTAAAGTTTTGTTCCACCAAGGGGTGATCATCCAGCTGGGGATCACTTTCTTTCTAATTGCTTCCACAAGAACAAAACAATCTAAAAATATTACTTCCAGCCTCATACCACTCTGTTTAGCAATTGCTAAGCCATCTTGTAAAGCCCTCAACTCTGCAACCAAGCTTGACCCCGTGCCGTAAGTGAAAGCAAAAGCCACCAACATCTTCCCTGCAGGATCTCTTATACAGCCTCTGCCCCCACTTCTACCGGGGTTTCCTTTTGATGCCCCATCAACATGTAGGGTATAACCCTGCTCTGCAAATTTACAAAGAACTGCAGTGGGTAGTTTGATAACAACCCGAGGGAACAGTTCAAATGAAGCTAGGCAGCTAAACTGGCCAGAAGATAGGGGCCTATGAAAATATAATTTGCCTAGAGTCACAGAGATTGAAAATAATATTTTCTTTTTGATTGCTGCGGAGGTTATTGTAACAACGTCAAATCTTGCTGCACATCTGGATTTCCAGATTTCCCATATCATCAATATGACAGCAGATAGCCCAATAAAGCTAAAAGCAGATTGTGAGTTGGTGGTTGAGATAATATTCCATAGACGGCCAGTAATTTGATTGTTCAGGTGAACTCTGTTGCTTATCAAAGGAGATACCTACCTCCACATCTTAGAATCCAGCTCACTAGATATAAAAAGGTGGTTCAAATCTTCTTGTCAAGGGAAAGAGCAGCAATTACATCTGGAGGCCATATTTATCCCACAATCACTCACTCTACTATCCACTGGAACAGCTCTGTGAAGTACCTTCCAAGTAAATAAGGCTGCACGGGGAGATATGGCAGTGTGCCATAACTTGGCCCAAGCTGGCCTCCTCAGACCTTTAGACCGGATCATATTATATATAGACTTCATTGAGAAATCCCCTTTTAAAGTTCCAGTCCATACACATTTATCTACTTCTCTAGTTAGCTAGATATTAGAGAAGTGGAGAGAATCATTATAGAAATCCCTAGCAGAATGTTGAGGATCCAATAGGACATCTCTTACTGAGGCCAAGGGCAAAGTAACATTTTCCGGAGGTCCTCTGACTGTAGCATCATTTAAGATTGGGCCATTCCCAGACCAATAATCCCTTAAAAAATCTATACTTGCTCCACTGCCAATAAACCACCTACTATGCTGTATTAGGATCTCCTTGGCCTGCCTGAAGATAGCCACTGGCATTCCAGCAGGGAAAGGCTTAGTGCAATTAGCAAAATGAGATTTTATGAATCGGCGCCTTGCATAAGATGACCAAAGAGATGACCCATGCAAGATGTTCCATAGCATCTTAACTGCCAGAGAAATTTGGACTCCTTGCAGGTCCCTGATTGCCAGCCCACCCTCCAGCCTTGGTTTTTGAATAACAGGCCATGCAACCCAGTGCCGACGGCTGGTGCTTTGGCCTCCATGCCAGAAAAAATTGGCACACTGACTTTCTATAAAATGAATCACCTTCTTTGGTATAGAGCATGCTGAGGCTAGGTACATAGGCATACTATGGAGAACTGAGTTAATAAGAATAGCCCTGCCAGCAACAGATAGTAGTTTGGATTGCCATCCCTCCAGCTTGGACTGAATTCTGTCGAGAAGGAATTGAAAGTCTGAGCACAGATTCCTTCCTTTTTTAACAGGGATCCCCAGGTAGTTAAGGCCATCTGACTGATGTTTATAGCCAGTAAGAGAACGGATGGCTTGTCTTAAGGAGTCAGGGGCTTTGGAGGAGAGGATAAAACTGCTTTTAGTAGCATTGATTTTCTGCCCTGAACACATCTCATAACTGCAGATGAATTGTTTAAAAACCTTCAGATTGTTTCTGTTTACGTTTAGAAAAACCAGTGTATCATCAGCATACAGCAAGTGTGAGACCTGTGGACAGTGCCTAGGCCCTTTATACCCTTTTAGCTGACCAGAATGGAAGAGGGCTGAGAGACCTCTACTCAAAACCTCCGATGCTATGATGAATAGAAAAGGAGCAATGGGGTCCCCTTGCCTTATACCTCTGTTGGATTTAAAGTAGCCAGTTACCCTGCCATTGAAGTTAACCGAGAACGAGTAGTTAAAGAGGAGCATACCTATGTATGAAGTGAATCTGTTGCTAAAACCCATTTTCCTCATGACAGCAAGAATAAAATCCCACTCTATTCTGTCATAGGCCTTCGCCATGTCAAGTTTAAAAATCACATTATGACCTCTCACTTTCCTATTGAGATCCATTATAAGCTGAGGAGCCAAAGCTACATTGTCCAAAATGAAGCGACCCTTTACAAATGCCCCTTGCTCTGGTGAGATTATATTTGGCAGAAGGGGGGCCAGCCTCTCAGAAATTATCCGGGAGATAATTTTGTATGAAAAATTACAGAGACTTATAGGTCTGAAGTCATTGAAAGATTTAGGTACTTGCACCTTGGGGACTAAAGTGATTAGGGAGGAGGAAATACCCTGTGGGAGAGGGAAACCTTTAAAGAAAGCACAAACAGCCTCAGTGACATCATTCCCCACAATGTCCCAGGTGGAAGTAAAGAATTCCCCTGAGAATCCATCCGGGCCAGGGGAACTAGATCCTCTTAAGGACCAAATTGCTTCACGAACCTCAGCAGCATCAGGAAGGGCACACAGGGCCTGGTTTTGAATCTCAGTTATTTGCCTTGGGATACAGTCCAACATGGAGGGGTCTACATTATGCTCTTCTGAAGAAAAAAGTTGTTGAAAGAAAGCTTCAGCTTGACCCTGAAGAGTAGCCTGATTACTACACCAATCAGCAGGATTTCCAATTCTAAGACGTGTAATCTGGTTCCTTCTCCTGTTACGTTGAGTAATAGCATGGTAGAATGAAGTGTTTCTATCCCCGCTCTCAATCCAGTCTAATCTAGATTTTTGATTCCAAAAAAGCTCCTCTCTATAAAGAGCTTGGCGGAGAGTGGCATTTGCTGCATAGAGGCTTTCTCTATTATCAGGAGAGGGATCTGTATCATATATATTCTGTTTGATCTCTACATCAGCCTCAGCTTGGCTCCTATTTAATGAGATATCTCCAAAAACATCTTTATTCCATTTCTGGAGGGCGACTTTAACAGCCTTCAGCTTTATTAACAGCCTATCCATAGCATTGGGGTGGCTGGACTGAGCATGCTACCAAACCCTAGCAACTTCTTGTTTGAATGATGTATGAGTGCACCACATTTTCTGAAATATGAATCGACCATGGCATTTAGATAGACTGTCAGAAAAGATCAATAGTGGGACATGGTCTGAAGGGCCTCTCGGAAGATGCTTGACAGATATTGAAGGAGCCTCAGACAGCCAAATATTATTAATGAGAATTCGGTCCAGTCTAGCCCTTATATTTGCTGGTCCTACTCTGTTGTTTGTCCAAGTCATGCAAGACCCTTGAAAACTAGCATCAATCAAGCCAGCAGATCTAAAGAAAGAGTTAAAGTCTAGCATAGAGGTTATGGCCGAGGGGGTCTCCACCCACCTTCTCTGAAAGCTTGGACACACAGTTAAAATCTCCCCCCACCAACCAAGGAACAACGACCGAGGTAGCAAAAGAAGTAAGGTCATTGAAAAGAAATTGTCTTCTTTGAGGGTCACAAGATGCATATACAAAAGTAAAGTATGTACAAAATGAATTGTTAGTTTTTAGGCCCAAAGTAATAAACTGGGAGGAAGAATCAATTACCTCTAGATTAAAGCTATCATGCTAGAAAACCCAAATTTTAGAGTCTTTTGAATTATTGCCAGCATAACCTCCAAGTTTGAGGTATCTCCCCAATGAGGAGACTTTATTAAATGAGAGCATTGGTTCTGAAATGGCCACCAAGCAGGCCTTATTTGACTGCACTAACTGCTTTAAGCTTCTGCGGGAACCAGAGTTCCCCACCCCTCGTATATTCCATATCAATATGGGCTGGATCATAGAGGATGCCAAATAAATTCCTCCATAGATCTAGCCTTAGATCTGGTTATTGCCCCACAATCTGGAGGCTTTCTAGAATGTCTGCCTCCCTTTTCCTGCTGTTTAATCTGCAAATACTTATTATCAAGGTTTGCTTTATCTGCCACAATCTTACAAGCTGAGAGCAGACTAGACTCCTTCTCCTTGCCAGGATTTCCCATTTCATTTGCTACTACCATCATAGTATTCAACTTGTTCATGGCCAGAATATGACAGAACTGGGGAGTAGCATTGGATACTATCATTTTCACTTGTTCCGTCTCCGAGAGTGTATCTTTCAGCTTTTCAGCCATAGACCTCCATCTATCGGCAAACTACACGAAATCTTCCTCTGGTTTTATTTTCTCAGCAACCAAATCAGTAACAGACAAAGAGGGACCCACACGGTCCCTGTACTTATGCAAGAACCTTCTCTTGACAACATCAAAATCGCCGGCCTCGGTTGGCTCCAAAGAATAGAACCATTCGAGAGCTGGGCCATCCAAAGATCTCCTGAACAAATAGGCCAATGATGCCTTATTGTTTTGCCAGAAGGAAGTTTCATATAAAAAGTCCTTCAAATGAATGAACGGGTTTCCTGTTCCATTGTACCGACGAAAGGTCGGCATTTCTGACGGTGGCAAATGAAATACTGGCAAGGCTGGTACAGCAATTTCTGGAGCATCTTTTGGAATGGACATCTTCTTGATTTGTTATTCCATACTAGCTATCTTCTGCAGCAGGACGTCAGTGTTGGACTCGACTGGGGCCGGATTGGAGGGGAACTGATTTGGCATAGGGTTTCTCAGAAACAACTGAGCTAGGGGATTTTGTGGTTTAGCAAAAGAATAGCCTGTCGGAGTAGGGTCGGGGGTTGCAGAATGGGAAGAAATGACATCCTGATTCACTTGATGGACCGCCTGGTCCTTGGGGGAATTGACTTGGTGGCCACCCGCGGCTTGAAGGGGGTTCGAGGAGGAAGAAGGGACATACTTTCCCTTCAAGGCAGCCCGGATCTTTTGGCGATGTGCCTCGTCCAGCTGCGAGAGAGCATTGATAAGATCATCGACATTTAGGGAGGAGGCGGCTCCTCCGGAGGTGGATTGGGGTTGGACTTGGGACGACACGGGATCTCCCACCTGGCTAGTGTCAACCATGTAGACTTGAGGGTTCTGGAGTTGGGGAGTGAAGTAATGAGTGGGAGCATGGTCTCCCTGAAAGTTGACTTGTTGACGTGGAGAGGGTGGGTAATAAACTGGTACATAGCTCCCCTCAGCCTGGTACTGCTGCTGGGAGAGTTCAACATTTTGCTGGTACTGACCAACCTCACTCTCTTCCTAGAATTGCCCCGAACTGTCCATATCAAGGGTTCTACCTGACCTGAGCATCATTTTCGGAATGACTGTATAGAAAAAGTCTAACTCAAGCAATTGCAACTGGTCAAAGACCACAATCAATCAACACCACTATGCAACAAAGAGGTTGTGATGCATTAAACGCCCAATTTTAAGGATTTTGCCAATTAAGGGTGCTTTCTTTTCAATGTGTACAATGGGTTTTTCAACACACAGTGAAGGACTAAATTCCAATTTGAGTTTTCCGCCAGGAGCCTAAGTTTCAACTCTCTCAACCGTTATAGGCCAACTAAACACTGGGGTACTCCAAGGTACAACCTACCTAACTTCCGTGAGGGAATCCACGGGTGCGAGGGCTTATGGAGGTCTCGAACAAATAAGTTCTAATCCAATGAGACGGAATGCTCAATGGAGGGCCCTTATAAGTCCAAAGAAGGGGATGGATCCTAGTGGTGCGGAGGGAGGAGGTCCCTCGGCCGAGATGCAAGATGAAGCAGCAGGTGTAGCAATAATATGGCAAACAAAGTGAGTAACAGCAGTAGCAGATATGATGGAAATATGGCAAACAACTGTGAGTCACAGCAGCAGCAAGTATGCTGTTGGCAATAGTATAATAGGAGCAGCAAGCAAGATACTCAGGTAATCAAACATGCACAGGTGAACAGGAAAATAGCGTCTACGATGTAGGACGCTAATAACAATAGCGTCTACCCTGATGAATGCTGAATCAAAAATGACTTTTCTCTTACAAATATGTAAATAGAAACGGCATCTGTCAGGAACAACGTAGATAATAAAATTGCCAGAAATTAAAATGGGAATGACGACTTCCTTGAAGGACGCAGATCATGCAAATTCCAGTGGCAATAAATGGTAAATGAAATAGCGCCTCTAGAGAGAGACGCTAAAAGGAATGAGCGTTTGGTTTTCCAGACGTCAATTCCTCGAAAGCAAAGAAACACACAATCAACCAAACAAATGATCAAGCAAAGACTTCACAGATCAAACAATCAAGGTAAGGTGCACATAGTGCACAAAGGGAATAAGGGAAAAATAGATTGCCACATGGGGCAAATAGGGAGTGGCACACGTGAATGCCAATGGGGAGGGTAATCAAATAAAGGAACACCAAGTGTCCCACCATGATCGCCAATCTGTGAGCGCCGTCACTTGACGTTGTGGAATGTGGAATTATTAAGTGTGGTGTAACATGGAAATATAAGCTAAAATGTGTGAAAAGAGAGGGAGAGCACGTGATGCTCTATGAATGGAAGGGAGCACGTGGTGCTCTAAAGAACGTGATCGCCAGAGGAGGTGAAACTCCTCAAATGAAAGAACAAAAGATCGCGTATGGTACCTGTGGAGGGAGACTGAAAGGTCCCGCTTCCTCTTCAACTGGCTGGCCAACCGAAGAGGGCTCCTTTTTGCTTTGATTACCCTAAAACGCAAAGAAATAAACGCACTGGATTAGTCCAGCGCCTAGTGTAATAACTGTTCCAAACTGAAGCACAACATGTAATGAGAGGCCGAACACACCTGGTGTGTTTGTTTAAACCCCTTGGGAATCAAGGGAGGGGAGTATGTATGCAATGATTAAAGTCTAAAGTGATTTGGCGGTGCCAGACATAAAGTGCAGTGACTGTGAAAACTGTGTAGAGATGATGATGTAGAGATTTAAACCAAAGAAGCAAGAAGATAGAAGAGAGGAAAAATGAGGGGATTTCCCTCCACCGGGTGACTGTTGCTGGGAGAAGAAGGCTTCTGTGCGTGAGGGAATGGATGTCTTCTTCTGGTGCTCTCTGATGATCCCCCTCATGCCGCGAGCGCTCAAAAGAGCCACCATTTATAGGGAGGGAATCCCTTCGTTGGGAAAGGATCAAAAGGAGGCAAGGGTTTCCTTCCCAGAAAATAGTAAGAACATGAATTGGCAACGATCAACCCGGGGAAGGAGATCTCCGGCAGCAAAAATGGAACGGGAAATAGCGTCATCCGTGACAGCCGTTATTTGAAATAGCGTCTACCAAAACGGACGCAAATTCTTGGGACAAATTTAGTAATATCCAGACTTTCTAAAATAAATGACGTCTTCTATAGCAGGCGTTAATTATATAGCGTCTCCTATGGAGGTCGCTCATTTTTAATCAAAACACAACAATTTTCAAAATTAAAATAATTAGCGTCTGCCATTTAAGTTGCTATTTATTAAAATCATCGTTAAATAGATAATTGCCCCAAGCATAAACGTCCGTTGAGGAAGCCGCGAATTACAAATAGCATCCGCTAAGAAAGATGCAAATTCCACAAATTACCCAAGAAAGAGGAATACTCATCTCATTCAGTTCTAAAGTAGAATCCACTTGGGGCATTACATGGTGACATGAGATTTACTAAGGCTAATGTCAAATTTAGCGTGTCTACAGCTACCTCTACCGAAGATTTGACGCGCCGTGGACATCGATCCACGAAGAAAATGCCGTTAAAGCTCCACCGGCTCGCGATCCCACGAACCGCCTCCACCATCGTGATCCTCGCTCCATCCTCGCCGCTCCACACCCCACGATCCTCGCCGCCTCGCCCCTGTCCACCTTCGTCGGCTGCCGGAGAAGAGAGGGAGAGAGGAGAGAGCGTGAGAAGAGAGAGGGAGGGAAGAGAGAAATGAGAGATGGGGAGAGAGAGAAAAAGGAGGTTAATATATATAGAAAAACCCAAAAATTTTAGAAATTCAAAAAAATACTAAAAATTATCTTCGCCATCCTCGGGAAGAGCACAATGCGCTGGTCACGTCCCGGTGTCAGAGAACGTAATGGTTCACCCTGCACAAGGTTCCGAAGGCATATCAGGGACAAACACATGTAAAGCACAAAACACACTCCAGGACCCACAAAAATGATCCGAAAAATATCTAAAAAATTCGGGACATTACAGCCCTCTCCCCTTAAAGAAATTCAACCTCAAAATTTAGGACAAATGCCAAGCGACAGGGGGAGAACACCTTAACCAACTGACAACGCTGTCAGAGCCCCCGCATAGAAAATCTCGATTCTCACGAAAGCACCAATCATGAGGGATACCGCCAGACCATAATCACGGACAACGCCACGCTCCACACACATCGGTCTTCAGAGCAGGCATATGCAAAAAGGGCACAAGTCTGGCATCACCTCAGCCGATACAAAACCAACAACGGCACCGTAGACACCACCACGCTCACCGAGAAAACACACTCCTCGCCATGAAAATCGAACCACCGCTAAACGCCCATGCTCGGTGGACCAACCAAACGCCAGCTTCACAACCCGCTGACCGATCTCATGCCCTGCACCGGGGACAACCATCACTGAGCTTCCACCAGCTTACACCTGGCTGGCCGAACACTCTTAGGAACACGGCCAACTTTGCCATAAGACAAAACTCCTCGCAAATCCCCAGATCCAATCTGAGAAAAAGGCACACCTCATAATCAGCCACCCAAGGTCTCGCTGACACATGGATCTCGCAATTTCCGAGCCCCAACAACCAGCATCTTCTGTTAGTGAAAGACCATCCACTAGTCACCAGACATTCCTCAATGGGAAACCTCCGTCGGCCCAACAGGCACGATCCAACTCGCAATAGTCCATTCGCTTACTCTCGCACATACCGACACCACATCCAGACCTATCATCATGCCAACTCTACCCTCTCAGGGGAGCATGACGAAACCACATGACAAGGTCTCTCCTCGGTCCTTACGTCACTAGACTCAGACTCACTAGGGAGTCCTCCCATGCTGGTCACAGACCAAGGACCACCATTCCTACACCAACATCTCTTCAGAGACCTCCACACACAGGCACCGTCCAAAGCTATCCAATTACAACTTATCTCGACTACTCCCGATGGACGCCCGCCAATCCTGATTCCGCTCTCACCATAGAGCGACGGGACACGACCTGAGCAATTCATGGCACATAACTCCAAAATAGGAAAGTGCCACCTGCCACCACAACATCCTAGTCGACGACACCACGACCAAAGCACATGGGTCCCCAGATAATACGCATCTCACCATGGTCGGCCACTCGGTCAACTTGACCAGCCGCTCGCAGCCACCAAATAGGACCCATAATCTCTCAGAGATCACTTCTCCAGAACACGATCTCATCTGAGAACATAACTTTCAACACACGAATAGGGTACTCATGCGGCGCACGTGCCAACACATTTCCCCAACTCTCCACCTGCCAATGCCATGAACCACAATATCTCAGGCAACGGCACGACAACAACATGTCTCACACCAAGGAACCAATCCTCCATTGCCCAACACATCCTCAGGAATCCGCCCGTAGTATCCAACGCTACGATCTTTGCACTATGATCTACACGCACAGCCACCACAATGACAACTCGGGATCCTCCATCCCAACAATCCTCTGTAACACCGCAGGCTTCGATCCGACACATCGGGAACCACAACGCCAATCGCAAATTCCAACGAACACCGCCCAGTCGACACTCATCCTTCCTGAACAGTGCCAACACCCCCTTACGCACCAAGGAAATGGGCACGACTTCTCACAGGCAATCACCTTGCCACAACACGGAACATGTCTCACACGGACTCCATGGCACACAAAGGCCAACCAATCCGGAAACATAATGCAAGACGATGAACCTTAGCCAAACATAATCTATCCAACCAAGGGAGAAACCAATACACCTCCGACCAACAGAAAATCTCCACGCTCGACCTGACCTCGAACCTCGCGCATGCTGGGAACAACACCTTCCAGCACCAAGAAAATCATCACTTCCATCAGGTCGGCGCCTCCGACACACTCGGCGAGTGTCACGTCGGATCACAATCACAGCATCTCTCGATGCACCACCACTGCAATTCCTCGAACTACAACACGCCACGCCAAAAAACCGCAACACGAGCCATACTCGACAACCATCAACGCTCATCCTCGAGTCCTGAACTCGCCACGGAACCTTCATATCTCAAACCAAATCCAGGGCGAACACAATCCATGTGCACGCAAGAGCGCAGGAGCAAGAACTTATTGCGACAACTCTGCCCAATCCTGCCTCGAAATCCGTAAAATAATCGGGACCGACACATCATTCCTGACGCCACAGAGCACGACGAGGACATCAGGCTCGAAAATCAGCAACTCACTAAGAAGATCCTCCGCTCATCCGAGCACAATTCTCAACCAGAGCACCCGCTCCGACACCTCAAACCACAATCTCGACGCCTCAGGGGCTGGATAAATCTCAAGCTGGAGTGGCCAAACCAATGACAGCTCCCTCAGAGCACACTCACGGCCACTTAACCACGAACAATCCTTGCCAGCCACATGACCTCGCTGTAAATACCTCGAACGTAGCACCGTAATCTGCACTTGTCGGCAACCTCTGCCCAATGCTGCACCATCGGGGCCACCATTAAAGGGAGAAAGCTCTCGACCTCGATCCTCAAACCCCACGCCGACACTTCGATGATGACAGCAACCACCTTTATAGCGTCAACACCGCGCACCCAAGCTCTCACGTGAGAAACGAAGTGAAAAATAAGCACGAAACCCTATGCCAGCTGCCGACTGTACTAGACCTTATGGACTCTGATCACTGCAATATCTCAAATTCCCATGTACACACCACAACCACGCTCTGATACCAATTGTAACGACCCAAGATCCAGATACCGGGAAAGGAACCCGATACCATTTGAGTCCTGGCCCGACGTCCACGAGCCGAGGCTCAGAAGGGCTGAAAAGGAGTGTGGAGGTACAAAGAAGTAGGAAATAAAGTAGAACAATTCAACAATTAATAGAAATAAATAAACAACTACAACAGCAGAGTCAAGTCCAACAGAAAGTACAGTCTAAGGCAGAAGAACGTACCCAACACTGAGTGAACACTCGGCCCAGGGAGCTGGCGACTAAGAACCTCTGAACAGCACCCTCGAACCACGAGGAAGAACCGCCGCACCTGAAAAGCAGGGGTGAGCCTCCTGTCACTGGCTCAGTAAGGATCCCGCGGAACCCCAACTGAAAACAACGACGGCACAGAAAGTAGCAACTATAGCAAGAACAACAGTAACAACAGGAACAATAAACTGGTGACCAGTAAAAACTCTGCACTACAGCTACTCCTACCGAAACGGAACTCAACACCCCGATCCCACAGTCGGGGGACCACCAAACAACGAACCACCCTAGTCACGCTACTAGGAAAACGGCACGACACCTCTGTCGTGAAGGCCTGTTCTCACAGACAAAGGCCCACCGAAACCACACGATCTGGAAACACAGTCATGACCTCACCGTCGTGAACTCTACGATGTCTAGGGAGAAGCCCTTGGTGACGCTCATCGGAAACCTTAGACCTCGACTCCGGGAGAACGCCCGAAGCTACACACGAAACCACGTCTCGCAGACGTGAAGCGGAACTCGACTCACGAGAAAACTCACGTCACGTGATGGGAGCACTATCCACCAAAAGTAAAGCTGGATGCATCCACTGACGACTTAGTCAACACCTCAAGTGTCTCGCTGCGACGCCCCAGGCGGAGACAGAGACACTACAGTAACTAGTACCACGAACAAGGACTAGCGGGGGTCACGCTTGTCATCGCGGGTCTGACAGCCCCCAACTAAGTGTGCACACACAGACCATCCGCTCTAGGTCGGGTCCTCTAGTTGGTTTCCCCCCCAACCGGACTCAGGCTTCAAGGGCGAGGGGCCCTACGAAAATTAGCCACAAAACCGTCTCTCTCAGGTAAGCCGCTCCACCACTCCCGGGTGGGTCAGCACACGCGTGCCGTAAGAAGGCTACGACCAGTGGGAGGTCACTAAACGTGAACACGGAAAGCCACTCACGCACCCATCCCGAGTAACACGGAGTAACAGGTGGCACGACGCCATCAGACTCTAGACAGCACACTAGACCTACTAAATCCAACGGTCTTTGAGTCACAAGACTCGGGGTCAAGACCGTCGTACAGGGACAACTCCATGCCATCAATTTGTCCTATGGCTAGGTCAGAAATCATGATAGCACAAATACCAAGGCAACTCACAAGCCACGAAGTCGATTCCTTATCCAAGGGAAAAGCGAGGAAACCTCCAGTCCCAAGCTGGTTGATTGGACCCACAGTCCAAGGCCATACACCTGGCCCACCCGGAAACCACCTTCCGGAGAAACCCACTATGTGCGGGGAGACCCCACTGCACTCATACCGATACATGGTGACTCGATCTAACGAGAACACGAAGGCCCGGAACACATGGGGTCACCCGGACCCTACAACCCATGGGCACGCTAATCGAGATAACATGGTACCTCCAGACACCCAAAAATACGGACACAGAACCCACGGGGTGTCCGGGACACTCACGAGACCGAAGGTCGACCACTGGGTCACAACCGGGTCGACCAGAGACCAACACAATGCAAAACGAACATGGCGAACATACCCCTGGACCGTTAGAGAGCCTAGCGGTCTACCCCTGGACCGCTAAGGCCAGCGTAGCGGTTTACCCCAAGACAGCTAAGCTCTAGGAACTCGCAAACCCCTAGCGGTCACTTCTCGGACCGCTAGGCAGAGTGGCGGTCTTTTGCCTGACCACTAGGCGATGCATAGCGGTCAGTCGCAAGACCGCTACCCCACCTACCTCTAATCGACCAAATCACGATTAAACGGTCACCCCTCGGACCGCAAGGCAGAGCCTAGCGGTCCATCACATGACCGCAAGGCTCGAACTGACATACGGGAGACCCTAGCGGTCCCCTACAAGACCGCCTAGCGCCCTAGCGGTCACTAGAAGGACCACTAGGCCGTCTCGAACCCAAAACTGGTGAATCACACAGAAAACTCCATTCCACGCCCCGTTCACGCCCACGTGAAGGGAAAAACAAGAAGAAACTAGTCCCATACCTCTCTAGCACCGAGAGGACCCATTTAAACCCCAAAAACACGGTCAAAACACTAGATCGGGCTCACACCCCAAAAATATAGATTTTATCCAAAATGCTCAAATAAGCCCGCTTGGCTCACCACGACCTACAAAACTCGTGGGAAATGAAGTACACGAGCTGGGAGTCCATCTCCCTACCTCCACCAAAGATTTGACACGCCGTGGACACCGATCCACGAAGAAAACGTTGTTAAAGCTCCGTCGGCTCGCGATACCATGAATCGCCTCCACCATCGCGATCCTCGCTCTATCCTCGCCGCTCCACGCCCCATGATCCTTGCCGCCTCGCCCCTGTCCACCTCCATCGGCCGCCGGAGAAGAGAGGGAGAGAGGAGAGAGCGTGAGAAGAGAGAGGGAGGGAAGAGAGAAATGAGAGATGGAGAGAGAGAGAGAAAAAGAAGGTTAATATATATAGAAAAACCCAAAAATTTTAGAAATTCAGAAAAATACTAAAAATTACCTCCGCAATCCTCGGGAAGAGCACAACGCGTTGGTCACGTTCCGGAGTCGGAGAATGCAATGGTTCACCATGTATAAGGTTTCGAAGGTATATCAGGGACAAACACACGTAAAGCACAAAACACACTCCGAGACCCACAAAAATGATCCGAAAAATATCCAAAAAATTCGGGACATTACATCGACCCCCTCCAGATAGAGTTCTATATGGGGGGCCTTTTTGGTATAGATGGGTCGACCTCTTCCGACACGGAAGTTGCGAAACCTATCTTAACCCATTCTTTTGACTTTCAAACTTCACCAAAATACCCCCAAAAGTTTCTTAGTCATATAAGGGTGTTTTTAACACATATTAGAAGGGGTATTTGGGCCTTTTGGGCACTCCAACTTGAATATATATGTGAACTCCAAGTTTGATGGATTCAACCCTAATGAGCTTATGTTTCCTATCTTGTAGGTGAAGAAAGGGGAGAAAAGAAGGAGGAGATCTTGTGGAAGGGTTTTGATCTACATCAAGGGGTTTTTGGAGCTCTTGGTAGAAGAGAAAGTGAAGCGGCTTGAAGAGGGGATCGAGGAGATGCTTAAATCGACGCCATCCGACTTCCCTCCGACCTAGGCTTCAAGGATCTTCTTCAATCGACTTATGGAGTTCAAGGGGATACATTCTATAACCTTTGCTCATCTATCTACGATGTTCTTTATTGTTTACATTTTGGTTTGAGCTGTATTGAGTATATTTCTGCATTTTCTGAACTGGAAAATACATTATGGGTGGACAGCCTACATACGGTCGTGTAGTTATTGTTGCGATTCTCGCAGTGTGTGTGTGTGTATTGATCCCGGTGTTGGATCGTTGTGGAGACGAAGTCTCCGTGTGGTTGGAGTTTTTACTCTGTGTGCTTCATTGTGAAGCGAGTGAAGTCTCACCGGTTTGGTGAGGGGTGGACGTAGGGAGCCCGTCGTGGTCCCGAACCACCTTAAAAATCTCTCTCGCACTGTGTGTTTATGTGGTTTGCATGATATATCTGTTTGCGTGATCATGTGAGATCGGAAAGGTTAAGAGAAATACTTCTACATAGTTTTCAATTCCATTCCACCATTGTTCATATTTTATAATCATTTTAATTCTGCAACGTTAGTTTTAAAATCTCCTATTTCATTTTGGGGATAATTCAACCCCCCTTCTTGTCTGCGCGCATATCTGGGCCAACAATTGGTATCAGAGCAGAGTCTCTAATTTGTTTTACGGACCTCACGGTCTAAGAGAAAAGATGATTTCTTGATGGCTAATGTGAATTTGCTTCCTAACTTTGATGGCTCTGATTATGTGTCATGGCGAGTTAAAATCTCTATTTACATAATCAATTCTGATCCTAAACTTTGGAAGCTAGTTGAGCATGGTCCTCATATCTTACCTAGAGATAAATCCAAATGGACCAACGATCATAGGGAAGAGAACCATGACAATTTAGCTGTGTTGAATATTTTAAAGGCTGCAGTGAACACTGATGTATTTCCTTTTGTTTCATCTTGTAGGTCAGCCAAAGAGATTTGGGATGGGATAATCAAAGTCCAGGAAAGAAAAGATGATATTGAATGTCTAAAGGCAAACAATAGTGCTCTTTCGAGCCAGGAAAATTCTAAGGTAAATTCTAATGGTGAAGGAAATGAGGAGGTAAGTTCTGAAACTGATGAGATTTCCTTTGAAGAATTATTCGATCTCTATTATGAATTGTTGGAAAAATAAAATAGAGTAAAATCTGAAAATAAAAAGCTCAAGAAGAAACTTGAAAATCCTTTTCATGAAAATTTATCATATGATAAATGTTCAAAACTCAAAAGTGTAAATGAATCTCTCTTGATTGATGTTGAAATGCATAAAGATAAAATTTTTTATTTGAAATAGGAAATGAAAAGTTGAATGAGCAAGTTAAAGCATTGAGTGATGAGCTCTCTGTCTATCAAAAGGGAAAGTGTGTGACCACTGATGAGTCAGGAAAATTACATGAGCTAGAGCTAGAGATTGAGAGCTACAAAACAATAAATGGAATGTTGAATGATAGGTGTAGTTCTTTTGAGCAAGAACATGAGAAAATCAGAAATGAGCATGAAAATCTGAAAAATACTTTTGGAACCAAAGAAACAAAAAAATTTGAATACAAGAGAAAATCATCATGAGTGCATGATCATTCTTCAAAAGACTCACATGATAAAACACAAAAAGATCATGGCTCTTGTTCACAATCGATTAGTACCTTTTTAGATACGAGCAAAAATATTTTTGGAAAAAGGAGAGTTACATATTTTTATTGTGGTAAAGTAGGCCACACAATGTACACGTGTAATCTAATGAAATTTGATGATGATTAATTTGAAATGAACTCTAAGAATTCGTCTATTGGTTCATGCCATCATTCTTACTCTTTCATTGACTCTCGGAATGGAAATAGGAGAAACAATTTTAGGAGACCTCCGGTCACATGTTTCTACTGTGGCAAGTTTGGTCATTCCATGTACACATGTGACTTGATGAGGTAAGATGATGAATGATTTGCTAGTAAGACTAAAAATCTTTTTGCTCATGGAACTAACTCCAAGGGACCTAAGAAAGCTTGGGTACCCAAATCTTCAAAATGAGAATCTGTTTTGCAGGGACGCCTTGAGGCCAAAGAAAATGTCAATAAATAAAGGCAAGAAAGGCGAGAAAGAAAAATGGTTTGGCTTGTGAGTTCATTATACTTAGTTTCACTTTGAAAAATCTGCAAAGGTAAAAATTTTGAGTTTTGGAGAAAAATGATTGCACTCAAATAGTTACATTCTGGTTTCGTTAATTTTGGCATCAAAGATACTCTTGCATAAATCTGCTGCTCATTTGCACATTTTGCATACATTTGCATTTGCTCTATACTATTGCATACATGAGTTTGCACTCATCTGAGAATTTTGCATACACTAGCACAATAAGTAAATTTGCATATAGAATTTTCATACTTCATGTTGCATACTTGTGAATAGAAATAAATTTTCATCATCTTTTCAGTTACATACATATACTCGTGCATATTCTCTGAACTTGCGTGCTTGAATGTCATGATTCTTCGGTATTTAAAATGGTGTGTTGTGGAATGGTAGATTCCGTCTATCGGAAAACACTCACCATGCGTGAGTCGGGTCTTTGGACCTACACCTCCGCCACATACCGGAAATCATCTTGCATGACTTTACTTTCAAATCCTTACTTGAATGCATGTATATATTTCTAGAAAACCATTTCTTAAAAATCTTCTAAGACCTCACCTCCTTGTTATATAAAATGCAGTGATTTTGATCAATTGTGAAAAGTGACATATACAAAGGAGGAGGATTTGTTTCCAAATGTGCATACATTTAGGGAGAGTCATAACTATGTTTTGACAAATTCATTTTCAACATCCAAAGCAATTACCCACACACTTTGCACAAAATGATGCATATGACTTTGATCGATAAGGATTTCAGAAATTCTTTTCAACACTTTAAGGAAAATAAAATTTCTAGATGGAAATGAAGAGTAATCGTGAGGAAAAAGCTGCCTACCCCATACAATTAATAAGTGGAATGTGGAACTGAGTAGTTGGAATCTCCACTGAAATAAATGAGGAAACTCGCATCGAAAAGTGAAGCTAAAATCCACAAGAATTAAAATTGTGATGAATCCTAGTAGCCGGGAAACTTCATTGAGGCACATGAGGTGACTCGCGCCGAACGATGCTATACATTAAAAGAAACAAAAAAGGGGTTGTGCGAAGCTACCGAAAGTCGATGATCTAAGTGGAAGTGTAGAGAGGAAATAACCCTCTAGTGTTCCTTAGAAATTATGTTAATATCCATATATTTTTGAAGTTCATTGCTCATTGCCTCACATTTCATTCTTGGGTATGATTGTGATGAATGTGTATCTTGAATTTGTTCTTATCATGGTTTTATGCAATGCCTCTAGCCTATGCATGTACTACCTTTTTTTATTATGCTTCATGTCTCACACTTTGGTTTTAAATCCACTATTCACTTGCTATCCTTGTACCCCATTGAGGGGGAGTTATAGTAGTACATGCTTGCTTGCTTGTTTACTTGTTTGCTTGCATGAATAATTTCATACACATCTCTAGATCA
Source organism: Amorphophallus konjac (assembly GCA_022559845.1). Lineage (NCBI taxonomy): Eukaryota > Viridiplantae > Streptophyta > Magnoliopsida > Alismatales > Araceae > Amorphophallus > Amorphophallus konjac. Next base: position 32,885 of record JAHNEJ010003422.1, on the reverse strand, counting down.
TACTTGTTCATAACAGGTTAATAACCCCGTTGTCAGTCAGTTTTTGTTGTTGACAAAAAGGGGGAGAATAGGTTGGTGTACTTAAATTTCTCATTCTGATAAGGGAAGAATCTGCTCATACTCTTGTTTCAAAGTGATTCAGGCTGCTCACTAACTTAAACACAAAGGGGGAGAAAGGCTCATTTATGTTTTTGAAACTAAATGAATTGCTTCTATTCAATCGTGTGAAATTCACGCACACATCATTTTGTCATCATCAAAAAGGGGGAGATTATTGGGTCCCCCATTTGATTTTAGTATTTGATTTTAATGATAACAAACAATGTGTGCTTACTTGAAGAACTTGATTGACATCACATGGTTTCATGTGTGAATGATTTGCTTGTATACGATTTTTATGAAGAAACTATGATTGGATTTTAATGAATGATGCTTTATACAAAAATTATTCACTTGGTGAAAATGGGGTATTTTATGTTCACATGTAATGCTTACATGCATGACTAAGTGATTTCACCTTTAGGTAAAGTTCTGAGTGGTTTTCATGCACATCTTCCATTAGATCTTAATGCATTGATAGTGGTTCATGCATTTTTCAAATGAGGTTTTTGGGCTTTTTAATGTGCTTAATCTATTCACATAAAACTTGGTGGAATATGGTTTAAATTGTGCTAACACTTTGTTTCATGCATGGTAATTAGATCTTAATTTTTGGGTATGGTTTTGATGCTTAAAAGGGGGGAAAATGTTGTTTCCAGACCCTGTAGGGAAGTGTGCAGACAGACCAGGGAGGGTCGACCCCAGGGGTCGACCCCCTCCAGACAAAGTTCTGTCTGGGGGCCTTTTTGGTGCAGATGGTTCAGGGGTCGACCCCTTCCGGCACGGAAGTCGCAAAACCTATCTGAACCCATTCTTTTGACTTTCAAACTTCACCAAAATACCCCCAAAAGTTTCTTAGTCATATAAGGGTGTTTTTAACACATATTAGAAAGGGTATTTGGGTCTTTTGGGCAGTCCAACTTGAATATATATGTGAACTCCGAGTTTGATGGATTCAACCCTAATGAGCTTATGTTTCCTATCATGTAGGTGAAGAAAGGGGAAAAAAGAAGGAGGAGATCTTGTGGAAGGGTTTGGATCTACATCAAGGAGTTTTTGGAGCTCTTGGTAGAAGAGAAAGTGGAGCGGCTTGAAGAGAGGATTGAGGAGATGCTCTAATCGACACCATCCGACTTCCCTCCGACCTAGGCTTCAAGGATCTTCTTCAATCGGCTTATGGAGCTCAAGGGGATACATTCTACAACCTTTGCTCATCTATCTATGATGTTCTTTACTGTTTACATTTTGGTTTGAGCTGTATTGAGTATATTTCTGTATTTTTTGAACTTGAAAATACATTGTGGGAGGACCATCTACGTACGTTCGTGTGGTTATTGCTGCGATTCTCGCAGCGCATGTGTGTGTATTGATCCCGATGTTGGATCGTTGTGGAGACAAAGTCTCCGTGTGGTTGGAGCTTTTACTCTGTATGCTTCATTGTGAAGCTTGTGAAGCCTCACCGGTTTGGTGAGGGGTGGACGTAGGGAGCCCGTCGTGATCACGAACCACCTTAAAAATCTCTCTCGCACAGTGTGTTTATATGGTTTGCATGATATATCTGTTTGCGTGATTGTGTGAGATCGAAAAGGTTGAGAGAAATACTTCTACATAGTTTTCAATTCCATTCCATCATTTTTCAGATTTTATATTCGTTTTAATTCTGCAACGTTAGTTTTAAAATCTCCCATTTCATTTTGGGGACAATTCAACCCCCCCCTCTTGTCCGCGCGCATATCTGGGCCAAAAGAAGCTTCAAGCCATCTTCAGCTGTGTCGACCTCACCATTGAGCCGCGTCGACCTCATCAAGCTCTAGCTGAAGTTAGACAGACGGCCATTGGTGGATGGGTCGACCCCAATCTTTCTGGGCGTTGACGCAAGGCTCTCCCAGAAGCCGTTGTAAATGCATCTCTCCAAGGATGCGTCGACGCACCCGTATAGCTGCGTTGACTCCATGAAGGCCTGGCACGCCAGCAACTCAAAGAAGCTGTGAAGCTACGTCGACTCGATGGTTTGCTACGTCGATGCACCTGAAGTTTTTTACGCCTGATTCTGTTAAAAACTGCAACACTTCAGATGTTATACAGAGACCAAAAATAGCCGACGTAAACCTCCAAAAACACACACCTTTTGAGGTCTAGAAAAGGCTCCTAGGATAGAGAACTATCCGTCTCCATCATGAGGCTCAAGGATAACCTTTGTGAAAGGAGATCTGTCAATAGACAGATTTGGGAAAGGTCAGTTGTCACTGTACTCTACCTTTTGGACACCACCAATGAGATTTCAAGTCAAACCTTTCTTCTGCCATGAGGGCCAATCAAAATATAGATCTAGAAGGTGGCTCTAGACAGAAAACTGGTATTTCCCTGGGCCAATCAGATTTCAGTATGGGAAAATTATCTAACTCCTGCTGTCAGATGTGGTGGACCAATCAAGAGAAAAGGTTAGTGGTCAAAGAGCCTTATGATAATTCAAAATAACCAAATGCAGATCTCTTGGAGGGAAATCTTCCACCAAACCTCTCTGTATATACGAAGCTTCTGCCTGAAGAGGAGCTGCTATTGCCCTTGAAGAAGAAGAGAGCCAACGCAAAAAATCTTAGAGGAAGAAGAAAAAAAGTAAAGAGAAAAGAGAGAGAGCAGCCTAGTTCTGGTTCGATCCAAACTAGTGTCGAATGAGAAGAAGAAGAAGAAAGGAGTGCAGCCCCTCCTTGCAGTCGGTCTGAGCTAGAAGAGAAGAGTAAAGATTTGATTTCAGATCTATAGTTTCAGCTTCGTGAACTTGTTCTAAAGCTACATTTATTTTCTTTGTTTCATTTTGTGTATTTAGTTTAAACTCTGATTTTATCTTCTGTGTGTTTTGATGTGCTTACAGCAGTGTGTTCGATGCTCTATTTTAAGACTAGAGGTGGTCTTTGGCTAAGCTCAGCCATGTGTGTGCATGGGGGGTTGGTCCCCGTGTGTGCTGCAGTTTTGCAGCGTGAGGACCTTGTCCTCGTGAGGAGCTTGGTCCTCATTAAGCTGTGTATCAGCGGTCTTGGGACTATGTTCCCCGTCAAGCTGTGTGTCAGTGGTTAAGTTGTGTATCAGCGGTCTTGGGACTGTGTTCCCCGTCAAGCTGGGTGTCAGCGGTCAAGCTGTGTATCAGCGTGTGTGTGTGTGGGGTTCATCCCCGTAAGTTGTGTATCCGCGTGTGTTGGGGACTTGTCCCCGTGCGACATTTGTAGTGTGTAGTGAAGCCTCAGCAGGTTTGATGAGGGGTGGACGTAGGTTGCGGATTTGCAACCGAACCACCTTAAAAACATTGTGCGGTGGTTTATTCCTTGTGGTTTGCTCCATTTCCTCCATCCCCATTCACAGGTAATCATGCTTCAGATTCAGACACGCATTGTTATGTCTGCACACCACACACACTCACTCTAATCTACTTGGTCCTTACACGCATAGTGGTTGTCTCGAGTAGGAAAACTCCTTAAGATCCAATGTGTTTAACACTGTGATCTTGTCACTATGAAGGACTGTTTCAAGTCCAGTATAGTGAGGCTGCGTCGACTCCAGTACATGGTTGCGTCAACCCCAGTCTCTTCCTAAACCACATCTCTTCACACTTTTTGGTATGGTGTCTTGCTCCATTGGCTCGTTGGCGCAACACATACAAACACCAGATGTTTGTTAGCTAGTAGCCTCATTTGAGCAAGATCTGCTTGTAATCCGTTGTGTTGAAACTGAAGGTTCATCTAAGTTTTCAATTTGTAATTGGGCGTATTTTCTTAAAGGATCTATTCAACCCCCCTTCTAGATCCAGATTGCACCAAAGGGACCCAATAATTGGTATCAGAGCCAAACTCTGTCATACCCAGATCCAACGATCTACAGAGAATGATCCCAGTGCTTTTACGATCATGAGCTCTTTCGTTGATCAGTTTTCATGGTTTCCCCTTTGATCTTTAATGGTTCTAACTTCAATGATTGGTTGGGAAGATTATGTAAGTTTGTAAACTCACATGATCCTAAGCTCTGGAGGATTATTGCAAATGGTCCTTCCAGTTTGCCTAAGGACAAAGCCAAATGGACTAATCATCACTAGTCCATACAGTCTTACAATCTCACGGCCTTAAATTTGTTGAAAGCTGCAGTAGACTTCAACACATTTCCATTTGTCTTAAGTTGCAGCTCAGCCAAAGAAATCTTGGATGGATTGGTCATCATTCGCGAAGAACAGGAGGCCAGATGTTTGATGGCCGATAGAAGTGATCACAACAATGATCAACAGGATAAACTATCATCTCAGGTAAGCTCTGATCCTGAGGACTTTACCTTTGATGAACTCATGGATGCATATGATGAATTAGTAAAACAATACAACAAGTTATAGTCAGAAAATAATAAGTTGAAAAAGAAACTTGAAAATAGTTTTCATAACGACTCCTCTTGTGAAAAATGTTCCTTGTTCGAAAAAGTGAATGAGTCTCTTCTATTTGATGTTGATATGTGTAAGGAACAAGTTCGTTCCTTAAGAAAAGAAAATGAGATCTTGCTTTAAAAGATAAGTCAATTCAATGGAAGTGAAAAAGTGCTCAAGGACAAGCTGGAAGCTATGTCCAATGATCAACTACTGATTGATGAATTGATCAAGGATAAGAGTCTAATTGATGTGAATGAAAAACTGAGAAAAGAAAACGTGGTGCTGGTCAAAAAATTGAATACATATGAGAAGAGAAAATGTGCTGTAAATGATAACTCTGAAAGTCTGCAAGTTCTGGAACAGGAAATAGAAAGCTTTAAAACTATCAATACCATGCTGAATCAAAGAATTATTTCCTATGAAGAAGAGCTTGCTAGCTCTGAGTTACACATTTCATCCCTGGAAGATGAAATCTGGGATTTGAATTTTTCCTTATCTAAGTTTGTGGAGGGCTGAGAAAACCTTGATAAAATCTTGGGAACGAAAGTTAACTTTCAGAAAGAGGGGCTAGGCTACACCCCTGTGCATAAAAAATCATTTGGAAATAGATTATACACTTCGTTTGTCTCCAGCTCGGATGTAGCCAGTGCCTCCAACTCTTCTTCAGAACAGCCCGCTGTTCAGAAAACCCAAAAACAACATAAAAATCAGAAAAGAAAGAAGGAGTCACAGTAAAAATAGAAAAATAGGTTTACCAACTCCACTGTACATGTTGAAAAACATCCTGCAAAAAATTATGCACCAAAAGAAGGAAAAATAGTTTCCTGTTTTTATTGTGGCTTGCATGGACATGTCATGGACAATTGCAATGCAATGAGGAATGATGATTTGAATGCACTTAGGACTAGAAAGGTCAACAAGAAAAACCCGTCCGGGAGAATTCATCCTGTCATTAAAAGTTTTGGAAATAGAAGTACTTCTCCATGCTGCTACAACTGTGAAAAATATGGCCACGTCATGAAAGATTGCTGGACAAGAAAAAAAACAAATAATTTGCATACTCAAAATGCTAAACTTCCATCTCATGGACAAAGATCTTTCAAATCTCATGCCTATAAACAAAAGTCTTTTGTTAAAACTGTCCAGCATAATTGTTTTTACTGTGGTGAGGTTGGGCATGAAATGAATGATTGTTTCTAGATGAGAAAGGATGACCTGGTGGCTCGGAGGTGGAGAGCAGTAGCTAGAAGTGCCTCTAATCCTCAAGGACCCAAGAAAACTTGGGTACCTAAAAATTTCAAATAAGAATTTTGGATGCAAGAATGCCTTGGAGATGAACAAAGAATCAGTAGGAAATTAAAGCTCAAGGCACAGGTTTGTAAATTTTAAATTTCAGTTCATGTTAATTTTGCATGTTAGACGCTCCTTAAATTGCCATGACTGACTTGCTCATCAACTTTTAATAAATCCTGCTTAAAGTATCAGAACTGCTGGAAAACCACCCTGCAACTGAACTTGAGAATCTAATATGAGCTGCTTGAATGATATCTGCTTAAGTGAACATCACTTTGAAATTATCTAGCCTTCTGGTATATCAAAAGATGCATGTTAGAATGATGGGCTAAGCCTATCAAAAAGACATCACTTTGCGTGAGATGATCTTTGAATCTACGTTCTCCGCCACTACAAGAAAAAGCACTTTTAGCGACGACCATATTCCGTCCCAAATTCGTCGCAAAATCCGTCGCTAGACGTTTTTGCGACGGAAAAGCGACGGAATTCGGACTCAATATGGCCGTCTAAAAAAAGGGTCACAAATGACCGACGAATTTTATTCCGTCCTAATATCCGTCCCAAAGTAGCGACAAAAAAATAATTCATCGCCAATTTCGTCGTTAACGAGAGAAATTCGGATGGAAACTTCCGTCTCCAAATCCGTCTAAATATTGCGACGGAGAAAATCCGTCTCAACATCCATCTTAAAATTGCGACGCAAAATAGTTCCCGTCGTTATTTCCGTCGCAACGTATACACTGCAATGGAGACAGACTAAATTCCGTCTCCCTATCGGTCTGAAACTTCCCACAATAAATTGTTGACGGCCTAATTTCCGTCGCCAATTTTGCACGGTTACCATTTCCGTCCCTAAATCCGTTTAACATTTGAGACGGATCCGTCTCAAAATCTGACCCAAATTTATTTTCTTCTTTTTTTAAAAAATTCTAAATTTTTATTAAAAACCTATTTACAAAATCATCGAAAATAAAAATACATACGAACAAAAATCCGAAATCAAACTTAATTAAAATTACATCAAATATCAGAATAAACTCATCAACGTTACATAAAAAAAATTTGGCGACGGAATCAACAAATGTCCTCCATATCGTCCATATCTTCATCCCCACCGCCCTGCTCATCCCCTCTGGTACCGCTCGCAGAAGGATCCTCCTATATTAAAAAAAAACATACATAGATAAAAAGATTAGTATAAAGATAAATTAAATATTTTATTAGAGTACATGAATTTAAATCAAACATAATATCAAAGACGGTAAAGATATCAATTGTAGAACCTACTTCTTTGAATTATTCTAAACTAAAATTTGAAAACTAACATAGTTTTGAATTGAGTTATTTGAGCGTGGGGCTCGAACCGGATGTCCGATTTGGAATCCGTCAGCTCTGACAAGTCACGTCTACCTCCCAGGTCGTGTTGGAACGATTGGAATGCCGGTCGGATCAGTATTTGACATTCTAGACTCCCGGACCCCGGCTACTTTGATTTGAAACCAAGTGCATTTACAAAATGCACTTTTGAACGTGGGGCTCGAACCGGATGTCCGATTTAGAATCCGTCAGCTCTGACAAGTCACGCCTACCTCCCAGGTCGTGTTGGAACGATCGGAATGCCGGTTGGATCAGTATTTGACATTCTGGACCCCCGGACCCCGCCTGCTTTGATTTGAAACCAAGTGCATTTACAAAATGCACTTTTGAGCGTGGGGCTCGAACTGGATGTCCGATTTGGAATCCGTCAGCTCTGACAAGTCACACCTACCTCCCAGGTCGTGTTGGAACGATTGGAATGCCGGTCGGATCAGTATTTGACATTCTGGACCCCCGGACCCTGGCTGCTTTGATTTGAAACCACATGCATTTACAAAATGCACTTTTGAGCGTGGGGCTCGAACCGGATGTCCGATTTGGAATCCGTCAGCTCTGACAAGTCACGCCTACCTCCCAGGTCATGTTGGAATGATCGGAATGCCGGTCGGATCAGTATTTGACATTCTGGACCCCCGGACCCCGGCTGCTTTGATTTGAAACCAAGTGCATTTACAAAATGCACTTTTGAGTGTGGGGCTCGAACCGGATGTCAGATTTGGAATCCGTCAGCTCTGACAAGTCATGCCTACCTCCCAGGTCGTGTTGGAATGATCGGAATGCCGCTTGGATCAGTATTTGACATTCTGGACCCCCGGACCCCGGCTGCATTGATTTGAAACCAAGTGCATTTACAAAATGCACTTTTGAGCGTGGGGCTCGAACCGGATGTCCGATTTGGAATCCGTCAGCTCTAACAAGTCACGCCTACCTCCCAGGTCATGTTGAAATGATCAGAATGCCGGTCGAATCAGTATTTCACATTCTGGACCCCCGGACCCTGGCTGCTTTGATTTGAAACCAAGTGCATTTACAAAATGCACTTTTGAGCGTGGGGCTCGAACCGGATGTCTGATTTGGAATCCGTCAGCTCTGACAAGTCACGCCTACCTCCTAGGTCGTGTTGGAATGATCGGAATGTCGGTCGGATCAGTATTTGACATTCTGGACCCCCGGACCCCGGCTGCTTTGATTTGAAACTAAGTGCATTTACAAAATGCACTTTTGAGCGTGGGGCTCGAACCGGATGTCCGATTTGGAATCCGTTAGCTCTGACAAGTCACGCCTACCTCCCAGGTCGTGTTGGAATGATCAAAATGTCGGTCGGATCAGTATTTGACATTCTGGACCCCCGGACCCTGGCTGCTTTGATTTGAAACCAAGTGCATTTACAAAATGCACTTTTGAGCGTGGGGCTCGAACCGGATGTCCGATTTGGAATCCGCCAGCTCTGAAAAGTCACGCCTACGTCCCAGGTCGTGTTGGAATGATCGGAATGCCAGTCTGATCAGTATTTCACATTCTGGACCCCTGGACCCCGGCTGCTTTGATTTGAAACCAAGTGCATTTACAAAATGCACTTTTGAGCGTGGGGCTCGAACCGGATGTCCGATTTGGAATCCGTCAGCTCTGACAAGTCACGCCTACATCCCAGGTTGTGGTGGAATGATCAAAATTCCGGTCGGATCAGTATTTGACATTCTGGACCCCCGGACCCCGGCTGCTTTAATTTGAAACCAAGTGCATTTACAAAATACACTTTTGAGCGTGGGGCTCGAACCGGATGTCCGATTTGGAATCCGTCAGCTGTGACAAGTCACGCCTACCTCTCAGGTCGTGTTGGAATGATCAGAATGCCGGTCGGATCAGTATTTCATATTCTGGACCCCCGGACCCCGGCTGCTTTGATTTGAAACCAAGTGCATTTACAAAATGCACTTTTGAGCGTGGGGCTCGAACCAGATGTCCGATTTGGAATCCGTCAGCTCTAACAAGTCACGCCTACCTCCCAGGTCGTATTGGAACGATCGGAATGCCGGTCGGATCAGTATTTCACATTCTGAACCCCCAGACCCCGGCTGCTTTGATTTGAAACCAAGTGCATTTACAAAATGCACTTTTGAGCGTGGGGCTCGAACCGAATGTCCGATTTGGAATCCGTCAGCTCTGACAAGTCACGCCTACCTCTCAGGTCGTGTTGGAACAATCAGAATGTCGGCCGGATCAGTATTTCACATTCTGGACCCCCGGACCCCGGCTGCTTTGATTTGAAACCAAGTGCATTTACAAAATACACTTTTGAGCGTGGGGCTCGAACCGGATGTCCGATTTGGAATTCGTCAGCTCTGACATGTCACGCCTACCTCTCAAGTCATGTTGGAACGATCAAAATCTCAGCCAGATCAGTATTTCACATTCTGGACCCCCGGACCCCGGCTGCTTTGATTTGAAACCAAGTGCATTTACAAAACTCATATAAACTGAACCCATATAAAAGACCCATGGAAAAGAATCACCTGTGCCGCTTGTGCCGTGGTGGTGGATGCATGAGGGAGAATTCCCGCTTGGGAGAGTAGGGCAGTGAGTGCCTGTAGCATGGTAGACTGCTGGGTAGACATCTCCTCTCGGAACTGCCGCTGCATCTGCAGCTGCAAATCAGAAATCTGGCGAGACATCTCGGATCGGACGATGTCTCTAACATCTCTACCAGAAGTACTGGGGGCAAAATGAGGTATACTGAAGGTAGAAGTACTGGTTTGGGCAGAGTTCGAACTCGCACACGATGATATCACCGCGCTAGAGTCCATGCTGTCCCCAAAACCATATATTCGGCCCTTCTTCGGTACACCAGCTGCGGCCACCCATTCTGCCGGATCCAAGTCTGGCTGCTCCCCCTCTCCCTCCCCGTACTTCTCTGTCACAGCTCTGCTATATGTTTTCTACAAATAAAATAAAATAATAAGTCAATTTCATATGATTCAATCTGAATTAAATGAACGGTAGAAGTTGCACACGAAGATAAACTTACCGCGACTGAACGAGCTTTCGTACTCACAAATTGACCTGCCGCCTTCTTTTTGTGTGTTCTGTCGAACACCTCGAGGAACGTCGGAGCTCAATTAAGCTCCACAGCCTGTTATATAGTTCATAGTAAAAAATTGTCATATATGTTAATAAAATGTAAGAAGATTTGAAACATTACTTACCATTTTATTTTTATGAGTCGCAAAAGAGACGGACCCACATGTATGCAAATTTGCCTCCGGCTGTGACGCCCTATTTGATTTGGCTTTTTGGGACTTTTCTATCCACTTGGGGTCGGCAAATTTGTCACATAGTATCTCCCAATCCTCCTTCCTCATCCATAGAGGACGGTGCTCCTTCCATAGCTGTCGGTCTTCACTCCCACCAACAATTTTTTGGGCCTTCTTCTGAGCCGCATATACTCTCTTTCAATAATTTGTCTTCACAGTGGACTCCCAGCCAGAGCGACATCGTGCCGCATCATGTCCACCAGTGAATCAATAAGTCCGCGGTAAATGAATTAAGCTTCACAATTAACAGACTGTTGTGAAATGAGTTTGGAAAAGACTTGAATTAAATGACATAGTTACTTACTAAGAACATGTCTAACAATGAATCGCGGAAGCCCATCGGAAATTCTTTGTAAGACAAATGTGGCCCGGGCACATGTGCCATTACTAGGCTAATAGCATGATGGACAGCGGTGTAAGGTTCTAATTTTTTCCTGCAATTGCAAATGTCAAAGTATTCATATTAGAAACTTACCGCTAATAATTAATGAATGTAAACTAGCCTTATAAATATACCTGGAGATCTAGCAGGGGCGACGTCCATCATGGACAGTGCCTCCCTCGTGATGACTGCTGGCATCGTCAACTGGCTGCTGAGTGGTGGGGGGGGCCTGTAGAAGTCAGAGGTGGTGGGAGGGTTGTAAGAACCAATTTTCATAAGTAAATGCAACATGTTACTGAAAATTAAAATAGATATACCTGTAGCGACAGGTGGTGGGAGGGCACTAAGACCTGTAAGAATTAATTCACATTAGATAAATGAATATTTTGGTGGGAAAGCATTAATTTCCATAAGTAAATGCAGCACGTTACTAAAAATTAAAATAGATATACCTGTAGGGGGAGCTGGTGGGAGGGCACTAGGACCTGTAAGAATTAATTCACATTAGATAACTGAATATTTTGCTGGAAATTCAAAGAAATACATAGGTGGGAAAGCATTAATTTCCATAAGTAAATGCAGTACGTTACTGAAAATTAAAATAGATATACCTGTAGCGGGAGCTGGTGGGAGGGCACTAGGACCTGTAAGAATTAATTCATATTAGATAAATGAATATTTTGCTAGAAATTCAAAGAAATACATAGGTGGGAAAGCATTAATTTCCATAAGTAAATGCAGCACGTTACTGAAAATTAAAATAGATATACCTGTAGCGACAGCTGGTGGGGGTGGCGTCGGGACAGGTGGTGGGAGGGTACTAGGACCTGTAAGAATTAATTCACATTAGATAAATGAATATTTTGCTAGAAATTCAAAGAAATACATAGGTGGGAAAGCATTAATTTCCATAAGTAAATGCAGCACGTTACTGAAAATTAAAATAGATATACCTGTAGCGACAGCTGGTGGGGGTGGCGTCGGGACAGGTGGTGGGAGGGCACTAGGACCTGTAAGAATTAATTCACATTAGATAAATGAATAGTTTGCTAGAAATTCAAAGAAATACATAGGTGGGAAAGCATTAATTTCCATAAGTAAATGCAGCACGTTACTGAAAATTAAAATAGATATACCTGTAGCGACAGCTGGTGGGGGTGGCGTCGGGACAGGTGGTGGGAGGGCACTAGGACCTGTAAGAATTAATTCACATTAGATAAATGAATATTTTGCTAGAAATTCAAAGAAATACATAGGTGGGAAAGCATTAATTTCCATAAGTAAATGCAACACGTTACTGAAAATTAAAATAGATATACCTATAGCGACAGTTGATGGGAGGGCACTAGCGGGAAGTGGTGGTGGCGTCTGTACATGTGGTGGTGAGCCGACACTTGGACCTATAAAAAAATTCTTTTAAGTTAGTAAATAATTAAAATATTAATATAGCTAACTTATTGATCAAATATACCTGTGTCTGAAGAAGATGCTAACGAGGAGGGAGTAGCGCCCCTCTCACTGCCTTGTATCCTCCCACTCCTAGTACGACCTCCTCGCACCATTTTCTTATTAATAACAAAACAATTAATACATATTAATCCATAATTATATAAGGTCAGACAAATGTTATTTAAAAATATGTTTAAAAAGTTAGAATCAGCTTACTAAATTATCAAAACATGCCTCCCTCATGTTGATATATCTAGCTCATCATCATCATCTTCGTCATCCATCGTAGTCTCATCAGATTGGAACTCTTCCTCTTCATCTGACTCCTCCTCCCCTCTAACATGAACATTTAACTCCGTCGGATCGATTTCTTCCACTTCATCTTCCTTACGTAATGACAGTGGCTCATCAGATTCATCCAGATTAACATGTGTGGAGCCGATAATGCCAACTTCATCTGATTGAAAATATTCGACGTTGCCAAGCTCTGAGACATTTTGACTCATATTTAACTCATAAGTGGGAAAATATTTTGCTTTAACCCTGCAAACTGCCCACCAATCTTTATTCTTGGACGATGGATACCTTGAATAATACACTTGGTGGGCTTGTGCGGCTAAAATGAACGGTTCATAGGTATTAAGTTTGTACCTATGTTTGACATCGACAATCCCAGTAGACGTGTCATGTCGAACTGAATTAGGATCAAACCAATGACACTTAAATAAGTATACATGATTGTCTCGTCCCAAATATTAAAGTTCTATGACTTTCTCAAGAATACCATAGTAGTCTAATTCCACTTCATTATATACACTTCCCTTAACAGATACGCCGTTGTTCATCATAGACTTACTTCATCCATAATCCCTCGTATGAAATCTGTATCCATTCACAATATATCATGGATAGGCACGTGCAACGTTGGAGGGGCCATAACTTATCTCTTGTACTCTCTGATCACTAATGAGACCTTGTTCAACCTATATGTCAAGTAGAGTAGTTAAATATTTTTGAACAATTACGTCAACATTAGTAAATGCAATCATATATATTGAACGATCGACAATTACGTCAACATTAGTAAATGCAATCATATATATTGAACGATCGACACTAACTTGATATCTCAACCATTTGGTAAAAAACTTCTCGCGTTCTTTTTCAATCTCTACGTCCTGGATATTTGGACATTTTTGTGCTAATTCTGAATCAAATTGTCTGCAATATAAATGCACTACTACTTTAATTGAACTACAGAAGAAGGATGAACAAGTCATGGCATTGCTGGAAATGTGGGTTAAGAACCTACTCAACATAAGGTTCAATCTCAGTACAATTCAGAAGAATATATATCTCAGCAGCGTACAACTCTCTATCTTCGAGTGTGCGGGTCGAGCAACATCCGAAAGCACGTCCAGGATGCTTAAATATGGAATGCCGATCTGACAAATCATCAACTCCCCCATCATCATTACGTGCAGGTCGAGTATGACGAGTTTGAATATATGGCTCAAAGTACATGGAACAGAAGTTCGAAATTTTTTCAATAACATATGCCTCAGCAATCGAACCTTCCACCTTAGCCTTGTTGCGAACTTTCATTTTCAATTCATGCATGCACCTACAACAACAATTCAGATGGCAATGACATGTAGCGACCATGGACAACATGAATGTCTTCATGAAAATTCTCGCATACCTCTCAAATGGATACATCCATCGGTATTGTACTGGCCCTCCGACAATAGCCTCGTATGGCAGATGGACGACCAGGTGCTCCATCGAATCAAAGAATGCCGGAGGAAATATCTTCTCTAACTTGCAAATAGTTTTGACCACATTTTCTTCAAGAGTTTGTACGTCCCGAAGTCTGAGTTCTTATGCACATAAAATCTTGAAAAACTGACTCAGCTCGGTCAGTGCTCCCCATATAGGCTTCGGCAACAAATCACGAAATGTAATGGACAGTAGCCTTTCCATGAACACATGACAGTCGTGACTTTTCAGACCATATATTTTTCCCTCGTTAACATTCACACAACGGGCTATGTTGGATGCATATCCATCTGGAAATCTCAATTGTTTCACCCACTGACACACTTCCTTGATCTGTGTATTATTAAGCACGTAAGCTGCTTTTGGCTGCACAGCCCTTCCATTTATGTTTTGTAGTTCCAGTTATTGACGTTTACAAAGCATCTTTAAATCCATGCGCGCTTTGGCATTGTCCTTTGTTTTGCCTTTAACATTCATGACCGTGTTGAACACATTATCAAAAAAATTCTTCTCGATATGCATGACATCTAGATTGTGTCGTACAAGAAGAGTTGACCAATAAGGTAATTCCCAAAAAATACTTTTCTTGTTCTAGTTGTGATCCTTTCCAAAACTATTCAGTTGTCGTGTGCTACCAGATAATTGTACTACATCTGGTAAATTTTGCACCCGTGTCGCCATATGTCGACCCGACACCCGTTGCAAGTCTGCTTTGTTGTGCCCCTGGTTTTGATGATGACAACCATGAGATATGAATGATGCATTCAATTCAATGATGAATTAAAGTTTGATTCAATAATACTTTCACTTGATTTCATCCTTGTGCTAGAAAGGAACAGGGTCGACGCTGGGAGCTTACAGCGTCCACGCATCAGTCGAAGAAGCCTTCACCAATATCTTCACAAGTTGTTCCACTGCGTCAACGCCAAGATAGAGCAGCGTCGACGCAGTAGTTACAAAGGGAGAGCCAATGGCTTACTGGAATACTCTGATGCGTGAACGCTTTGATCAAGTAGCGTGAACGCAGCAGTTCAAGCATTCCTTGTTGTAACCTCTGGAGTACCTTGGCAGCGTCGATGCTGCAGTTCGATGAGTCGATGCTACAGTACGATGGATTGCCACAACTATCTAAAGCGCAACTAATGAGTGGACGCAGCTGCATCTTGCGTCAACGCACTCAGCATGAAACCTGAAGCTAGAAGAAGGGTGCGTTAACTCCTTGGGGCAAGAGGGTCGACGCCATCTAATTCAAGTTGCAGAGCACGATAAGTGGATCCCACCTTCAGTCATTATCTGCCACATCAGCCACAAGCGGATAAGGTTTCGTAGCTTCTACCACTCCAGAAGGTTCCCCACGTGAGCAATCATGAGGATAACCAGAAAATCAGGGTGGTGGCCCACCTGCCTCACGTGAACTATTTTGTGCGCGGGAAGACCACAAAATAGGTTCACCCGAGAAGAAAAGAAAACGTGAGAGGAAAAAGAGTAGAAGGAGAGAGGCGAACAGCAGAACGAGATAGGCTGAGAGCAGAACTGGACGAAGGCTGCTGAAAAATCAGATCAGAAGATCATCGCGCCACCAAGACTCTTCTACATTCCAGACGGAGGAGATTCAAGGATCGAAGCTCATGCGTATGGACATGGATCTCTCTGTTGGTGATCTAAATTCCGCTGCGTCCAAGTGCTGAAGTTTGATTTCTTATCTTTTAGTTTTCCTATTATTTTTGAACATTGTATTCCTCTCCTTCACTGGATTTAGTGAAGAGAGGGTGATTCTGATTCAGCGGGCTGTGCTGAGATCAGGGGTGTCAAGGCTGTTTGCCTTCAAGCTGTTTGACAGCGGATCTGAGGATTTGTTCCTCGTTGTCTTCTGTTGGGGTAGTCAACAGTATAGAGGAATTACTTCCTCGGTTTAGCAAAGCTGTGAAGCTCAGCAGGGTTCCTCACTAGTTGAGTGGGGAGGTGGACGTAGGTCTCCATTGGGTGACCGAACCACCTTAAAATTGTGGTCTCTTGTGTGGTTTGGTTTAATCTTCGCAATTTGTTCCTCGCTAGATGCATGATAGGCACGCTCTCTGATTGGCTTGGTTCAGTGTTTCAATTAATCATCTAGGTGTGGTGCTTCTGATGCAAATTGCTCTACTATAATTTTTATAAGGTCAACCTATTCACCCCCTCCCCCTCTAGCTTGACCGTCCTCTCGATCCAACACGTGGTATCAGAGCGCCAGGCTCTCTTGCAAAGGTTTCACAGCCTAGAGAGAACTAATGGAGAACAGAGGACTCATGCCTGAGGGGTATGCAGTGAATAGGCCACCATTTTTTGATGGGACTAATTATTCGTACTGGAAAAATCGCATGCAAGTATTTTTAAGAGCGCAGGATCATGAAATCTGGAGAGTAGTGAGCAAAGGGCCATACCAAATTGAAGGCGATGAAGAACTCTGGGTGAAGGAGCAAATTCGAAAGTCAAACGTAAATTGGCAAGCCATGAACATTATGCAGTGCTCACTCCATCCCAAGGAATTCTCGCGTGTATCCTCATGCTCCAGCGCAAAAGAAATGTGGGATAGACTCGAGGTAATCTACGAAGGTACCTCAGAGGTAAGAGAGACAAAAGCTAACATGTTAATTTCAGAATATGAATCTTTTCGGATGAAACCTGAGGAAAGTGTATCTGAAATGTATGCCAGACTAACTCTTCTTGTGAATGGTCTTAAAGGTTTGGGAAAGATCTATAGTGACTATGAGGTAGTTAGGAAGATTCTTAGATCCCTAACTCCAATCTGGCATACCAAAGCCACGGTCGTTGAGGAATCAAGGAACCTTCCCACCACCAAACCAGACGAGCTAATAGGTTCTCTTATGGTTTATGAACTGAACTTAAAAAGAACAGATGAGGACATGAAGAAGAAAAAACCCCTTGCATTGAAGGCTGGTTCCAGCAGCAAGGAAAGCTCAGATGATAGTCAGTCACCTTCATCTGATGATGACTCAAGTGAAATAGCCATGCTTACTAGAAAATTCAGAAAATTCTTAAGAAAGGGAGGTAAGACTGATAGATATAAAGGATATCAGGTAAGAACTAGCTCAAAACTCAAGCCAGATAATCCTAAGAAATCTGATAAAGTTGTTTGCTACAAATGCAGGAAACAAGGACACATCAAGTCGGAGTGTCCTGAGAATGTGAAAAAGACACAGTCAAAGTGGAGAAATAAAAAGCCCAAGGCCATGCTAAGCACTTGGAGTGATGAAGAAAAAGATGAAGATGAAGAAAGCACCTCTGAAGAAGAAAGCGAGGTGAAAATGTGCTTCATGGCAAATGGTGATGATCAAGTCGAGGTAACCTCTCCCTTTGCAGACTTCTCTTGTGATGATTGGGAAGAAGCTTTTAACGAATTGCTGGATAAGTATGAAGATGTTAAAAAGGAAAATAAATATCTAAAGAAAAAGAAAACTCAAACCAGTCCAGAAGATGATTTGAATGAAAGAGTCAAAACGCTAGATGCTGAAATCGTGTGTCTAAAAAGGGACTTGGAAGAAAAAGATGAGTATAAGAGACAGCTAATTGAAATAAAGAGAGAAAATGATTTTCTATTGAAGATGCATGATGAATTGAAATTAAGAATGCAGAAATTGGAAAAAGAAGTAAAAATTGCTGAAGAGAAATATGAGGCCATTTGTGGAGTCAATGCAAAACTTCAAGAAAATCTGAAGAAATTAGAGGAAGAGAACCTAAGCAAACAAGCATCCCTCGAAAAAATGACACAGGGTAAAAACAACCTTGATGCTGTTATGGGAATTAAGTGCAACTTTGGAAAAGAAGGGCTTGGATTCAATCCTACTAAAAAGAAAGAACTGGGAACTAGATTGGTGACATTTGTCTCTGGGAAGGACACATCTGAAGAGAGGCAAATGGATGAAAACAAAAAGGATGAGAAGAATGAGAAAGGATCAAAACAATCTAATGAAATAAGAAAAGAAAAAGGAAATGAGAAAGGGAAGGCAACATTGAATTTTAACAAACAGAAAAGCACATTTATGTTCAAATATGCCTCTTCAGGTCAATATAGGAATCCTAGATTTGATTCATCAACCCAACAGCAATCTTATAGAAGATCAGAAGGCTTAAGGCGTGGTAGAAGTCAACCGCGTCAACGCACTGCTCACATGGCGTCAACGCACCTAGCCTTCAGAAAGGGCATTCGGTTAGAAATACTCAGATGCGTCGACGCAGTCACTACCATGAGTCAACGCAGTACATGTACCAGAACCCCCATGATAGATATGGTAGGTGGATGAGTCAACGCAGCAACACTAAAGGGTCTACGCACTCAACTCTCAATCAACCAAGAAGCATGCATTCATCTAGAGTCCTTAAGTCAAATTTCCCCAATACTTCATGGAGTCATCACTATCAATGGCACAGGAATAATCACAAGTCTGTCAAATCATTGAACTTACCATATCAAAGACCCTCACAACAGCAACTATGGATCCCCAAGAGCTTGATATCCTACCTGAACACGTCCTATGGTTTGAAGGGACCCAAGTATATCTGGGTTCCAAAATCTCTTGTTTAATGTGTTTTGCAGGAGTGTCTTGCAGCTGTACATAATAGGTGGTATCTCGACAGCGGCTGCTCAAGGCACATGACGGGGGATAAAGCAAAATTTTGTGTCTTGATGGAGAAAGACGGGGGTCATGTTACATTTGGTGGAAACAATAAAGGGAAAATTATTGGAAAAGGTAAGGTAGGTAAAAATCCTTCGAATTTCATTGATGATGTGTTACTTGTTGATGGCTTAGAATATAATCTACTTAGCATAAGCCAGCTGTGCGATAAAGGAAATAAAGTTGTGTTTGATGATCACACTTGCACCATTTTAGAGATGAGTTCTGATAAAGTTAAATTCATTGGAAAAAGAATAAACAACATGTACGTGGTAGATTTAGATGACCCTGCACATAACAATCTGTGTCTTGCTGTGAATAAAAGTGAACTTGCTTGGCTGTGGCACCGCAGACTAGGGCATGCTAGCTATAGTGTCTTGCATAAGTTAGCAAAGTTTAACATGGTGAAAGGTCTGCCAGATGTATCATTTAAACGAAATGACAAAGTTTGTAGCGCATGCACTCAAGGTAAACACACCAGAAAATCATTTAAGTCCAGACTTGAAACTCAATCATCTAAACCTTTTGAACTCATTCATATGGATTTGTTTGGACCAACTAGAACAGCTAGTGTGAGTGGAAATAAATATGGATTTGTTCTAGTGGATGATTTCTCTAGGTTTACTTGGGTGTTCTTTCTAACTCACAAGAATGATGCATTTGAAGAATTTCAAGCATTCTTCAAGAATGTGCAACAGGATGGTAAGTTTGCCATTTCATCTATCTTGTCAGATCATGGAGGAGAATTTGACAATTCTGAATTTGATGATTTTTGCAGAGTCACAGGAATTTCACACAAGTTCTCATCTCCAAGAACTCCTGAACAAAATGGGATTGTGGAAAGAAGAAATAGAACCCTTGTGGAGATGGCAAGAACTATGCTGATTGAAGGACAACTCCCAAGGAAGTTCTGGGCAGAGGCGGTAAATACAGCTTGCTATATTGTGAACAGGGCAATGGTAAGACCTCAGTCCAAAAAGACTCCATATGAATTAATGAAGGGTAAGAAACCTTCTGTTGCTTATTTTAGAGCCTTTGGATCAAAATGCTTTGTTCAAAATAATGACAAACGGACGTTGGACAAATTTGAACCTAAAAGTGAACCTGCCATCCTTCTAGGATATTCTAGTCACTCTAGGGCCTACAGAGTCCTAAATCTAAAAACACATGCTGTTGAAGAATCACCTCATATTGTGTTTGATGAAATGAATGAAAATTCTAAGATTGAGGAATCATGTAGGGATGAAGATGAAGGGAATTTCCTTAAAGAAAAGGAAGAACAGAATCTCCAAGATGAAGAGACAAGGCCAAATGATGATCATGCAGAATCAACCCACCATGGTGATTCAGGTATAAATGAAGGTAACTCTCTAACCGATGTCAGGATGCTAAGGGATCATCCTTTATCCAATGTCATTGGTAACTTGCATGAACCTGTTAGAACTAGATTTCATTTTAGAGGTGTTGAGGAAATGGATAATCTAGCCCTTGTCTCTCAAATTGAACCAAAAAATGTTGCTGAAGCATTGAAAGATAGTAATTGGATAAACGCAATGCATGAAGAATTACATCAATTCAAAAGAAAAAAGGTGTGGTATCTTGTGCCAAGACCCAAAGAGCTTTCTGTAATTGGAACTAAATGGGTCTTCAGAAATAAACAAAATGAAAATGGAATGGTAGTTAGGAATAAAGCTAGGCTGGTAGCACAGGGTTATAATCAAGAATTTGGCATTGACTTTGAGGAATCCTTTGCTCCAGTAGCTAGATTAGAAGCCATTAGATTATTACTTGCTTATGCTTGCTGTCATGGAATAATGTTACATCAAATGGATGTGAAGAGTGCTTTTCTAAATGGGTCAATAAAGGAAGAAGTTTATGTTGAACAACCCCCTGGTTTTGAATGCACAGAAAATCCTAACCATGTGTACAGATTGGACAAAGCTCTTTATGGACTCAAACAGGCACCTCGAGCGTGGTATGATAGACTCAGCTCGTACCTCACAGAGAAAGGCTACTCTAGAGGTAAAGTGGACCAAACTCTGTTCACCAAGGTAAGAAATTCAGATATTATTCTGGTTCAAATTTATGTTGATGATATAGTTTTTGGTTCCACTAAAACCAGCATGTGTGAGGAGTTTGCCAGCTTAATGACCACTGAATTTGAAATGAGTCTAATGGGTGAGCTTAAATTCTTTCTAGGTCTGCAAATCACTCAGAGCAAGGAAGGATGTTTCATCAACCAGGCAAAGTACATCTCTGAGTTGCTTAAGAAATACAAAATGGAAAATCTGAAAGCAATCAGCACACCTATGAGCACCACTACAAACTTGGATGCAGATTTGACAGGTAAACAGGTTGATGCAAAAACATATCGAGGTATGATTGGATCACTCCTCTATCTTACTGCATCTAGGCCAGACATTCAATTTTGTGTATGCATGTGTGCTCGTTTTCAATCTGATCCTAGAGAATCCCACTTAAGTTCTGTCAAGCGTATCTTTCGATACCTTGCTGGAACTCGAGATTTAGGGATTTGGTACCCTGCGTCTTGTTCTTTTGATCTTGTATCCTATTCAGATGCAGACTATGCTGGATGCAAACTGGACAGGAAAAGCACGAGTGGCTATTGCCAATTTTTGGGAGGATGTTTGATTTCTTGGGCTTCCAAGAAACAACACTCAGTGGCACTATCCACTGCAGAGGCAGAATATGTCGCTGCAGGGAGTTGTGGTACTCAAGTGTTGTGGATCAAACACCAACTCCAAGATTATCAAACTGATCTTGGGTGTGTCCCCATATTGTGTGATAACACAAGTGCCATAAACCTGGCCAAAAATCCTATCCAGCACTCTAGGACCAAACACATAGAAATTAGACACCATTTCTTAAGAGATGAAGTGATAAAAGGAAATTTTAAACTCATATTTGTTGAATCACAATCTCAATTGGCCGATATTTTTACCAAGCCTCTGAACAATGATAGATTCTCTTATCTTAGAAGAGAGCTTGGTCTGTGCAATTATAATATGGATGCCTGATTTGTGTGCCTGACTTATCTTCTAGAATATGAATGATTAAACTTGTCTTGGTTTGAAGTGTATCTGTCATAAACTCAGGGGGAGCTTAGTCTTCTGTGCTTGGTATGTCTATCTTTCCATCAATAAATTCATAATGAATATAGTTTCAGCATGATACTCATTTTATTGGCTGTTACAATTTCATTCATGCATGGTCTGAGGGGGAGTTAGCTTCAGATTACCTTCTTGGTGTCAAAATGATGAACAAAGTGCAGAGTTGTTATTGCTGGTTGGTTGTTTGAGTTAACGCAGTGTGGAAATAGGGTTAACGCACCAGACAGCTTGTTCTTTGAGAATCTGGTGTGAAGTGTCTCTGGCTGGTTGAATGAGTTGACGCAGCAATGAGACTGAGTTGACGCTGTGAGCAGTTGTTTTCGGAAACAGAACCATTCTATGAGCGGCCTTGATGGATGAGTTAACGCAGTTATAAGGCTGGGTCAACGCAGCAGTGTTATATACTCTTCTTTTGGAGACTTCCCTATCTAAAATCAACTTGCTCTGTTCATTTATCTCGTCCCTTCCTTTCTTATCTCTAAATAAAGCCTCCTTGACATTCTTGTATGAGGGAAAAACTCTAGAGCACTGAGATATGTAGACGATGTCTTAAATTCAGGGGGAGTTACAGTGAAAATTCCTATTGAGTATGAGATATGTTCTGAACAGCTCTATGAAAAGCTAATGATAGGAGATCTATAATTCTTATGGTGTTTGAATTCAAGAACTTTTGAACCCAATAATGCACTATGTATGGAATAAAAGCTGAACAATTTAATAAAACCAGGACCTTGTCATCTCTCAAACCTTATATTGTTCAACAGTAAAGAAACCACTGTGTGTAGAGGAATTTAATATTTGTATTGGTAATAAACCCAGATATTGAGTATAAACGCTGAAGAAACAATCTCTTACACATGTTATAAAATGCAGAGCAATGGTGGCTATTCACTGAGAAACTAGCCCTATGCACCAAAGAAGTGCTAAAGAGCAAGTCATGAGGTGCGCCACTATCTCTGTCTTCAAGTGAAAAATAAATCATTTCAGAGCAATGGTAACTATTGACTGAGAAACTACCTTCAAGCACCTATGAAGTGCTGATAGGCATGTCATGACGTAAGTTGCCAACTCTGGTCCGTCTATGCAGAATAGTTTGCTATGCTGAGTAACCGGGGACTCGGGTGTCTAATAAACATGTGTACCCGTGTCAAAAGGCTAGCCATACTTGACTGCAAATGAAAACGTAAAAATAAGTTGAAAATGCTGCAAATGTGAAAAATAATGAAAACATGTGAGTGTGATTGATCTGAAGCTCGTTATTCAACTTAGTCTGTTATCAATGCCAGTTAAATTTCTCTCTCTCCAAAAGGCAACTTGAAATTGACAGATATAAGGAACAGAAATGAAAATGGTTCTAGTGTGAAAAGAGTTCCTCTTTTTCTCCAGGCAGGTGCCTTTGGTGGTTCATATTTTTTTAATTCAATGCTTTAAGATTATTTCTTCTCTTTATCATTAATTGAATTGGAGCCTATTTACACATCTCTCTCATGGGAACTCGATCTGCAATACTTAAAAATCCTTGACTATGAGCATCTCTACTCCATATCTCAGCATCTTAAGAAAATTCCTTGTACAGATGACCTTTTTGCTACTCTTCTTGCATATATTCGTTTGTTTCTGCTTCACTGCGTCGACGCTGTATCCCTTGGCGTTAACGCAACGATTCCAGAACCATTTTCTACTTTTTCCGGTTCGCGGACTTGAACCGGCTGAACCGCTCACTGAAAAGGGTTTCGAAGCTCCTTTAAAAGCGGAATGTGACCGCCGTTCGTCTTCATCTCTTTTGAAAGCCTTTGTCGTTCTATCTTCCGAGCTCTCCCAAACCCTTTCCTGTTTCATTCTTCCTCATCCCGCTGCCATGGCTCCTCCGACATCTACTCACAAGGGGAAGAAGAAGGCAGAGGATCATCCAAGAAGCTCAGCATCGGCTGAAGACAATCTGGAGCCCCGCTCCAAAGCTGCTCACGATAAAGGGAAGAGGAAAGAGATGCGTCCACGCGCTCCGAGCCCGCCAACCAAAAAGAGAAGGGAATCTGATGTCAGGTCAGACAAGAAGGGTTCATCTGCAAGTGCTGCAACGGGACAGAAAGGTGCGGACAGCTCTCTTACCGTCACCGTGGACGAACCTCTGAAGGTTCTTATTTCCCGGTATATTGCTGCTACCGACCATCAAATGCTTGACGTTTTTCCGGAACTGTTTCCTACCTTGGACTATCAGGGATGGTGGTCTTTTGTTACAACCCACAAGGTATATTACCCCACCCTGGTCAGAGAGTTCTACAAAAATTTGAAGTATGAACCTCACGTTCCAAAACTCACATCAACTGTCCGGAATGTTAGTTTTGAGTTATCAAATAAATTGTTTGCCAGAGCCTGGAAAATCCCCAAGAATGGAGTTCAACTACATAGCTTTGAGTATGATGAGCATGAAGCTTATGCTCTCCTGACTGATAAACCGAGTGATCCTTCCGATGTCAGGGAAACTTATTTATCCAGTCTCAAAGCAAATCAATTCCCTCCATTGAATAGACTGCTCCACCACATTTGCACATCAATGATCACACCACAGAGCAGTGGTAGGGAAAGGGTGACTGAGATGCAGAGATTTCTACTTTACTGTATGCTGAAGAGAATACATATTTCCCTGCCTGATGTAGTTATTCAAACTATGGGGTCATGCTTGACACAATCCAGAACACTTCCATATGCTGCTCCCTTGACTGCTATTTTTCGAAAAGTAGGAGTAGACTTTGGTTCTGAGAAGAAAATAATCATCCCTCAAGGGAATGTTTACACACTTTCTTATATTCAGAAATTTATGGGTTTTAAAGTCATTGATGGTAAGCCAGTTCGAATTCTTCCTAGTCAGCAAACAGCTCCATTAGAAACAGGTCAGGCATCAAGAACAGGCACTGCGGATGCTAGTCACGCAAACAGGACAGAGGTACCAATTCCTCCTGTGGTGAGAGAAGAAAGACAAGAGGGTAGTTCACCAAGAGGAGAGCATGAGTTTGAGGAACCATTTGCTCGATCATCAAGCCCTCAGCTGGAAACTGGGCAACCCAGTGGCACTGCACCTACATTGGAACCCCTTATGACTGGAGCCATTGGAATTTATAGAAGACCTTTTCCAACTTCTGATGAAGCTCCACCTCCAGCCACTGTTGAAGAGATGTTTGCACACATGACTATGATGCTGCAACGTCAGGATGCAAAAATGGACAAATTAATGGAGTTTACAAATTATCATCTCAACAAACTGACTTCTCGGATTGTCCAATTTGAAGTCTCTGTCTTATCCGAGTGGCAAAAATTCTTACTCACCAAGATGCTATCTGACCAAGCTACAAGGAAAGTCTTGCAGAACATATCATCTCTTCTTGACAAGTTATCTACACTGGTGAATGATATGCACAGCAATCAAGCTTCATTTTTTCAATCCCTTGCCAAGATTACTGATTTATGCTTTGATGTGAGGATAGCCATTGAAACCATCAAAGGTCCTGTCAATGCAGTTCCCCAATGCCTCAAAGCAATGTTAGAAAAGATTGACAAAGTGATTGCAGCAATTCAGTCAATTGGGGACAAGTTTCAAAACAAGGACTCTATCACAGCTGATCTTCCTTCTGCCATTGACAGTGTACGCTCCACTCTAAGTCATCAGCTGGGTGAACTCTCTCAGGATATCTGAGATTTACTGGCCAGAGATCCATCTGGCCAGCAGCAGCCTCGCCAGCCACCTCCAGGATCTCAGTCTACTCAAGGGCAATCCTCTCGTCAGCAACAACAACCTCCTTCTGCCAGAAGATACAATCGCTTCTTCCACTCTTGAGATAGCTCTTCCACGTTTCCTCCCCTTCCTGATGAAGTCAAAGGGGGAGAATGTTATGAATGCATCAATCATGAAGTCAAGCTGGAAACTTGACCAAAGTTCATTGCATCTGCATCAATCATATTGACTAACTTGAATGAATGTTTTCTTTTTGTCTGGTTCTATAATGTAAAATCTTGAACTTGAATGAATGACAAAATTATAGTTTGATTTAGTCAATGATTTGATTTCCTGTTAATCTGAAGTTTTTTGCTTGATATGAATAACCTTGATTGTTTAGATGCAATGTTATGAATGGCATTCACCTCATAGTTGCCATCATCAAAAAGGGGGAGATTGTTGTGCCCCTGGTTTTGATGATGACAACCATGAGATATGAATGATGTATTCAATTCAATGATGAATTAAAGTTTGATTCAATAATACTTTCACTTGATTTCATCCTTGTGCTAGAAAGGAACAGGGTCGACGCTGGGAGCTTACAGCGTCCACGCATCAGTCGAAGAAGCCTTCACCAATATCTTCACAAGTTGTTCCACTGCGTCAACGCCAAGATAGAGCGGCGTCGACGCAGCAGTTACAAAGGGAGAGCCAATGGCTTACTGGAATACTCTGATGCGTCAACGCTTTGATCAAGTAGCGTGAACGCAGCAGTTCAAGCATTCCTTGTTGTAGCCTCTGGAGTACCTTGGCAGCGTCGACGCTGCAGTTCGATGAGTCGACGCTGCAGTACGATGGATTGCCACAACTGTCTAAAGCGCAACTAATGAGTGGACGCAGCTGCATCTTGCGTCAACGCACTCAGCATGAAACCTGAAGCTAGAAGAAGGGTGCGTTAACTCCTTGGGGCAAGAGGGTCGACGCCATCTAATTCAAGTTGCAGAGCACGATAAGTGGATCCCACCTTCAGTCATTATCTGCCACATCAGCCACAAGCGGATAAGGTTTCGTAGCTTCTACCACTCCAGAAGGTTCCCCACGTGAGCAATCATGAGGATAACCAGAAAATCAGGGTGGTGGCCCACCTGCCTCACGTGAACTATTTTGTGCGCGGGAAGACCACAAAATAGGTTCACCCGAGAAGAAAAGAAAAAGTGAGAGGAAAAAGAGAAGAAGGAGAGAGGCGAACAGCAGAACGAGAGAGGCTGAGAGCAGAACTGGACGAAGGCTGCTGAAAAGTCAGATCAGAAGATCATCGCGCCACCAAGACTCTTCTACATTCCAGACGGAGGAGATTCAAGGATCGAAGCTCATGCGTATGGACATGGATCTCTCTGTTGGTGATCTAAATTCCGCTGCGTCCAAGTGCTGAAGTTTGATTTCTTATCTTTTAGTTTTCCTATTGTTTTTGAACATTGTATTCCTCTCCTTCACTGGATTTAGTGAAGAGAGGGTGATTCTGATTCAGCGGGCTGTGCTGAGATCAGGGGTGTCAAGGCTGTTTGCCTTCAAGCTGTTTGACAGCGGATCTGAGGATTTGTTCCTCGTTGTCTTCTGTTGGGGTAGTCAACAGTATAGAGGAATTACTTCCTCGGTTTAGCAAAGCTGTGAAGCTCAACAGGGTTCCTCACTAGTTGAGTGGGGAGGTGGACGTAGGTCTCCATTGGGTGACCGAACCACCTTAAAATTGTGGTCTCTTGTGTGGTTTGATTTAAATCTTCGCAATTTGTTCCTCGCTAGATGCACGATAGGCACGCTCTCTGATTGGCTTGGTTCAGTGTTTCAATTAATCATCTAGGTGTGGTGCTTCTGATGCAAATTGCTCTACTATAATTTTTATAAGGTCAACCTATTCAACCCCTCCCCCTCTAGCTTGACCGTCCTCTCGATCCAACATGCTTCATCTACTTCAACAGTATTTTTTTAAAAGAGTCTTTTTGCCTTCGAAAAGGATGGTCACTTGGTAGCAACCACCGATGGCAATCAAACCAGCATGCTTTTCCACCATGTTTCAATACAAATGATTTGGTATCTTCCATACAGTAGGGACATGCTAACCTCCCATGTGTGCTCCAACCAGATAGCATTCCATATGCAGGGAAGTCACTTATTGTCCACATCAGTGCAACTTTCATAATAAAATTTTGCTTCCTACGTGCATCATAAGTAACAACTCCATCACTCCATAAAAATTTGAGCTCATCAATCAACGGCCTGAGATATATGTCCAAATTTTTTCCGGGACTTTTTGGACCAGGAATTACTGAAGACAAAAATAGATTTTCTCGCTTCATGCACATGTCTGGCAGAAGGTTGTACGGTGTCATGAACACTGGCCAACAAGAGTAAGATGTCACTGAACATTGAATGGATTAAAACCATCTGTGCATAAACGCAACCTAACATTACGTGGCTCTTTTGAGAAAGCAAGATGAGTATGATTGAAGTGGGTCCAAGCTTCACCATCGGTAGGATGATTTATTATATCATCGGCACGGCGTACTCTGTCATTGTGCCATGTCATATGTATAGATTTCTTTGAGGACATATACAGCCACTGTAGCTTAGGCACAAGAGGGAAGTATCGCAATGCCTTGTAAGGTACATCTTTTCGCTTTGAATTGACACCTCCCTTAGGTTTGAATATGTCATGGCCGCAAATAGAACATGATATCTTATCTGCATTATCTTTGTAATATAACATACAATGATTCGGGCATGCATCTATTTTCAAATATCCAAGTCTTAGCTCATTGACCATCCTTTTCGAGGCAACATACTCTTGATCAAGAGGAGGAGACTGTCAAAACAAGTCTCACTGATGTGAAATTCAGATTTCAAGTTCAACAACTGTGACACTGCAGATAATCGAGTGTGCTTTTCACAACCATCCCACAGCGGCTCATCAGCATCCCTAAGTAGTTCATAAAATCTTCCGGCTGTCTTATTCGGCGCTTTCTCATGAACATTAAAACTAGGACCAGCAGCATCTACAACCATATCCACGTACCCACTTGTGCCTGCAATATTGTCGGGCTCATACCTCAAGAATTGCTCACCATGACACGTCCAATTCGTATAACCATCCACAAACCCTTTCTTGTACAAATGATGTTGCACATCCCATGGTGAACGCCACCTCAAGTTTCTACAACTTGAACAAGGGCAACGAATGTGACCGTCGCGGTCTATTGATGCGTTTGGATTCCCCAAGTAAACTGAATGAAACTCTCAACTCCATGCTTAAAATCATCCGACACCACCCGGTCAACTATTCTATGATACATCCATGAACGATCTGTCAACATTTCGCCTGCACCCAATAAATATTAATACACAAGTGACGTTTAAATCATTACTCTTGAAAATAAACCCGACCCATTCCTCACATCGTTGGTCGCAGACCATTTGTAGTTGGATGGGGACTATTATTTAGATTATCACTTTTTAACCCATCCATGAAGGTTTGATCGCACAATCAATTACTATATGTGTTGCATAATTTACTGAAAATTTCGGCAGCATCTCCCCACACTTCTCCGATATACCAAAAATATTTATTGATTTTAAAGTTTTCTTAAACACTTATAAGTAAGTGGTTAAGAAAACACTCAAAATCAATAAAGGTATATCGAAGAAGAGTGAGGAGACGCAACCAACATTTTCAGCAAACCACACAAACACATATAGTAAATGACTGCCTAAGTGCGATCAAACATTCACAGACTGTCCAAACGGGACAATTCAAAACTTTGAGGTAGATATATACATTCTCATAAAAAAAATGAGAACATACACATCAATCCCAAAGTCTTGAACGGGAATGTTCATTGACACGGGTTTAACACGCTCTCCTGAGGTGCGTGTAATGTTAGGTCGCACCCACGTACCTCAGCTCACATGGAATACCCCATGTGTTTATATAACATAAAATTAAATAACATCGCACTTAACATTCTGCATACATCCATCTAAATAATATCTAATTTAAAAAAAATACTCACATGAAGAACATCAAAGCTAAACAATCCACATTTTTGAGTCATGTCAACATCAAATTTCTATGCATATCCATCTAAAAACACATTTATATGCAATTAACATCCACAAAGTTTGGAAGTGAAAGCATAATTTTTAGAGCATTTACCTATTGCTATAAGTCGACTGTTGCTGTGGACGCACTAAATTTTAAATAATAATTTTATTCATCTATTTATCTAGTTGTTTCGTTTGTTTAGTGCGAGGGCAGCCCAGAGGGTCCCTTTTTTTTGAGGTGAATGATCTCATTTAAATGAGTTCGGGTCTGTCGACCTAGGGAAGGGGCAGCCTAGAGGGTCCCATGACCTGGAGATATTCCGCTATGATTCCCTCTGTTTTTCTTCTTTCTCTCTTTCTCTTCTCTCTTTCTTTTTCGTTTTACACAAAGCAGAGAGGGGAGGCTGTGCAACTTTGTTTATTACATTAACATTTGCCTTATATGTGAGCACATGGCTCCTTTGCTGCCTGCCATTATATCCCAAGAGCAAAGAGCTTTTGTCAAAGGACATTTCATTCTGGATAACATATCTCTTTCCAGACAATTGGTCAGGGATATTTATAGGAAGGTCCATGGTCATAATGTCATTTTCAAGTTAGACATGGCAAAAGCGTATGATAGGATGGAATGGGATTTCACTCTTTCATCGGATGCGATATCTGCCTCCGCTATTCTAAAAATAAAGCGACCTTGATAAGGGAATCTAATCAATTATTAACAAGGTTAGCATCAATGTTCTTCTGCTTAAGTTTGCATTGACGTCGTGTTTTTATTAATAACAAATGCTAAAATTAACCATATCTATGTTTTGCTTAGAGCGTTAAAGCCAGTTCTCGGCTTTTATTAATAACAAGACGTTTGTTTTGGAGTTGAAACGTCAAACGTTTCATAATTCCAAGAGGGGTGAACCAATTGGGATTGGATGTCGGTGACATTTCTCTACCATCTTATGTTGACAAATTTTTGAATATAATATAATCAATTATAAAAGATTGCGATTTCTCTCACTCATCAGCTTTAACATAATAAATCACCAGCATAGAGCAAACCGTCCAAGTTTGTCCCGGTACTCCGGAGTCTCTTATGAGCTCTCATGTGGGTGATAAGGCCAATCTCAACCGACATATCCAACATAATAAAATATAAACACCAATTTATAATTAGCTTTCGTAAAAATAATCTTGTGAGAATAGAATCTTATGTTTGTATATATATATATATATATATATATATATACATGCCATCTCAACGCAGACAACGCGAAAGGAAGATAATAAGGAATAAGCTGATAAGAGTTTATATATATGTCACACGGTTAATAGATATACATAGAAGATAGAACCCAACTAGCCAGTGCCATCAAGAAAAACACATACCGGCCATCTATAGGCAAATTAAACATAATATCTCTGTTTACTGAAGAAATTAAAATTGAGGATGATCTACCAAATGGGGCCATTAC
The DNA here is from genome assembly GCA_022559845.1 of Amorphophallus konjac. Classification (NCBI taxonomy): domain Eukaryota; kingdom Viridiplantae; phylum Streptophyta; class Magnoliopsida; order Alismatales; family Araceae; genus Amorphophallus; species Amorphophallus konjac. The sequence continues at coordinate 1,719 of JAHNEJ010003422.1, read as the reverse complement.
ACAAGAAAATTAGGTTTTACACGTTGAAAAATGACTCTTACTTGATTACATATCAACTAAGTTTCAATCACCCAACTTAGCTTTGAATCGTTGCCAAGTGTTGATAGATTTATTTTTATTTTTTGACTGCTTAATTTGGATCCTTTAATGGAGGGGGAGGGGGTGCGGTGGAGGGGGGTGGTCGCAAGATGGAGAGGGGGGTCGCATGAGGGGGAGAGGGTGCGGTGGAGGGGGGTGGTCGCAGGAGGGGGAGGGGGGTCGCAGGAGGGGGAGAGGGTGTGGTGGAGGGGGAGGGGGGTCACAGGAGGGGGAAGGGGTGCGGTGGCAGGGGTCGCAGGAGGGGGAGGGGGGTACGGTGGAGGGGGAGGGGGGGTACGGTGGAGGGGGGTCAGCAGGCGGGGGAGGCCTGTCGGTGGAGGGGGGTGGCAGGAGGGGGAGGGGCTGCGGTGGAGGGGGAGGGGCTGCGCTTGGGGAGGGGGGTCAGCAGGAGGGGGAGGGCTGCCGGTGGAGGGGGGTGGCAGGAGGGGGAGGGGGGTCGCAGGAGGGGGAGGGGGGTGGGGTGGAGGGGGGGTCGTAGGAGGGGGAGGGGGTGCGGTGTAGGGGGAGGGGGTCGCAGGAGGGGGAGGGGGTCCCAGGCGGTGGAGGGGGGTCGCAGGAGGGGGAGGGGGGTGCAGTGGAGGGGGAGGGGGTCGCTGGGTGAGGGGGGTCAGCAGGAGGGGGAGGGAGGGGCTTATCGGTGGGGGGAGATGATCGAGGCCGACGGCGTAGCTCCTCCGGCGACGGCGGCGATGGCGCACCTCCGACGGTGATGGCGGCGACGGTGTGAGAGTGAGAGGGAGAGCGGGGGGGAGTGAGAGTGAGAGGGAGAGCGGGGGGCATGGGGAGTGAGAGTGAGAGGGAGAGCGGGGGGGAATGGGGGGGAATCGAGTGAATTTTTGCGACGGTATTTGGGACGGAAAAAATTTTCGTCTCAAATTTAAGACAGAAAAATAATTCGTCTCAATATCCGTCTCTACTTTCAGACGTCTTAATTTTCGTCTGCAAATCCGTCCCTAATTGCGACGGATATTCAGACGAATAATTTTCTGTCTTAAATATTTAGACCAAATAGGTCCGTCTAAATTTACAGACATATTTGTGACGGATTAATATCCATCGCAAAATGCCGTCGCTAAATTCACTTTTTCTTGTAGTGCGCCTCGTACCAAAAGGCAGATACTTTAGTTGCTTAATTCATGAAAAATTTGTATTCGCTGATGAAATTGATGTGATGATGAAGCTATTGCTGATGTTTTGCAAGGTCCATGGCTCAGCTTGAGCTTGTTTCACACCTAGTGGCCATATGAGTGTTTGGTTCATCATTGCTGACAATCACTTGATGATGGTTGTCCTGGCTGCCTTTAAATCCAATCTATTGATTTTGTGGACACTTGCACCATTGATCCGGGATGATCGTGTCTCGGATGCCCTGGGACGTGGAGAACGCCGACAATGGCGGAGCTCCTCATCGGCCACATCCTTAGCTTGAGTGCACACATACGCATGACGTGGTAGCTGCGATCTTCTCGCCACGAAACAACTTCCCACGAGGTGATCAGGAGTCAGTTTCAACTGTAGCTGCACGTGCATGGCGGTCAACTCGGACGTTGGCATGAGCTTCATCCGTGGGAGGCGTCATCCTCTAACAACACTTATTGTAAATGTTTTCCTTGATATAAA